>SRMA01026903.1:13384-34642 GCA_007224835.1 Danionella cerebrum
TTTACTAAACTTAACCAAAAATGCTGTTGTGTGCAATACATGCAAGGCGGAACTTGCTTTTCACGGGAGCACAACGTGCATATTTAACACTTAAAGAGGAAGCATCCCTCTGCGTGAACGCGCATTCAATCACGTGACTGCACAGACTCAACCAATGAGAGTTATAAAATAACTCGAGTAAATAAAATGTTTACTCGTGAAGACGTTTTGATTTTTATTTTGCTTATATGCTGCGTAGATGTCAAATTTACTTGTGACACATTGTTCAACTATAAATATTGTTTAAAAAGTTTAAAAGAATGCAATCGCCTAAAGCAAGCTGCTTACAGCAGTGAATATTGTAATAATTTATGAATGTACAGCATTATACAAACTTCAGATGTTTATATTTTATTTGCGTATTCATTAAAATAATTAACATTTAACGTAAAAAGAAGGATAAACAAAGTAAAAAATCGTTGATATAAAATAAAAAGCTATATAGATTCATTCACATTATGGGGAAAAAAAAAATTTGTCCCACAATGGAGAAAGTTCATTTTAACAGCTTCAAGAGTCAAAAACAGAAATAAAATGAAGACACACACCAAAGCATTTCTTTCTCACACCATTCATTATCTTATGCAGATTCTAAAATTATCTTTATTTGTTTCTTACATTTTGAAATGTTGCCAGATTTTTAAAGAATTATTAGATCATCACCCTCCAAATATCTAGTTTCATATCTGTTTATTTCCCTGGAATATTACTTTTGATGAACTAAAACGAGTGGTAAACCAACAATTATTAATGCTGCTGTCAAGATATGTTCACATTCATCTTTCTTTTTGTCTGTAATGCAGCTGATTATTTATTTCTTTCTATTGAATTAGAACAAAACATGTAAACAATGCTTAGAGAGCATTTGTGTGTAATTTGAGTAACAGAATCAGAAAACTTAAAGAGAATGACATGTTTAGTTGGCTCAAAGTTCATTAAAAGAACTATTTCAAAAGTTGAAGTGATTTTCTTTTTTTATTTATTAGTTAGAATATTTGTAACTCATTATTTTAACTAGTTGAAAAAGCAGAATAATCGTTCAAAGGCTACTGATTAATCACTGAAATAATCGATGACTAATCGATTAATCGGTCTAATAATCGATAGATTAATCGATTACCAAAATAATCGTTTGTTGCAGCCCTAGTCCCAACTATGCTAACAGTTCATGTCTGAACATAATGCACTCTCTTGGTTATTACACCACCGGGTGACGACAGGAAATACAAAAATATTGAACATATACAGAACAGTATTCGTTCCCAGTACCACCTGCAGAAAATGACTCTATGATTTGGTTTTCTTTATTTAAATGGCCTGTATCGTTCAGTAATTTTGACAATTCTACAACAAACTGGCCAGCAAGAGGCAACGTCGCTAGAGGTGCTAGAGCCCTTTGATCGCTGCTTGCAGCTTTAATTAGATTTTCTTGGATACCATTATTTCAGTAGTGTAAAAAATGTTAAATAAACAAACACTTTGGATTAAGAAATGGGTTGTAATTAAATCAAGAGCACAGCTATTGAAATGAAGACTGACTTCAGTGTGAGACTTATGAGATGACCTTCCTTCTGACCTGAACGTTAGGGAAAAAAATGGAAATCATTAAGGAAATCTTGATTGTTAGCCTGCCTAGGATCCAGCAGACCCCTACGACCCTAATTATGAAGCATGAGGGGGAATGTGAGATGAATAGCAGCTGCTTCCTTACTGTGCCACGGAGTCTTTACAGCCAAGGCACAATTAGATGCCGGCTTTTCAGTAAGACTTTGTTGCGTCTGCACGCTTTGATTATAACGACACAGTGTCGTTCAAGAGCAAATAGTATGTTCATTTGCTTTGTCTGTTATTGCAAATTGTTCTGTTCATGACTTTTAATCTACGAAATTAATTTATGAAAGTTTGTACGTTTGGAACCGTCGACCAATCAAACAGAAGTATTTATTGATTAAACATTGCATCATTTTTACGAGGGGTGTAATGATGCATTCTTTTCACTTCATAATATTTATTTTGATATCTATCAAAAAAATGAAATAAAATGAAACCACAGCTTCATAAACTTTTTTTTTAACCAACGACTGAAACTATTTCAACATTTAATGTCATGAAAATAAAACACGCACACCCAAAAAGCTACTATCAGAACACTGGCATCATCCAAACCTCAACCCTCCCAAGTGGTCAGATCTACAGTTCACTGACTGACTTGCCAGTGTGGCTTCAGGGGCCTGGTTCCACTCCTGCTTCCCTGCTCGCTTTGCTGTGTCTCCCAGAAACCTCTGTTCCATCACACTCTCCTTAAGACGGCTACTCTGCATTGTCTTCACTGGGGTCACGGGAATATCGATGCAGTGACGCTCACTGCCTGGAGATGGCGTTTGCAGTAGCGGCTCTTTTACGTTACACTCACGTCATAAGGATGTTATCCTCACGGCAATCCAAAACTCTTTGTTGACACCACTCCACTCGTTTTGTTCTGATGGTTTTCGATCGAGATGCTTTGTCGCTTGAAACTTCGGATGGAAAATACAGATTGGATCCTTCAGTTTCATAGTGACTTTGTACAGGAAACAGGAAAGAAGCATCGCTCCTCAAATCCTCTCTTTTTTGTTCCCCCACATTTTTGCCCCCATTAGAATAAACCGCCTGACATCCAGGATTTTTTCCATGTGTACTTTTATTTTTTCTCTGTCATCATCGTCTTCTTTCCTGTTTCCCCATGTAGTGAGCAGATCTGTCATACTGCAAACGCCATCTTCAGGCAGAGAGCATCACTGCATCAATATTTCCGTGACAAAGAGCCCCTCCTCAGAAACCATCTGAAAATTCTTGTGAATCCAATTCGGATCGTTGTGCATGGGCTCTAACTCCTCTGTGGAGGTCACCTGTTGCTGCCTAATGATTTTCCAGACCAATGATAAGACCATTGTGTCCTCCTTTAACAGGAACATTAAGGTTTTGTGGAACATAAATATTGTAAATGAATTGTGTTCATCAACTCCATTGTTTTGAGACAAAAGTTTTGAGCATTTTTCTGTGTAAGTCCCTTTGAGTTTCATTCAGTTGAAATGTTTTGTCTGAGCTCTGACTGAGGATTTAAGAGCATTATTCTGAAAAGGTTTGTGGTTCATAAAGAAAATAAAACTACCCGAATCTCATTTCACTATGACATATTTTCAAGTGACATATTTTGCTTAGCACTATATTTACACGCACACACACACACACACACGCACGCACACACACACACACACACACACACACACAGTGGTGGGAAAAAACTATTTGCCCCCTTCCTGACAAAATGTTTCTGATCAAACACATTTTAATATTAATCAAAGATAACACAAGTAAACCCAAAATGCAGTTTTTAAAAGAATGTTTGTGAAAAAGTAATTGCCCCTGCACCTAATAATTGGTGGGGCCACTCTTAGCAGCAATAACTGCAATCAAATGTTTGCGATAACCTTCAAAAAGTCTTTTCCAGCGCTCTGGAGGAATTTTGGGCCACTCATCTTTGCGGAATTGTTGTAATTCAGCTTTATTTGAGGGTTTTCTAACATGAACCGCCTTCTCAAGGTCATGCCACAGCATCTCAATGGGATTCAGGTCAGGACTTTGACTAGACCACTCCAAAGTCTTCATTTTAGGTTTTTTTCAGTCATTCAGATGTGGATTTGCTGTTGTGTTTTGGGTCATTGTCCTGCTGCAGCACCCAAGATCGCTTTAGCTTGAGTTGACGAACAGATGGCCAGACATTCTCCTTCAGGATTTATTGGTAGACGGTAGAATTCATTCTTCCATCTATCACAGAAAGCCTTCCAGGTCCTAAAGCAGTAAAACAACCCCAGACCATCACACTACCACCACCATATTTTACTGTTGGTATGATCTTTTATGAAATGCTGTGTTACTTTTACGCCAGATGTAACGGGACACGCACCTTCTAAAAAGTTCATCTTTTGTCTCGTCAGTCCACAAGATATTTTCCCCACAGTCATCGAGATGTTGTTAGCAAAATTAAGACGAGCCTCAATGTTCTTTTTGCTTAATAGTGGTTTGCATCTTGGAACTCTGCCATGCAGGCCGTTTTTGCCCAGTCTCTTTCTTATGGTGGAGTCGTGAACACTGACCTTAATTGAGGTAAGTGAGGCCTGCCGTTTCTTTGGATGTTGCCCTGGGATCTTTTGTGACCTCTCGGATGAGTTGTCTCTGGGTTAAGTACCGGTAGAAGATCGCCATCTGCTGTTAGATGTCCTCACCAGCGGGTGGTGCTAGCTGCTTGTGCAAAGCAGATTAAATACCAATTAAGACACAAACCCAAACTTCTTCAATTGCCTATAGTAATATGCAATTTCTTTTTACTTTGTGTAAAGATGATCTTTCACTGTAATGTTAAAGGTGATATAACGCAATAAATGGAACACATCACATCCAGTTTTCCTGTAGTTGGCAGTTGTAATATCATGAGGTATTCCATTAAGAATGGAGAGAGACAGATGGTAACGTTGCTTCATTTATTTAAGCCAATCCTGCCATGCCAAACAACTTCTTAGTTCCACATTTTTTATATGCTGCTACCAACACCTACATACCCCTGACACCTAGTGGACACATCTATTAATGTACTACTGCAGTTATGTTATGTTACAGAGAAACCAACGTAATTCACAGAGAACGACGTTGCTATTGACTCTGCAACAAAAATGTGCACTACAAAAATGTTCCAGTCCAAATACTGTAGCATAAGATTCTTAAATCGAGAAGTTTTAAGTAGACAAGCAACAAGTAGTCTATTGTTTATATATATATATATATATATATATATATATATATATATATATTGTTTACACAAGGTAAAAAAAATATCACTATAGGCAATTGAAGAAGTAAAGTTCGGGTTTATGTCCTAATTGGTATTTATTCCGCTTAGTCTATCTTAGCACATATCCGCTTTGCACAGGCCACTAGCACCACCCGCTGGTGAGGAGGTCTAACAGCAGATGGCGATCTTCTACCGGTACTCTACTGCTTTTCCAGCAGTTCCCGGATGGGAGCTGTAGAACTTGAACCACTGAATTTTCTGAAACAAAATTGTAAAGTGAAAAAAAACTAACCGAAAATTGTTGGAATTATTAAACAAACTGAATATTTTGGAAATGGACTTTGTGAGGTGAATATTCATTATTGAATTGTAACAAGTAGGTGAAATATTTCCGATTAAAATATTCACTTCCTAAATATACAACCATGTTAAAGTGCAGCGCACAAAATAAATCCCCTGTAAATACAATGCATTAAAATATAAGCACTGTTAATTGCAAAGCATTTTTTTTTTTACAGTTGTGTAATTCAACAAGCTTTTATTTCAAATACTTTTGGTATTGTTTTTGTTCCATAGAGGACTAACTTGCGCTACAGAACAGCACTTTCCACGTTATAAACGTTATTTCTTTTATGACACCTTGACTAACATTTGTTATAGCACATTATTGGTAATCTATACATAATGTTTTGCTCGATTTAAAACTGATTTAAAGTGTTTTAAGCCCCTTAAAGCACACGGTCTTCAAAGGGAGAAAGGAGCGCATGGACGCGGAAGCGCAGCGCAACGTGCAAAAAACAAGCAGAAAATAGAGCAGAAATGTTTGTTATTGTTCGTATCTCGAAGGAAACATTTTCGTATCTCGAACATTTCGTAACTCGAAGCATTCGTATCTCGGGGTAGGTACCACTGGATTTTGCTTATGTGGCAATTTAGACCGTAAAAAGAAATCAGGATAATGCCACCCTGTATTACAGGGAACCTAAATAATAGGGCACACAGATTCACTGGTTATGAAAGGAGGACCAGAGACAAGGAGCTGCAAAAATACAAATATTTATTCGTTAGTTAAAAACATCTAAAAGTAGCAGAGGTAGGCCAGCAGAAGGGGAGATACTCAAACTTGAGGAAGCTAGGAACCATTAGCCAGAGCAGGCGGCTAGCAGAGGGCTCAGCTTATGTCACCCAGTGCACGCACATACAATCCTGGACACACGTGAGGTCAACACCACCACCGCAATTCTGGATTGGCCAGCTAGCCACCTGCCCAGGACCCTGGTCCCTAGAAACACAACAATTAATAAAGAGAAAATCTAAATACAATAACAAAGAGGTCAATCAAACTATACACATTGAATATAAATCATAATAATCATAATATAAGAATGATAAAGGATGACCAAATGGAGGCTGGGAGTATGTTGGCAAGCAGTAGCCTCGATCCACACTCCAAACATAAACACGTACAGAAATTAAACAACAACTAATGAAACATTTACAAAGGAATCAAAGCAACTGAAATAAGGCTGTGTGCATGCGACCCCAGCTGGATTGGGATCAGGTCATAAGTTGCAAGCACACAGGGACCAAAAGAATATAGAATTAAATACATAAACGACAAAACTAATGAACGACGCGGAGAGTTCCGTGGATAAACGGTAGAGAAACCACCGCGTCGATGCAATAGAGACCCGGGATCAAAACAGCGGGATGAGTTTCCAGCTCCCGCCCTCAACAGCTGATAAGCTGCACCTTGAGCGTTAGCACGCTCCTAATCCTGATGCATGATCACATCGGCCCGAGAAGCGCAAAAGAACTCTCGCCGCACAGCCACGGCAGACAACCTGCTCTGCACCCGATCGCTGGTGCACTTTTGTATTCGGGTATGGACGCTCGCAGCACCACAGACAGCCACAAACAGTCACCGCTGGCAACCTAGCTCCACACCACAATCCGCTAAATTCAATCACGATCTCCTATTAGCGCGTTTGCACAACCAGGCTTCAACATACCTCTCTGGAAAGGGAGTAGCGAAAAAAAGGATGGTCCTCAGGCCACGACTCGACACATGCGCACACCATGCAGAGTCCGCTTTTATCTGCGAGGCTAATTGCTCAAATCAAAGCACAATCACCTGCGCAGGTGAGCGGCACTACCGCGTCTCACCACACTTAACCATAATCTTCATGTTCCTTCACATTTATTTTACATTGTTAATGTCAGCTGAATGCTTGCCTTTGAATTGTAGGGTGAACACTGATGCATGGTCAGCTGTATCTGTCGACCTGAGCTTTGAGTCCATCAATACTGTCTTCGGCACCTTTCCACCGAGGTTACATGCAAACATGTTTAATTTCATAGAATGTAATAAATTGTCTGGAGCAGGTGACAAGATAGTGCCTATACTCTCCTTATCGGAAACAAAGTCCATTACTGAGTGCTGCACACTGCATATCATCTGGAGCACAGCAACATTCAGTTCCTTACACACCCATTGAATGACAAATTATTCTGCGTGTTCAGAGCCAGTGAAACAGATATCAAACTGTGCTGAATACAAAAGCCTTGGTAATGATCTGTTTTTCCACAAACACCGGAGGTTATCTGAAAGGCAAGGGCTGTTGTTGCAAACCTTGCATTAAAGAAGCAAATTAAAGGGAAAAGGTTCAAGCCACAGTTCGTTCCTGTCGTAAATTCTTTGTGGGAATTAAACTGAGCAACGTGCCCATTTAGCTTCTGCTCTGATAATTGGAAGCGTTTGGAATGTATTTTATTTCTTTTTAATCATAACTTACACTGTTTATTTATTATTTGTAAAAACATCTGCTGGAGAAAACTGAAAACCATGTTGGTTAAGACATTTTACATTTATTTTTCATTTCATCGTAGCTGCACAAACGTCTCAGCGGTTAAAATCCGGCCCATCAGACCCTCACCAAAGACCATTTGTATGATTCAGGGGAAGCCTGGTCACATGACGCCAAAACTGAACTCTGTTTTTGGAGGAAGAATAGTAGAAGGGTCTCAAGGACACTCACACAAAGATGCTTTTTTTAGGTCCATTAAAGGCAACTGAGCATGTTCGACATTTATTGACATGGAACATAACGCTTTCTCACCCAAACACTGAAAATATAACGAAGCAGTTAAAAATGCAGTTGTGTATTTGAAATAATGATGAACGAAGATGTTTCTGACCAAGTTCTGAGACAAAGTCTGTTATTGTTCACCGACTGTTAGACGTTTCACAATCAATGGCTCGTGAAAACCTTCAATCGCAGTATAAGGGCAAGGACTATCAAACGCAGTCGTCTACAGTCACTCACTGGCCACTGGGATTTTAATCTCCAGGGTTCACAGAGAATATTCAGGAAATCAGCAGTAACTCTGCAAAAGAACATCTCTGAAAATGTTCTACTTTCTGAGAAAGCTCAGGTCTTTCAACATCTGCAATAAAATTCTGCGGATGTTTTATGAATCGGTTGTGGCGAGTGTTGTGTTCTATGCTGTGGTCAGTTGGGGCTGCAACATGAAAGTGGCGGACAAGAACAGACTGGACAAGGTGATTAAGAGGGCCGGTGCTGTCCTGGACTTAGATCTGGACTCTGTCGATGTTGTAGCAAGGAGGAGGATTCTGTCAAAAATACACTCAATCTTGGACAATCCTTCTCACCCGCTATTCGGAGTTGTCTCCAACCAGAGGAGCAATTTCAGCCAAAGACTGGTTATGACCAGGTGTTCTACTGAGCGACACAGGAGATCATTTCTCCCAATGGCCATAAAACTATTTAACTCATCTAGGTAACGTCTTCTATACATGACAGGAGCTGTTATGTGTCATCGGTTACTGTACAATACTTTATGACACTACTATTCTCACAACTCATAAGTTCCAAGTGCAATATCCGATTTACATTTGTATATTTGTGCAATATTCTGGAATTGTGCAATATTCTCTTATATATTTGTATATAATTTATTCTGCTTTTCATGTGCAATATGTTACTTATTGTGTGCAATGTGTCACTTAATGTGTGCTATACTTAATTTTTATTTTACTTTATTTTAGTTTATTCTATTTCTCACTTTATTTATTATTTTCTCAAATGTCTTTTTAATTTAATCAGAGCAACTGTTCAAGACAAAGGAATTTCCCTCTGGGATTAATAAAGTTCTTTGAATCTGAAATCACAACGCGCCGAATCTTGAGGCGGATGGGCTCCACCAGCAGAAGACCACACACCGTGCCACGCCTGCAGCTAACAACAGGAAACTGAGGCTCACCAAAATTGGACGATAGAGGATTGGAAAAAAACATTTTCTGGTCTGATGAGTGTTGATTTTTGCTGTGGCTTTCGGATCGTAGGGTCAGAATTTGGCATCAACTACAGGAAAGCGTGGATCCATCCTATGTTGTGTCAACGGTTCAAGCTGGTGGTGGTGGCGGTGTAATGGTGTGGGGGATGCCAAAGTCTCCCACAGTTTCATTCTGACCATCTCCATCCCTTTATGTCCATAGTGTCCCCATCTTCTGCTGCTGCTATAGAGAAACTCTGAGGAAGTTTCCAGGACCTTGTTGAGACAGTTCTGTACCTAATAAAGTGGCCATTGAGTGTATCTAATCCCATGGAAGCACATTTTTGGACACACAAGGAATACATTTTCCCTTTAGATTCAGTATTTGCTCACCTTAAATATACGCTTTGTGATTTATCTTCTCAACCCTATTGATCCCACAAATAATATGCTTTTCCCTGCTGAAAACATACAAGAACGAAGAGTTACTACAGAACTAACCAGTAACTATCTAGTAACACTGCCGTAACTATTGTTACCTACTAGGAGGTTACAGTCAACTATTCAGTAACTAATTTCACAGTAACTTCTGTAGTAACCACCATTAACTATCAGTAACTACCGTTATCTCTAATATTCTGTTTTAACTTTAGAATATTGAAGAATTTAAGTATACTTTAGTTCCCTAAGCCGCACTCAAAATAATTATTATCTGGTTCTCAGGTAACTACTGAGTTCTCACGGAACTACTATATAGTTACTCGAGAGTCACTGGGAACTACTTAGTACTTAGAGGAGAGTAAAATGTTAAATAATAAACAAGATTCTTTACGTTTTCTCCCCTGCACCAATGTGTGCCACAGAAATATTCATGCTCACGGCTTCTGTGACTGCTGTGAAATTGCCAATCTTATATATGATCTTCTGAATGCGGACTAGACAGCCATTTTCTTGCTTCATTGGTTTCATCATACATGTGAACTGACAATTACATCTGCTCTCCTTCATATGCTTTTTCACCATTTATCCTTTTAAATAGACAGAAAGCCATGGTTTTCATGCATTGCTTTGTAGAACTTGTTGTTGTGGTCAGCAGGTGAATCAAATGGTCATCTGTGCGACAGCATTGGCATAAAACGGGCAGGTGGCCTGACGGCATGGATACCATCGTGTTTTCCCCTGTGCTTCTGAAAATCTGACCTTTACTGCCTGAACTCATTTCTGCTGAAAGACAGAAAGCTCCACGTTCACTGCAGTGCCGTTATTATTGAGCTGGGTATTCACAGAAGGGATTTAGAGTCATCCCAGAGACATTTTCTGTGATCGTTTATTCTGACCGTCTTTCAAACTGAAATTAAACATTGGAGGATGACAATTTTCTTGCAGAGGTGATACTGGATGGTTGACCAAACCTGGTCTTTGTAATTAGCATCTGCTAGCATGCAGCCCATAGGTCACCTCAGTGGCCAGACCTTTATGCTCTTTATTTTGTTCTTGATTGTGTTTGAATGTTGATTTGCTTAATTACTAAAAAGCTGTGAGGAACTAGTGATAACTGGAAGCCAAAGGGCACTTGAGGATAGGACCAATGGTGCCTACCCCACCATATATGGGTAAACCAGTACTATGTCCCTCACCCCACAACCAGCACAAAAAGTATGAAAGGGTATGAAGGAGATACCCCGAGATCTCAGCGAAAGGGACTTAGTCTCTCGAGGAAGGAAACGGCCAACCTTCTACAATGAGAGAAGGTTCTCTAAATAATTTTTTATTAAATATGTGGCATCATATTAAATGATTAAAAGAGTCAGTCAGAGCTTCTTGGAGCTAGTGGTGAGCAGGTTCGACGAGTACACAGCTTCAAGAAGTGTTCAGAGGTACTCCATAGTGTCTTCCCCCTGCTCGATTCAGTGGCTTGCGGACCAGAGGTGTGAGGTCCCGCCATGCTTGTGCATCTTCCATGTTTCGGGCTTACCGGATCCATGAGTCCTGTCGTCGACTCCTTGTCAAAATATGGTCAGTCCAGCACCCCATATACTCTTCCTGAGGACGAGAATCCAGCTGAGTCACTAGGGATTGATGGCGACACTCTAAACCCAGTAAGTGGGGACCTCCTGGGTCCCTTTGGCAATCCCTGGTGGCTTTCGCGGTCTCCACCCAAATAGTCTGCACTGAGTGTTCAGACTCCTCGTTCATCGGCTGCGTCACGTTTTATTCACTGCATTCTGTACCCTTTAGTGGTACTTTTTCATTCAGTTTTGGATGAGCTTCTGAGAAGTGTGACAGATTCTCTGGTCAGATGAGACTTTTTTGCCTTTAGTTCTAAGCTGTAGGTTTTGAGAAAACCAGGCGCTGCTCACCACCTGTTCAGTGAACTTTCAGTTAGAAGGTTGCCGGTTTGAGTTTGCATGTTCTTCCTGGGCTTGCACAAGTTTCCTTTGGATACTTCGGTTTCCCCTATAATCCCAAATTGAATAATCTCAATTCCCCTTAGGAGTGAATGTGTGTGTTGCCCTGTGATTGTATGATGACCTGTCCAGGGTGTGCCCTGCCTCTCGCCCGATGGATGCTGAAGATAAGCACCAACAGAACCCCGTGACCCTGAAAGGGAACAAGTAGGGAAAGAAGATGAATGAATGAAGTGCTTATTTCTGTCTATACATCTAAAATATTGAATGCGCCAAACATACCCCTGTCTCAGAACTGAGAACTGCCTCTCTGGGCACTTTATTCTTGCTAAACACTGAAGCTTGTGTTTATTTACAGCAAAAAAAGAAGTACCTGTTTTAAACTAGTATGGAAGTGATTGTGACCACACAAACTGCACAAACAAGCTGATAGGGTATGTTCAGGTAGGTATTCTTCCCACTCCTGAATCTTTCCCCCTCATTCACTGCCCCTTTTTCTGGGCCATGAGAAAAATAAATAAATAATCACATGAACTCACGGCTTCCATCCAGAGGAGGAAACACCACACTGGGTGCTCACTCCCCTGAAGATAACAAAACTGTCCAGCTCAAACAAATCATCTACTCCCCCATGTGGTGGTTTTTAAGCATGACAGGACAAGGTAAAAAAAGCATTATAAGACACATTTATACGTCACTGATTTGTTTCTGGAATTATTTGTCTTTTAAGATTCCTCTGCATCATTCAGCCATTATTTATATTATGAACACAGACGCAGCACAGCAGGGCACTGCCACATCTTCTGAGAAAGCCCTTGGTTGTCTGAGGCAGCATGAATGCTTTTGGACAGTTTGAGGCATTCATTAACGGAGGATTATTGCATTATTAAACTATTAATAGTGAATGACAGAGACTCAACGCTCATTTCCCCAGTGAATGTGATATTACTACAGGGAGAGTGACATCACAGAGATCAGTACACACATGATTTATCAGCTCTGCGTCGTGAATAATTAACAGCTTCTGCTCTTAGATTTACACCAGAGAATCATTTAAAAAAAATGCCCATTACAGGGGCTTTGATAATAAATGAGACGGAGCAATGATGTGAACTTTCATCCTGGGTTACAGAAGTCCTACATTTAATTAACAAGTTTTCCGAGGGCTTGGAAAAGATCAGCCGAGGATGCTAATGGTCTGCGAATGCAAATCTGTAGAGCAGTGGCACTAGACGCTTCCATATAAAAGGAACGGTGACTGTGCAGAAGCACATTAGCTCTGCAGACCACAGAGTTGGCAAAATAAACAACTGTCACAATGGTTAGCTTTAGCCAACCATAACATTTACAAATCCACAAAGCAGCAGCAGTTCACCTCCTAAAATCACAAAAAAATCATTTTTTAACAGCCATTTTAAAACCAGCAAAGTCTGGCCTGGTACCATGGTATGTAATCAACTACATTGTAAAATAATGACTGCAAATTGAATCAATTTTAGTTTTACAGAGCCCAACCTTAAATGTAAAAAGTAAAAATATTGAAGAATCGTGTTTTGTGAATTTTAATAATAATAATAATAATAATAATCTGTTTTTGTGAAAAAGTGTCTGGCTTCAGACGTTCTCTGGCACTGACTAGTACTGACGTCCCTCGCCTACTATTGGACTTGCTTATCTGACTGGTGCTATATTAAAGTATTCTGTCAATGTACAGATTAATATAAATGTTCAAAATAAAAGTGTTTTCCCGTAATCTATCGTGTTGTTGACTTCTATTATATGAACATGTTCCTTGAGATTGAAACTGTGGTCCTAGATAATAAAATATAAAACTGTTCAGAGTAAAGAATTATTGTACTTGAACCTTTTTTAAATTGTCAATACCTGCGTCATAGTGGATAATTATTACATATTCTGTATAGAATAATACTGTGATCCTAGTACACTGAAGACCAATATTGGGCCCCAGACCCTTCTCGTGCTTATTGCAATAAACACCTTTAAACTAGACAATCATGAACCGTAAAAAAAGATTTAAACCCTGCAATTTGACAAGTATAAACAGTTTTTAAACCAAAATAATTGTAATTTTCAAAAAAAAATTATCTGTAAAATGTACAGTTCAGCGGATGCAATCCCGTTAAACCAATTACGGTGCTACAGTATTTTTTAAAGTTCTGGCAACCACAGCTGCCAGTGTTTTTTACAGTGTACCCAAAAGTTGAAGGAATAAAATACAGCAAAATTGGTCGACTGTCAGGACCTGCCATTTTATGGCTTAAGTTTTTTCATGTTATGATTTTGTTTCTCCACTAGATGTCCTCATTTCTCCCCATGTGTTGCTTTAGGCCAGTAATTACCTGATTGTTTTCACATGTGCCCTGTAATGTCTTGTGTATTTAAGTTGACTATCTTTCCCTGTTTCTTTGCTCAGTTATTGTTGATGCAAGCCCGTGGTAATCGTGAGTCCTTCTTTGAGTCCTTCTTTGAGTCCTTCTTTGAGTCCTTCTTTGAGTCCTTCTTTGAGTCCTTCTTTGAGTCCTTCTTTGAGTCCTTCTTTGAGTGCTTCTTTGAGTCCTTCTTTGAGTCCTTCTTTGAGTCCTTCTTTGAGTCCTTCTTTGAGTCCTTCTTTGAGTCCTTCTTTGAGTCCTTCTTTGAGTCCTTCTTTGAGTGCTTCTTTGAGTCCTTCTTTGAGTCCTTCTTTGAGTCCTTCTTTGAGTCCTTCTTTGAGTCCTTCTTTGAGTCCTTCTTTGAGTTCTTTGTGCCCTTACAGTGTTCCTTGGTTTTTTATGGACTGATTTCCTATATACTGAAGAGTTATTTTGCCTGTTGGCCTTTTTGTTCCTCCGTTATACAGAGATATTTTGCCTGTTGGCCTTTTTGTTCCTCCGTTATACAGAGATATTTTGCCTGTTGGCCTTTTTGTTCCTCCGTTAAACTAAGCCCTTATTTTATCTCTGCATTTTTTCCAACTCTGGATTTTTGTTTTTTTGTAAATAAACCTCTGAGCCTGAGTACTGTCATTGATGACATTGTTGGTGTCATCACCTTCCTGTGGCTGAGTAATTAAGGGTTTAGACGTTGACACAGGAGACCCGGGTTCAATCCTGACAGTCGACATTATGGTACGGTGATCTAATTACTATGATCGAATTCTAAAGGGGAACTGTTAGGTTTTTATCAATGTCTGTCTTTTTATTATGTATTCCCCATCCTCAGAGTGTGTGCAGTTCTCATTTCCTTCAGACTATTCTTACCAAACTCTCAGAGAATACTTACCTGATCGATGTTTTCGTTTCAGTCTTTTCCTGTCTAGAGTGCGGGAAGACGGTGGTTGACAGGAACCGGGAGGCTTTCCAGAGCCCTACTAGCTCCTAGTTGCTAACTACTGGTGCACAGCTACACAGTAAAATCCTAAGAGTTAAATTAACTCTACTCAGAGTGTATTTGGTACCACTCTTTATAGAGTTAAACCAACTCTGAAGGAGAGTTATTTAAATAAGTCTATTTGAACTAAACAGTCTATTTTTTACTCTTTCTGGAGTGGACTTGGTCCCTCTCTGAATAGTTAATATTAAGTTTGCATTTTCCATGCAGCATTGGAAAAACATGAAGAAAATAGATTATTAAATTACTCTTTCTCAGAGTCGGTTTAACTCTATATAGAGTGGGACCAAATAAACTCCGAGTAGAGTTAATTTAACTCTTAGGATTTTACTGTATATCTGTATAACTGTAATACTGTATAACTGAAGCTGTTAATATTCAAGCCTCTGAAGTATTAGTAACTTGCAAGTATTTTGCAATTGGGAAGACAATTCCGCACTTAAGAAGAAAAAAGATGAACTCAAATGGAAATAACATTTCTGTTTGAACAGAAGTCTGGCTTATAAGTCTTTGAAACAAGTGTTTTTGTTACTCTGCCGTCAAAAATGGATAACATCTGACATTCATGTCAATGAGTGATGATGTCATATTTTAAATAATGTTCACTTAGAACATGATTAGCCACGACTTCAAAAGTCTGTGTGATGTTCCAAGACCAGGAAACAGCAGGAGACTCAGGAGAACCAGCAGCCAGAAATTCAAACTTATTTTTTTGGTGTTAAAGTAAAATGTTGTTTTTTGTTACGTAAAGAACAAACACAACCATACCTGTAGTACTGCAAGAACCACTGGTGGCAGACATGACATGGGTGGAGGGGGAATCCTGATTCTTGCGAGAACTTTGATATTTTTTGTGGGAGGGGAAAGATAAATCACATGGTTTACAGGGAGGTGCAGAGCTATAAAAGCTTGCACTGAAGCTTCTAAACTGTTCCTCCTTCTAAACTGCTCTTTATTCTCTCTCGGTTGAAAATGGCTCTAAGCAAACGTTTTCTGCTGGTTAGATTTCGTCACAGGTTTTTGATGGTGAAAGTGACATGTGTCTGATGCAGAGGATAATCTCGAGGAGGACCATGATTATGAAGCATCCTCATCTAGCACCAGCAGACACATCACCTTCCAAAAAATGTTTGTTCCCGCTCCCCACTTGAACAACAGGGTAGACTCAGTGCTGCTAATGTCATCAAAATGGTTCAAAGGGCAAGAGAGATATGATGCCAGTCATGTTGCAGACATTTAACCAGCATTTCAGGTTTTAGAGTGTGGAGTAACGGCTTTTCAGAGTGTTGTTAAGTAGTCAACACAGACATTGTTCACCTCACACTAACCTTTTATACAAAAATCTTATTGCAGAGGTTTTTAATTGCTGAGGTCAATTGGTGTTTGTGGATAACAAGACAGTATCCTCACAGCGATTGGAAAATAGAGTTCCTCAAGGATTCTGATCATCTGATATGGGCATGAGTTCCCCCATCAACTGAAAGCTTTATTTTTGGTAATTGGTAAACAAGTTAAACTGTAAGTTTGTCTTGAGCTATTCATGCGCTAATTGAGTGAGTTACTTCGTGGCTGAGAGCCCTGGTTTAAAGCAATCTTCGATCTGGGAGTCATCCAATTCCTGGACAAAATGTCCAGCCTCTCAGACTCACTGCTGTCGTAAACTAGCCAATTAATGTAAAAGCGTGTGGGAAATGATCAGTGAGAGCTGGTGTGTGGCTCGAGGGCAGCTTTAGTGTTGAACAAGAGCCTTGGGGCATTAAAACAGCATCTCTGAATGTAATAAACGCCACTGACTCAGGTTCCCTTTTACTGCTGCTTCTCTATGTGGTCTGAGGCACTTTGAGTGTGGCCTTGCATGCAAAATACCACGTCACTAGCTCACACTTACAGAGAATTGAGTCTAGTATCTCAACGCATTTGCCGACATGTGAATTGGGCCTCCTATCAAAGGGTCGACGCCATAATTTCTTTTAGCATGGAGCTGATCAATCCCAGTCTAGAGCATAAAAGAAGCTTCTATACATCACTGGTTAGATTAGGTGAGATTCACCTTAAGTATATGCCATGGTTCTCCCCTAAGCTCGTTCAAAGTGAAGAACATTTGTTTGATGGTCACATACTCACATACACAACATGTCTAACCTTCTCAGCAATTAAAAACCCAATCATTGTTTGTATCAGCATTCAATGTGCAAGTTAGAAATCAGCCAGAACCATTTGTAATGCGCTGTGGAAATCAGCAAAACTAGTCAGAGAGTGAAGAACACATTATAAATCCAAGATCGAGAAGTCAACACAAACAATTTAAAATGAAGAAAAGCAAAGTAAAATGCCAGGGTTTTTAATAGAAAACAATCTGCTCTACAAACTGACCGGCCCCTGCATCTACAATCATCAGTGGTGCCATTTTCTTTACGCTTCTTCATAAGATCTTAACCCCAGTCTACGTTGAAATGTTTGTCTGAGAGGGACCTTATTTAAACCACATACACAGCTGTTTCTGTTTCAGTTCATGATTAAGATTAGACTTCTGTGATCATTTTTCAAAATCTATAGTTCTTCCGAATTTGCCCACTTTGGACCGAACGAGAGGGAGTCAGAGGTTTGTTCACAGTGCTTTTAGGAGTTAAACAAACTCAGCATAGGAGTGTCTCGTTTTTTTGTCCGTTTCCTGTCTGCGGTGGATCCAGGACTGCCGATGCCAGGGAGATGACCAGGAAGTAAGGAGACCGTAGGGGAGATGAGGTTAGTGCAGTAGGAGTGGAGTCAGAGGAAGTCAGCTACTAAGGTAGACGGAGGTGTAGGGATCAGTGGGGTTTTAAAGGAAAAGGTGAGGTTCTAGTGAGGCGGCGCATTGGGCGTGTGATGAGGTCTGATTTGGGATCAGGTGTTATGGATCTTGGGGTCGGTATGATCCCTATCAGTGTTGGACATATACGCACATGTTGTATAATTTGTGCATTGCCCTGGCGACTGGTTGTACCCCCGATATATGATTTTATCATGAAAAGGTTCTCTAAACGAGAGAATCATCTGAATCAACTAATTAACTCTCAACACCTGCAAAAGATTCCTGAGGCTTTTAAAAACTCCCAGCCTGCTTCAAAACCACAATCATGGGTAAGACTGCCGCCCAGAAGAACATCACTGACACCCTTAAGCAGGAGGGTAAGACACAGAAAGAAATTTCTGAACGAATCGATGTTCCCAGAGTGCTGTATCAAGGCGCCTCAGTGGGAAGTCAGTGGGAAGGAAAAAGTGTGGCAGAAAACGCTGCACAAAGACAAGAGGTGACCGGACCCTGAGGAAGATTGTGAAGAAGGATCGATTCCAGACATTGGGAGACCTGAGGAAGCAGTGGACTGAGTCTGGAGTAGAAACCGTGTACAGGCGTGCACAGGAAATGGGCTACAGATGCCGCATTCCCCAGTTCAAGCCACTTTTGAACCAGAAACATCACCTGACCCGGGCTACAGAGAAGCAGCACTTGACTGATGATCAAATGTTGCGCGTCATTCGGAAATCATGGTGCCAGAGTCTGGAGAAAGACTGGGGAGAGGGTAATGCCTGAAATGCCAGTGTCCCACAGTCAGTGATGGTCTGGGGAGCCATTTCAGCTGCTGGTGTTGGTCCACTGTGTTTTATCAAGGGCGGGGTCAATGCAGCTAGCTATCAGGAGATTTTGGAGCACTTCATGCTTCCATCTGCTGAAAAGCTTTATGGAGATGAAGATTTCATTTCTCAGCACGACCTGGCAATAGCTCACAGTGCCAAAACCATTGGTTTACTGATGATGGTATTACTGGTGCTCAACTCTCCTGACTTGAACCCCAGAGAGAATCTTTGGGATATTGTGAAGAGAAAGTTGAGAGATGCATGATCATATTGTATGGCAAAAATCATCAATATTAAAACAATAAAACGCTTGAAGTACTTCAGTTGTGTGTAAATGAATCTGAAATATATGAAAGCGTAATGTTTATCAGTACATTACAGAAAATAATTAACTTTAGCACAATATGCTAATTTTTTGAGAAGGACCTGTATTTCTGAAAACTGTTTATGTATGCGTGTTCAGGTTAAGCTTCTTTGTGCATTTTGGAAACAATTTTGTTTTAATGCAATATCACAACTTGCATTGGTCTATCTTTATTTAAAGACGAGAGGCTTGCGATGGGAATGTCAAGGTTTCACCTTAGAAGAGTGAGTAGGATGTGTATTTTGGGATGAGGATGATGAGAAAGGGAATAGATGAAGGCATAGTGAAGGATTTTGGTTTGGCCAGGATTATAAAACCCTCCAAATATAACATGGAGAGGATTAAAGAAATGGGCGTGGTCGAGAGATCCATTTATGATTGGCTAATGTGTGAAATATATAACATTTACCATTACTTTACCCTTCACTTCTGAATAAAATACGCATGCATCCCAAATCGGAACACTATTTTGAATGCAATGAGTAAATGTTTAAATTCGACTGAAAGGATATGGAAACACTTTTATGATTGTTCTCCATTGATATCCTTTGTGTTTAAGATTTTTTCCCTCCTTTAAAACAAGGCCAGTGCTTTGAAGAAACCTGTGTCAGCATTCTGTTCCTGTACGACATGAAGCCAGGTTTTGTTTTGGCTTAATAAGGCCACAGAGATAAACCCTCGTCCCAAAATGGCACACATGACACAGGTAGTTCATAACGCACCGGAGACTCGTTGTTCTGAATAATACATGCTCCTAAGCCTCACCGCACACAGGCTTTGGCTCGTTTGCTTACTCAACGAAGACGAGGATATCAATACGAGCACCAGACTTTGAGGGTTCGAGTAAATGTAGCGCATCTTGATGTTATCAAGTAAACAGTCTGTGATATCACCACACTCGCAGTCAGGGAGATGTTGCTCGGCCTGTGGGTTCGTTATACAGAGATGCGTTTGTGATGCCATCTGAGGTGTCATGACGTTTCAAAACGACAGAGATAAGCAGAAATAGCAGCAGAGCTGGATGGAAATGAAAGAATGTTTTCCCACAAAAATGCATTTTATCTCTTCACTCTGATCCTCCCAACAGTTTACTTTGTGTGAGCTTTTATTGATCTGGAACTGAGCTCACTCTTGGAATAACTAAATATTTCCAGATACGTTTATTTGCTGTAGCGGTTTGATCTCGTGGAAAGCTTATTTAAACCAAAGATTATTTTTCATGTCTGTTAGACTTTTGGCAATCACAAGGGACTGAATCTTTACACTTTCACATAGAATTATAGTAGTTTTTCAATATCCAGCAGACTATTCTCAGTTGATTCTCCTTTTCTCACTTTCAAAAAAGTGCCCGTGGTGATAATTCTCCACTTAGAAATGTGTATCTCTCTTTAAGATATTACTTATCTTAGAATCTTAAAAGTATAATATATACCGGTACTTATTTAATATAGTACACACATGGACGAAATTATGGTACCCCTTAGTTAAAGAAGGAAAAGGAGAAAAATTCACAATTCTCACTGAAATCACTTGAAACTTACAAAAGTAACAATAAATAAAAATGTGTTGAAAATTAAACGATCAAAACCAGCCATTACTTTTGAATTGTTCATTGACATAATCATGTAAAAAAAACAACTAAAGAAATAGGGCTGGACAAAAATGATGGTACCCATAACTCAATATTTTGTTGCACAACCTTTTGAGGCAATCACTGCAATCGAACGATTTCTGTGTTTGTCGATGAGCGTTCTGCAGCTGTCACCAGGGATTTTGGCCCACTCCTCATGAGCAAACTGCTCCAGTTGTCTCAGGTTTGATGGGTGTCTTCTCCAAATGCCATGTTTCAGCTCCTTCCACAGATGTTCAATGGGATTCAGATCTGGGCTCATGGAAGGCCACTTTAGAACAGTCCAACACTTTTCTCTCAGCCATTCTCTGGTGTTTTTGGCTGTGTGTTTTGGATCGTTGTCCTGTTGGAAGACCCATGACCTGCGACTGAGACCAAGCTTTCTGACACTAGGCAGCACATTTCTCCAGAATGCCTTGATAGTCTTCAGACTTCATTCTACCTTGCACACTTTCAAGGCACCCTGTGCCAGATGCAGCAAAGCAGCCCCAAAACAATACTGAACCTCCTCCATGTTTCACCGTAGGGACAGTGTTCTTTTCTCGTAAGCTTGGTTTTTGAGTCTATGAACATAGAGTTGATGTGCCTTACCAAGAAGTTCTTCTCAGCACTGGTGTCCTCCTTGGTCGTCTCCCGTGAAGTTCACTTTAACTCAAACAACGACGATTGCGGCGATCTGACACTGATGTAC
>SRMA01026903.1:34662-54440 GCA_007224835.1 Danionella cerebrum
TGTCAAAAGGACATTCTCCCAGAAGCTTTGTGGCTTGTTGACATGCATTTTTGCAAATTCCAGTCTTGCTTTTTTTCATAATTTCTTCTTAGCACTGGTGTCCTCCTTGGTCGTCTCCCGTAAAGTCCACTTTAACTCAAACAATGACGAATGGTGCGATCTGACACTGATGTACCTTGACCTTGGAGTTCACCTTTAATTTCTTTGGAGGTTGTTCTGGGCTCTTTGTATACAATTCGAATGATCCGTCTCTTCAATTTGTCATCAATTTTCATCTTGTGGCCACGTCCAGGGAGGTTGGCTACTGTCCGTGGGTCTTGAACTTCTGAATAATATGAGCCACTGTTGTCACAGGAACTTCAAGCTGTTTAGAGATGGTCTTACAGCCTTATTTTTAACATGTTTGTCTATATTTTTGTGTGGTACTCACCTTTTCACCAAACAGCAGAGTGACTACTTGTCTCCCTTTAAATAGTCAGAATGACTGATTATGAGTTTGGAAACACCTGTGATGTCAATTAAAGGACACACCTGAGTTAATCATGTCACTCTGGTCAAATAGATTTCAATCTTTTATAGAGGTACCATCATTTTTCTCCAGGCCTGTTTCATTAGTTTTTTTTTTAAATAATTATGTTAATCAACAATTCAAAAGTGATGGCTGATTTTGATCGTTTAATTTTCCATACATTTTTATTTCTGCTCTATTTTCCACTTGTTTGTCTGACGTCGCGTTTCCGCTTCCCTTTGTAGAAAGTGTGCTGTAAGGGGCTGATTCTATTCTAATTGCACCAGTAAGAAAGTGAATAAGAGATATCTTTAAATCGTTTGACGACTAGTCATCAATAAATTAACTTTAAAAAAAGCTCACAAGTCTTTTCACATATTGATTTATAAGTACTGTGATAAACCACTGTACTTTAGATACTGAAGTATATTTTAATGCAAATACTTTTGTACTTTTACTCAAGTGAAATTCTGAAGGGAACACTTTTACTGGAGTAATATTTCTCCCAGTGTGTCTCTACTTTACCTCTTGCTGTGTGTACTATGTACACCACTGACTGCAGGGACAGTGATGAAGGCAGCTAAACTTAATAAAAGAATAATTTACATAAATAAACCAGTCTTTTTTTTTTTTTACTTTTCTGGAAGAATGTTTTCAAGCTATTTATCTGTCAATCCCCAGCATCTCCCAAAGCACTATCCCAAAGTTTGCTGCTGAAGGTTTACACTTGACTTGTTTCTTTTCAAGTCCAGAAACTTGTTTGCTTCACATCGTTTACATTTAAATTTGGGTTTATCTGAATTTTTCATGGAATAATCACAATCAATATTCATGCATACTATCCTGGACTTGCAGACGGGAGCTGCTCAATCAGACAACTCTCATGTTGTAACTTTAATTTCATTATTTATGAAGCAGGGAGGCGGCTTGCTTTTCTTACAAAAACACGTATTATTCATCATATTATTCAAATATTCAAACATTAAACTGTACATCTCATTCGCACATCAACATTCAATATCAACTTGAGTTCTATCATCGCTCTATTCATCGCACGTGAGGGACGCTCTGTTCCGTTATCAGTGGAATTCAGCCTGAAGAGCAGAGAGAGCTTCACATCTCTCTTCATGGTTTAATCGTTCTGACAGCTTTAACTTGAGTGATCGCTCTGACTGGAGGATTGCCCCTGGGACCTGGCTCTTTGAAACATGGAAGGTTTATTTTTCCTTCGGCCATTTATAGCTGATGGCACTTTGACCCTCCGCCTGCAATTGCAAAATATGTTTTGGTCAGAGAGCAAAATGGCCCTGCATCGCAGCACTTCACGTTTCAAGTGTGTCTCAAAACATCTACAAGAGAAGATTTCTCTAGAAAACCTTCTGCTTACACACATTAGATATAACTTTTTCAGCAGAAACGCTTTTTTTGTGGATCTAAATAAATCTGGATATCATCAGATTCATCTATTTTTCTCTTTTAGAAAGCCATAGATCTCATTTCCATCCTTGACTAGACGCCGGAGGCTTGCACACAAACTTTAGCATTGGCACGTAAAGTGCTGTTTAAAAGTATTTTTCTAAGCAAAATGGAATGGTTGCCAAGGTACAATTTTGGTTGCTATGGCCTTTTGCAGAAATGACTGCTTGAATGCAGCGTGGCATGGAGACAGATTCTCTATGGGGTTCAGCTCAGGAGAGTTGAGCACCAGTAATACCATGGTCAGGAAACCATTTACCAGTGGTTTTGGCACTGTGAGCAGGTGAATTAGGAAATCTTCATCTCCATAAAGCTTTTCAGCAGATGGAAGCATGAAGTGCTCCAAAATCTCCTGATAGCTAGCTGCATTGACCCCGCCCTTGAGAAAACACAGTGGACCAACACCAGCAGCTGACATGGCACCCCAGACCATCACTGACTGAGGGACACTGGCATTTCAGGCATTACCCTCTCCCCAGTCTTCCTCCAGACGCTGGCACCTTGATTTCCGAATGACGCGCAACATTTGATCAACAGTCTAGTGCTGCTTCTCTGTAGCTCAGGTCAGGCGCTTCTGTCGCTGTTTCTGGTTCAGAAGTGGCTTGAGCTGGGGAATGCGCCACCTGTAGCCCATTTCCTGCACACGCCTGTACACGGTTTCTACTCCAGACACAATCCACTGCTTCCTCAGGTCTCCCAATGTCTGGAATCGATCCTTCTTCACAATCTTCCTCAGGGTCCGGTCACCTCTTGTCGTTGTGCAGCGTTTTCTGCCACACTTTTTCCTTCCCACTGACTTCCCACTGAGGCGCCTTGATACAGCACTCTGGGAACACCCATTCGTTCAGAAATTTCTTTCTGTGTCTTACCCTCCTGCTTAAGGGTGTCAGTGATGTTCTTCTGGGCGGCAATCTTACCCATGATTGTGGTTTTGAGAAATGAAGCAGGCTGGGAGTTTTTAAAAGCCTCAGGAATCTTTTGCAGGTGTTGAGAGTTAATTAGTTGATTCAGATGATTCTTTCGTTTAGAGAACCTTTTCATGATATGCTAATTTTTTGAGATCTGCATGTTGAAATCATCAATATTCACACAATAAAAGGCTTGAACTACTTCAGCTGTGTGTAAATGAATCTGAAATATATAAAGGTCTAATGTACATTTTTTTGAGAAGGACCTGTATAGAGTTAAGAAAATTTGGGAGCCTGCCTTTTTTTTAGCAGTTACTATTATTGATGAACAGACCCCCATTTCTCTACGATGTTTCATCACCAAGACCTTTTTTTACTGTTCCACATTTATTTTTAATGACCATTAAGTTACATATTTAACTCCTTCTTCTAGACCCTAAATACTTTTGCACAGAGGTTGGTATGTTCTTGCACAGACACAAGTGTGATCTGTTTGAAAGCTCTATGAGATTCTCAGCTTGAGTTACAGCTTTACAAAGTTTGACCCCTTGTTAAGTCAATGTAAAATTTCCCAGAATTCCTTAAGTCTAAAAAGATATAGCAACCAGAGTCAGCAAAGTTAGTGGCTGTAGTCCAAATGGTTTAGGAGGAGATATGTTGTTTTGTCCGAAGCGGAAGACGAATATCAAAATGTTGGCTTCGATGACATCATTTGTTGAAGTTTAGACTTCGTTTTTCCATGCTCTGTGTTAAAGTCATGGATGTAATATTCTTATCATGTCTCCATCAAGCATAGGCAAACAAACTAACAAAAAGCACACGTACTTCGTGGGATTTGAAGACTTAAAATCCACAGGAGAGATGAGAGAGTGGTGAAAGACGAAGGAATAAAGCCGTGCGAGGAACCCTGCCTTTTACCTAATGTGAGCTGTAGACCACCAGCAGAACCCTGTGGACCTCACCAGGACTAAGCGAGGAAAGAAAATGGATCAATGGATATACAATGGATTTGTGACATTTCCAGCATTTGAATGGGGCCATAGTTTTGGGTCATATTTCCTATAATTTTGAAGCCATTTGATTCATTAACATTCTCAAATATATATATTCTGTAAATTGACTGTACCTTTATTTACATATGACTATTGTAGCTTTTAGAGGAAATGAAAATTGACTGTGCAAAATGAATTATTTCACAAGCTTTACAGAGATGAAAGTGCTTCTATTGGGAGGCGATGTAACAGACTCTGAGGGAAGGAACCCAGCAGTGGCTGAATGACTCCATTTTGGCAGAGAAAGAGCTTGGCACCATTTCTGCGAAATCTGAGCAAAGACAGACACAAGGGCACTTTGTTGCTCTTTGTTTATTCTGAGAGTTTGATAAAGAGTCCTGGCAAATATCTGCAAGCTAATTTAGATTGTCATGTACACGTCGTGTCACGCTGTCTCCATAAATCCAGCCTTTGACCTAATAAAAGGGTTTAACACAGCTGGAGAAACCGACAGCTTGATGGAATGTGGTGTCCTCTAAAAATGGCTCATCTCTTTAAAAGCTTCTCTTGGCCAAAGATCTTGCTATGAGCAATGTCAGGTTTCTTAGCGGCATCAAAACTCGGCAGGAGACACGTTATATACGAGAGATTGGGGAGTATTTTTAGGTTTCCCAGGAACACACGACATTATCAGGAGCCTATTTCATGCAAGTTATGATGCATATGCATGTTGTTGATATTCAACCTTTGATCCCACAGATGTTTGGTCTTTCATTTATATGCTGATTCCATTCCTGACTCAAATGAATTATGATTTGAATAACTCTGCAGGTCTGCAATGAGAGATAAACACGTTTTGATTGGTTATGAGTTACACCAGATTAAACGTGTATTTTCCAAGAGTTTAGAACAAACAAGGATTTTTAGCTTTTAACCAATTAACATTTATATTAAGGAGGCTTTATTTTGCTTTTAAGCAATCAACACCTTTATGGTGATTTAAACCCACAGTTATTATCTTTGTGCTTCACTGATTTCCAACAAGAATAAAAAATTTAGCTCCAAACCATAAAAACGACGGAACCATTAGGTGGAAAAATGAGAAATGCCATGTATTTGATTTTTTCTTGTGAAAACTGTAAGTGGAAATGTTGCTAAGAAAATCCATGTTGAAAAGTTCAACTAATTTAATAAGCTTGTTTCTTTTTTTTCAGTCCACTCCCTGAAAATCTATATTTTGATCAATTGTTATATCATTCTATAAAAAAGAAAAAATGGTCAAGTTCTGTTATATTTTTTACTTTGGTTGAGCGCACACAGAGAGAAAACAGGGCGAGGAAGAGCAGGAACAAGACAGCAGATACAAGAGCAAGAACAAGGTAAGAAAGTGCGCAGATAATTCTGTTTCCTTGAGGAAATAACTTTTTATTAAAAAACATAACGTCATCATTGTAGAAGGTTGTGTTTTCATTTTTAAAGACTTTTTAATATTGAAGTTTACAATATCTGAAACCAGCAGCTACATTCACAGGTGACACAACCATGAGATGTTGTGGGTGTTTTAGCTCTCACATTTTCACTAGCATTAGAGAAAAAAAGCCTGTACTTTTTTTTCCAAGTTTTGCTCAAACACGCTACATTTTTCCCTTGTATTTTCTATAAAATAGAGCTGGAGCCAGAAGTGCACCTCGATTCTTAAATTGTGCAAACACACATCCCAACGATGTGACCCTTAAACAACCGTACACCTTAGGGCTCAAGTCAGAATATCTGGCCATTACAAGCTGCCAGTTTTCCATGTTTAAATGCATAAATATGAGAATAATAACATCAGAGAAGCATACACGCCTGTCTCGAACTAATTATAGAATAAACAAAGAGATATTCGCTGAAGAATGAGCTAATAATTTAGCGCAATCTAACCCACTGTCAGCATCACAATAAGATCAATGCAGAGAAGTGGGACAAACATTATTTATTCTCACTAAACCGATCACCTACCATTTAATTTGGGACAAACACCACGTAAGGTTTTACTCCCTCTCCAAATTGGTGTCATAAATGGCAAATAGTGCTGAAAAGAAGTGATAACCCTTGGAAGTAAAGTACAACACCTGTGATATGGGTTGTGTTTTTTCAAAGTTCTGGTACAAAAAGTGCTAGGAACAGTGTATGAGGTTCAGAAGAGGTTGGTCTGTTTTATTAATACAATTTTCACATTGTTTTGACCTTGTCTTTGCTTTTTTGGGGAATTCATGAATTTTTATTTTGTCTCCACACTTTTGTTTTTTGTGTCATAATTTTTCTGAAAATTTTTGCAGTAAAAAAATTGTTATGTAACATAATGAAAAAAAGATTTCTAAAAATAGAATTTATCAGAGCATATTGTAAAGTAGTAAACTACCCTGGATATCTAAGGGTTGAATGATAAAAAAAAGCCGCGATCAGTGTTTCGTACAGTGGTTGGTGTTTGCTTGGATAGTCCAAAAGCTGTTTACTACTTCCAAAAATACATTAAACCACAGAGACTAATAAAAAAGGCACATTTAGGTTATAGTTTAAATATTTTGTTATGGAAACCATTTGAATTTGTGTTTTTAAGGTATTGAATAATTTTATTTTATTATTATTTAAAAAAGGGACTTGAAATTTGCATGAGTGGAAAAACACCATGTATGTTTAATGCAATGCTCATTTGAAAGTGAAAGTGACGTTACAACCAAGTATGGAGTGACCCATACAAGGAATTTGTGCTCTGCATTTAACCCATCCAAGTGCACACACACAGCAGTGAATAAACACACCGTGAACACACACCGGGAGCAGTGGGCAGCCATGGCTGCGGCGCCCGGGGAGCTGTGGTAACTGGTGACTTGCTCAAGGTCACCACAGTAATGGTCGTGTTTCAACACTCATCCCACCTTCGACTCCTAGTGGAGCTGGGAATCGAACCAGCGACCTTTTGATCTCCAGTCAATCACCCTATCCACTAGGCCACGACTGCCATGTTCTCATGTTCTGACCTTTAAATAAAATTTATTTCGTACATTCAGCTCATGAGAAATGTGTATCTGGAATGGATTTTCATAGTCAGGCTCTTTTTAAAATATTGTGAAATGTCATGTTTGTCACAGTATTGCATTATAACGGGATTTATCGTATTGTGGCGTGCGTCATGATATGTTTTATATTGCCAGATTTATGCCAACACACTTCTAGCGAATGGTGTATAAATTTAAAGATGCAACATGAGTTTTGCTCATTTTTATCACAGCAATTTCACATCCATCCTCTAGATGGTCTGGGCTTGTTACTCCACTGCCTTCATTCACATATCAAAAATGTTGTTTGGTTTATTCATTTAAAAAAAGCATTAAAATATATTTAATTTTGTGATTATTTGTTATAAAAAAGCAGCAAAGAGAATGGCCAGCTAGAAGTCAGAAACATATGTAGAGTAAGAGAAACAGGTTAGAAAAGGGGCATAACGAAATCCCATTTTTTGATTGGGATAAATGGACGAAACCATCCATTCACAATGTCAAAATTTATTACTATATATATATATGTTTCATAAAGTAAGCATAGAAAATCACAAGGCAACATGTAGCACACTGATGTAGATTCCAATTATGGAATGTCACCTGCGTAGATGTGATAAAATTTCCTTAATCTTCTGGCAAGAGCAGCTTCTTTAGTTTCCTTTAATTTGGGATTAAAGATGCATTTGTGAGGCACTGTGCATGTATGACATGAGTGAATAAAGGGGCAGAGGACTCGTGGAGGTCAGCTCCTAGACTCTCCCTGTTACAGATTATAATGCACACTTTTTTACATACGTTTAAAACTCCATCTGAAAAAATAATGACCATTCTGACAACAATTTACCAAGCAAATAATGGAACTGTCACGAAACATTACTCCCACTGTCTTTTGCTCAAAGATGAAGAGAGATGAGTGAACTGAGCGTGAAGAAAACACGTCCGAATGCAAACATCACAGGCACAATGTGATGGCATCTTTATCAGTCTGAAAACGTATGTGCAACAAATGAAACGAAAAGAAAAGAACACCCAAAGAAATGCCCATTGATTTGAAGTCTTGATTTGCAGCATGCACATCGCTCCCGTCCGATTATGCATCATACGGCTGTAATAAAATAAACAGCATTTTTCCCCACACACACAATTTTAGTTTGCCTAGTCCTGTGGTTGCAAAGTGGCTATGGACTTTCAAAATCATACTGAAAACAAGTGATTTGGTATCCTCCACACTCAAAAACATGCTTCAGGTCAATCGAAGTCTCTAAATGCAAGTAAATGGTGAGCAAATGTGGATGTGCGATGGATTTCCAGGCGTATCCTGCCTTTCACCCAATGTGAATCCATGACTTAATTCCGGACTAACAGATAAAAAATGTATAGATTATTTTCATGTATAATGCATCTAGTGTAACGTCACAACAAAGTAATGCTAGTACTATTATTTTGTCCCGTTCCTTTTATTTTGGCCTGTTCTACCTTCTCATGCTCAATAGCCCCGTATGCCTCTCACCTGTCTTCCCTCTGGTTTCCATTCTCTTGTTTGGAATACCCTGCCTTGTTGAGGGCATGCGCCTTTTGAGGCATGCCAAATATTTGACAAAAATTTTAAATCAGAAAATTCCCTCTGCGAGTGTGGGGTTTGCAGCCCCTTAGAGACAGGTTGAGGAGCTCAGTCACCCCGGAGGAACTGCTGCTCCTCCACACTGAGAAAAACCAGTTGAGGTTGTTCGAGCATTTGTTTTGAATGCCTCCCTGGTAAGGTGTTCTGGGCAAGTCCTTCTGAAAAGGAAGACCCAGGACACATTGGAGAGACTATGTCTCACCTCAGGCCTAAGAAGGCCTTGGTGTCCCCCCGAAGGAGCTGGAGGAGGTGCCTGGAGTAGAACTGATAAAGGAAGAAGTGGAGAGTTATAAGGCGGTCACTGGGCAACGTGGAATTTCTCTGCTTGCGATTGCGTGTATTAGGAGTGGAATCCAGAATCGGAAAGCGGAAACGTCTGCTTTCGAATCGCGGCTTATGATCCCATTCACGTAAATGGAATTTTTTTCATAGTGTGACTGCTGCTTTATACGGGGAAGTGCTAGATGAGAACCGAGTACTGATTGGAAGGAAACAAGTGTGGTGGAGATTGCTTGTGTGCAGCAGAGAAAGAGTGAAAGAGACACAAACACACAGTTCCCACATCGGAACCAGGGACTCCACATGAGGGAGTAGATGCGGTGAGTTCTAGGAAGGCTGTGAATTGTCCTGAGGAGCAGAACAGAAGTGACATTTGTTCAAAAGCAGATCTCCTGCCATTTGAAGCTAGAATATTGGCGCTGCTATGACAGCAAGCAGGAGTCTGCACATGCTCAAAAACCTCAATATCAGATCTCCAAGTCAGATTTATGCTCTCAGCAGTTTTGACTTTTTCAAGATGTCGTGAAATCTAAATGTAAACTAAGAAAATAAAATAATGGTGTTTAGGATATAGATCGACAACAATAAAAACTTAATTGAAGAGTTTGGTTAATTAAAGTTTGGTGAGTCATCGTTGACTTACATGGGGAAGGTGTGGCTTATTTTGATGGTGGTAGCTTGATGGAGGCACCTTTAGCCTTGTTCAGTTGGATTTTATTATGCAGAGTCCATGAGATTGACCCCCTTTTGCAGCCAGGCTTTAGTGGCCAGTCGAGGAATTGCAGCTTCAGACACTTCTGTAGAGGATTCACAAGGAACGATTTTCTGTTTGCTCTTTACACAATTGAAATCATTCAATTATCATTCAACAGAATGTTTTTTTTTTATTTAATCAGTGTCTAATTCCGTATGAGGACAAAAAGGACCCAACCTGACAGAAAACTTTGGAATTTAGCACAGCAAACCTATTAGCTTTTTGTTTTTGATGGGTTTTAGCCAAATGTGAGGACGATAACAAACAGAACAAAAGAATGAAATGACTGCATTTTCACTCCGAGACTTGCATTTGTTTGGGAGATAAAAATAATCATCAAAGTCAACATCCGGCTGATTTTATATTCCTTCGAGAGTTGCGCTTATGTGGAGCTCACAGAGCCAAAGGCTTAATGTTAAAAGCCGTGTGAAATCTCTCCTCCTGTCAAGTCGCTTGTTCGTTTAGACAACTCTGATTTCATTTAACTATGACTGAGCTGCACACTGACTCTCTGTTGCCTCGAGGGGCAAAATGCTTATAATTCTGCAATGAAATCGTCGTAAAGCCATTGTCTGCTTCAAAAAGTGAAGCTTGTCTTTGTAATCCATCTCACTTGAATCATTTCTCTGTTCATTTTTCCACTTTCCTCAATCAGTTTTCTACACTCACCTGCGCGGAAACGTTCCCATCTCGGATGAAAAGGAAAAATAATGGTTTATTTAGAGAAGCAAAGGTTAATTGAGCTTATGAATTCAGTGTGAGGACTGGCTCAGTCATGTTCGTAAACAGGAAACATTCTCATACTGAGTCACACATCTCCTAATCAGCATATATTATATTCTTTATTTCCTCGTTAGTGATGTTTCTCCATTTTAGAATTTTATGAAGAGAGTTTCCTGCTTATGCAGAACAGATAACTGAAGAAAAGCTGACTTTGTTGCAAGATAATGTATAATAAAAAGCATTCTCAGGGTTCCATGCTGAAAAACAAAGTTTGCATTATGATAAGAACTTGGTAGGGTGTCAAGGCCAGTACACAATGGTCCAAATTAAGATTCGCATGAATCTCCCGATGGCTTTTCAGTAGGATGCACTTCATCTGCGTCAAGGAAATATTGGTGCAATGATGCTCCCTGCCTGAAGATGGCATTTGCAGGACAACAGATGCTCTCTGCGGCAAATGGGAAACGGGAAAGAAGGAAAATCCTGGATGTGATTCTGTTGCTGATCACAGGTAGCCGTGTCACAAAAAATTGGAGAAAAGAGACTATTTGTGGAGCAATATTTCTTGTTTCCTGTGCGATGAAAGCGTGGGATGAGCGCCACCCAGCGGCTCTTTTATGTCATCAAAAGAACAGCTTTCACTTGTCATTCTCCTTTTGATTAACGGGTCCGGATTCGGACTCCATCCCCTGGTGGATATTGAACAAGTTCAGGGAGGCACAGGACCTGTTCGAGTTTCTCTTTTATAGCCAAGATAGTTTCTATTGTAATCTCATGGTCTTCCTCTTTCTCTTGCAAGAGTGTGCATCGTCTGGGCACTTAACATCTGGCAGCTGTCCTTGCTTCTTTTGGGTGTATAAATCACAGATAGCTTGCCGAGTAAGTTCGTACCTGTCATACATGCTCACAAATTTCAGGAGGAGTTTAGCCATTCAGCGCTAGCAAATAGGTCATTTGTCCAAGCTATTCCTCCTTCCACTCGTTATATCACGGATAGCATTAGTTCCTGGACATCTGATCTAGTACTTTAATACCAGCCATAAATGCTAACGCTACAAGGCAAGTCCATATTAATGGATTTTCACACATGCATAGCCTCCACAGGGTCCAGACATAATTATAATACAGTGGTGTTTAATGTCTCGAAGCACGTTTTACACGTAAAACACCTAATCCGTGCAATGGCTCTCAGAAACAACAGTATAAGTAGATGAAAACATGGAAAACCAGAGAAACGTTTCTTCAATCCTTAAATCTACACATTGTTAATGTAATAAATGATAACAAAACAGAATAAAACACACGAAAAATGCGTAATATGTACACAAAGTGGATAACATAACAGAACTGTTGGTGTTTCTTCGTATCTCAAAATTTTCTCGTATCTTGAAGCAAAAAATTCCCGCGAGACCTTTCGTATCTCAAACCTTTCGTAACTCAAAGCTTTCGTATCTTGGGGTACCACTGTATCCAATTCAGTTCAAGCTTTATTTATAAAGTGCCACATTATAACATTACTATTTTCCTGGGCGGTGTACATAAAGAAATACACAAATAACATACAAAAGCTGTGTCCCAATCCCAAGTGGGTATTTTAAGGTTCTTCAAACGCACCCTTCTAATGTGCCCTCCTTTCACCTGAACTCAGAGTATGCATCACGACCATCCCTCGTCGCTTCAAAATTCACTTGAATTTGTATTTAAATGTTTTATAAAGGACCGTATTCAAAGGATTCTTTAAATGCTGGCAGTGACAGGCGTATTTTAAAACTCCTCTTTAATAACTTAAAATTATTTATATTTTAAAAACATGTTATAAACAGTAACAAACGTAGCCAACTGCATGTGAACTAAGTATTGGTGGAAGTCATTTTGTTGTATAAAGGAGTTTATAAAACGTATATGCTTAATGAAGTGAGACCGTCATCCTGGTTTAAATTACACACAACATAAAATAGGAAATCACCTCACAGGGAAATGTGACCATTGCAACCAAAACGAAATTACGTGGCATTTTTTTAATACAATAAAAATAAAAAAAGACCCCCCAAAAAACGAATAAAGAAATAGAACAATTAAAAATAAACCCAAAACTACTAGAGAATAAAACATATAACATAAATATAAAATATAAAATACAATAATAATACAGAATCCAAACTACTGATCCAGCTGGTGGCGCTAATGCACCATAAGCAAATTGAAAAAACCCCCCAAAAAAACAACAGAAGAAGAAGAGGCTCGTTTACCAAGGGTTTATGCAGCCTTCGGAGGATTCTCCCAAACCGCAGCCTCCAGAGGCTTTTAGAACCTGGACTGAAACACAGCTAAAGTCAACAATATAAGCTATAAAAACAAAAATGCTTATGTACTCAAAGCTTATAGACCACAGCCCCTGATCACCTGAACTGTGACGTATGATGCCATCAATCCCAACAGTGCTTTAAAAACAAAGATAGGAACCTAATCCGGTGCTCTGAACTCCAACAGAAGCCAAAGGAGCTCAAATCACACACGGCTCTTTTTAGTGTGTGTTAAAAACTTATTTCATTACTGTAATGAATACATGAGCAGAGATCTCATCCCACTGTTTACCAAAACTTCTCACTGTGGTTCAAATCAGCCATCAATGACATGGAGTTAATACATGCAGTCTCTTATGCTAATGAATGTAGCGAAGAAGCCTAAAGAAGGCATGCTATGCTGATATGTAACTATATAACAATGAAAACAAAACAACTAGATCGTTTTCATTTTAAATATAACATACTGTTTTTCTTTGAACTGTGATTTAAATGCTTTAAGTGACTCTTGCACTCACTGTTAGACTACATACCAAGTTTGAAACAAAATATACTGAATATGTATAGAGAACTCCTGGTTAGCCTTGAAACTATAACTTGCAGATTCATAGCTGGATTTATAGTTTTAAGAATGAAAGTGGGCAATCTCACTCCACTGAAAAGGTTTCAAGGGCACTGACATTTAGCATAAAAAAGCTCAATGTTATGAAACTCAAAACTGCTGCCTGTCATCCAAGCAGCCACTTGATGGCTGAGGATCCAGGATTTTCTGATTTATTGGATATCAGTGAATCCTTTAAGTCCTGCCACCATCACAGCATCACTCACTTTTTCATTTCTCAAAGCCACAAAATGGTTTCAAGAGGATGTTTGAACAGTGGTTTCAGACTCTGTAGATCAGGGGTGCTCACACTTTTTCAGCTTGCGAGCTACTTTTAAAAGTGATCTACCCGCTACAAAAATGTAAAACATCAATCAACAAACAATTATTTTCAACTTTATTGAGAATTGACAAAACACACATAATAATTAATTATTTACATATTTTGTAATAATCTGAGTTTAATTTGATGACTTGCACTGAATTGAATCAGCCAGGGATGCATAGTCCGGACAGTAGCTGCTGACAGACAGCCTCAAGCACACTTCCAAATGTTCATCAGTCATTGTGGAACGCTATTTGGACTCAATGATTTTCATGAAGGACTTAATGATTTACTTGGTCCAGCTCCGTCACTCATTTTGATGACCATAAACTTAAGCATGGGCTAAAAACCGGACGTAATACACTGATTAGCTTAGCACTTAGCGTCGTTGTTTACGCATGAGCGGTGACGTAAAGGTCAAAATTTAGTTGTCATCTAACTGGTTGCCCTGTACATCGATGATCGGCTGATATTGTTTCAATTTCACGCCGCGATCGACCAGCAGCAACCCACCGATCGACCGGGTGTTAGAGTTAGCCATGCTAAGAGTCAAACGAAGTCAGTAAAACAAACAAATATTTTGTACATTTTGGAAATGCTTTTGCAACTCACGTAAATTATCAGCGATTTTTAAGATTTTACAGTTTAAGAAACTCTGTTATTATTTGATGCAGAAATAAAGAGTTAAGCACTCATCTTTTTAGGGTATCCCATTCTTCGGCTCGGTTTTATTCAGTTATCAAAATACCAAATGTTATTTTACGTCAGAATTCCATAAAAATCGCCAACTATTTTCCATATAATTATGCTGTGAATTTCGGTCAAACTTTGGTAAAATTACAACATTTTACTATTTGCAAATGTAAAAAAAAAACAGCTTGACCCTGCACAATCAGTGCTTATTTTCTTTAAATTTATGGTCAAATGCTGTTTCCAAACAATATAATGTCATATTAAAATGGCACATAACAGTTAACCTACATAGTCCTACTGCCAAAATGGGAAAATAAGTGACATTTACACAAACTTCTTATCATGTATTAGCAGATATTTGCTCTCTTTCTACAAGTAATAAATGTAAATTATTGATATTAAACTATTAATAGAATACATTCTACCTCGCTCACAGGCAACTTCACTGTATCACTTTAATATTCTATATAACAAGATACAGTGCTTTAATTTGTGCTCTGAAATTAATAAAATCAGTAAAGAGCTTGCAGTCATTATCAGAGTGTTTTCTCATTTGCTGACAACAAACCAAGTGAATTCATAACAGAAACACCCCAAATACACCTCCCAACCCCCTCAAAACTAACGTAATACACAGTCTAATCACTCCAAACAAAGTTAAACATCGTTAAAACCCAGCAAAATCAATATTATCATTGTAACTTTTTATAACACAGCACAACACTGTTTTATGACAAAAAAAAACAAACAAAAAAAACAATGCGGTTTCTCTAGCTAACTTTCTTATGGTTTGGTCGAAGGCCTGGGTTCACAGCACGAAACAGTTTTTACATTTAAGACAGTTATAATACTCACATTTATATTAGCCATTTGTAAAATATAAATCCTAGAAGAGTTCCATGTAAATTCTATGTATCTTGTCATCCCCCAAATCCTTTTAGAACAAACAGACAAAAGAAGACAAAAAAGAGAATATGCAAAGTAGAAAAGATATGAGTGTGATGTTGTTATTGTACACGTTTGTGATTTAATCTATGGCACGACACAAAAAGCATGTATTTGGAGCTTTATGTGAGTTCTCACATTTAAAGCAGTGTTTATTTTAGATTTATGGTCGTATACATGATGTGGAATCATTAAACGTTTAAAACCATTTTAAAACAGAAAATGTAATATTAATAATTTGAACAGTAATATACAGTAAATGGTTTTTTATTTTTTTTTTTATTTCTGTTCTGTATTTTACAGGTATGTGGTTATAAGATGAAATTAATGACAAATGCCTGTTTTTTTATGGTCAATTTCTGTTACAAAATGTTTTATTTTTGCAGTGTACATTTAAGTGTGAGCTTTTTCCCTGTGTCCACTGAGCTTGAAACGTAAGAATTATATTCTGATATTGAAAATGTTTTTTTAATGTTGCTGCAGTGTCCAGCCACATGGTATAGTTGCCGGTGCACCGGAAATATACGTATATGTAGAAAATGTTTAAGATCTTTGAGCTCATTTAACCCTTTTACTCCTATAAGGATACTGTAATTATAACAGTTTGCCTGGTATTCTTGTCTTGGAAATAGTCAGAAAATAGTGTTTCTTCCATTTTTTCCCATTTTTCTTTTCAGATGAAGTAAAACCTGGCAAAAAGTTGTTATTTTTTATGATATAAATGCTCTGAACAGTGTGTAATAACATGAAAAAAACTGATTAGAATTTTCCCTGAACAGGTCGCCATCGCAGGGCAACACACACATTCACACCTAAGGGGAATTTAGATTATTCAATTAACCTAACGCATGTTGTTGGGATTGTGGGGGAAACTGGAGGAAACCCACGCAAGCACAAAGAGAACAACCAAACTGACTGAAAGGCCACAGTGCTACCTACTGAGCCACCGTGCTGCCTCTTATACCAATATATACAAAATAAATATAATATTTTAAATGAAATCTCTGCTAAAACACTGCTAAAGTATTGCTAACTAACTCTCAGATAACCAGTCACTCATTTGTCAGTGCTCTCCTACGCTCCACAAACTTCCCACCCTTGGCACACACGCAATGTCGTCATTACCATAATGGATGTAATATCATTCGAAAGATCTGTTTCTCGCTTTCAGAATCTGTGCAAAGCTATGGTAGTTTGAAATGCCATAATTCTTCGGTGTAACAACGTCCACTGACAGCTCACCCGGACATGGACCGTGTGAGCCTCGATCGATCCCCCAACCAAGTCCTTTCCGGAGTTGATCGATAACGGGGAGGGGTAGCAGTCCCCCAGAGCAGAGTAAAAATTGCAGCTAATTAATCAGATCTACAACTAAATCAAAATAGGATGCAAGAGTTCCACAGAGAAGAACTTAGAAATCCCACTGCCAACCAGTTTTAGTGTTACTGCAGAGCTTTGCAGACAGATGTGGAAACGGTAATTGTGGCACAGGTTACAACGTCGAAGCAGAAGTATAAATCAGACTTTACTTAACAGGCGAAATGGGTAATAAAATGAACGTGATGCACAGTAATGTTTCATAACTGGGACAGAATGTGCTGTGGGTAAGAACAGCAGGTGGTATAACATTAATGGGTCTGAGTCCTGACACAGCTGCCCCCACCTTAACTTTCTTTATACACAGCAGTCAAGAGAATAAAATCTGCTTCAGAGCTCCGTGGTTTGATTAGTTATATATGTATAAATAGTCTGTTATAGCAGTCTGTGACCATGACGTTTCTGTACCCTTGAAGAGTTCAATAAGCTGCAGTGCACAAGCTCTGGGGTCCTGCTCTCACGCTGGCACCATGATGACCTCTGGGAGGATCTGTTGCTTGTTGAAAGTCAAAAGCAGAGTCTTTTGGTGCCGCTGAAAAGCTAATAGATGGGCAGCAAAATGACTAACCCACAATGCAAGATTCAAAAACAAACAAACAAAAAAAAACTGCCCTTAGAGATGTTAACAAGAAATAAAATAGATGCAACCAAATCTGCATAGTTCACACTTTTTTCTTTGAAAGAGGGCAAGACGTCCTCTTTCACACGTCCTTCTCTCGGTTTTCAACAAGAAATAAATGTATTCCCGCTCTTCTGATGAGGTTTATTTATCAGTTACAGAGAATAAAATAAAAGTTGGATCTTGCACATGGACAAGTAAAAAACAACAACAACAACAACTACAACAAAAATTATTGGATGTCTATAGGGAGTTTACAGAACTATCTTTAGTCTCTAAAAATCCAAATCCAAGTTTACCAAAATCAAAATGCAATGGCAGATGCATAATGACTAACATCTATTTTTTTAGCTTATATTTCCACTTGAGTGATTTTACATTAGGTTTTAGATTTGTTTCTGCCACTGAAATTGTTCCACATTCATGTATTTTATTTCCCTAAGAAGATTTAGTGAATTGACTGGTGCAGGCGAATCCCCCATTTGCAGCTTCTGGGAATGCGTTCCATGAGGTTTAGGACAGAGTTCATCTTGTAGAAGCACATTTGTGCCAGGCTCTAAAAAGGAATGACTAGCCTGACTTTTGCAGAAGTTGCTCTATTTCATCGTAAATTTGTTCCAGCAGGTTGAGATCAGGCCAATCAAGTTCTTCTGCACAAAACTCTCATCATCCCCGCATTCTCACCATCTCTGCACTGTTCCCACAAATGTTGAATTGTCTCCAAACTTTTCTTCTCTGGAAAGCGGGCACTGGCGGCATCATAAGCTTTGAATTCTCCCTTGTGATGTATGGTTTGAATGCAACCGCTTGGATACAGAAACCAGTTCCACAAAGCTCTTGACTAAGCCCACGTCCGACAACCGTGTACAAAAACCCCTTGTGTTCTCACGTGTCTGTTTAAAAAAAAAAAAAAAATCAACACAGACACTCAAAACCACTCGAAACGCTGTAATGACTCTACCAAACCTGCAGGTGGCAGTCAATTGATGGGCGTGCACAAACACTAGAGCCTCTGATTCGCATGTAATCCTGTAATCCACTATACCTGATATAAACGGCAACATAGTCCTCCCTTCGGCCGCCATTATGCTTGTAAACACAGCAGAAACAGAGCGTGACGGCAACCACAAACTCCGCCCCCTGGACACAAAGCACTTTGGTTTCACTGCCCACACATACCCCTGGGTGGAGAGTATTTCAAATACGATTCATCTTGGCCAGTATGGTTATAAGAAAATGGAATACCCGTTTTCGTGTATACGAGTGGACAGGGCCCAAAGAGTCTGAAGCAATTCATTGTTCATAAAATGCCAAACGATGTGCCTTATTGTGTGCTCACCCTAATCATTGTGACAGTTTACGTGATCCCCAGTAAGTTTCACGGTGTTATAATACCAGTCACATTTAACTATGGCATTTCTGGTATTTAAGTTCATGACTGGACTTGTTACTGTAGTACCTGGCCCAAATTCACTGAGCTCCTGAGAGTGGCCCTTCATGTGTTCTTCACCTCATACATGTGTCCATGAAAACGACTGTGGCATCCGAACTCACGAATTTAGAAACCCTAGACAAGAAAGACATTTGTCACAAAGGAATTTACCAAAATTGAATTTGCATAGGACAGCACGGTGGCTCAGTTGGTGGCACTGTTGTTTGTTAGAAGGTTGTCGGTTCAAGGCTCGCTAGGGACCTTCCTGGAAGGAGTTTGCATGTTCTCCCGGTGCTTGCGTGGGTTTCCTAAGGTTTCCCCCACAATCCCAAAAACATGAAATTCCCCTTAGGTGTGAATATTGTCGCAGGAGAGGAATCACACAACAAGGTTTTCAACAGAAAAGTTCCCCGGAGGGTGGATTTATTAAAGGTGATGAGTGAAGTGCTCGTGGCTGGTGCAGTCTTCAGGTGCTCGGTGCTCGTGTCCTCTTCTTCCTTAGTGCTCTTCCCAGTCCCAGATGTGCTCTCGTGTTCGGTGCTCAGATAGATCGGTGTGGTAGGGGATAATGCCGTCTTCTAGCTTTCACGGGCTGTCTGGGGGTAAAGAGAGAGAGAGAGGAGTTAGCGTCTGCACTCTTCGGAGGGTCTTCTCCCTGTGGTAGTTCTCTCTCTCTCTTTTAAGCTGCCGCGCTGATGAGGCGCGGCTGTTCCCAATTCGCCCTTGATGGTGGGCGCCAGGTGTTCCGGATCTCTGCCAGGACCGCGCTGATCGGAATGGACCTCCGTCACACTCCCCCCCCCAAGCGTTGTTCTGGCGGGTCCTGAAACGCATCACAGATGGATTAGGGATTAAGGGTGGGTGGGGAGTGACCCCTGACAAACCTGCATATCCGGCCCAGATCCGGGATAGGCCGTCTGCGTTGGCGTTGTCGGCCCCGGCCCGATGACGGACTTCAAAGTGGAAGTCCTGGAGCGCAAGGAACCAGCGGGTCACCCGAGCGTTGGTCTCCTTCGCTCTGGCCATCCATTGTAATGGGGCGTGGTCTGTCAGGAGGGTGAACCGCCGGCCCAGGAGGTAATACTTTAGCTCCAGGACTGCCCACTTGACGGCCAGAAAATCCTTTTCGACGGCCGCGTACCGGGTCTCGGCCAGGTTCAGCTTCCTGCTGATGTAAA
>SRMA01026903.1:54619-109357 GCA_007224835.1 Danionella cerebrum
GTGATGTATGGTTTGAATGCAACCGCTTGGATACAGAAACCAGTTCCACAAAGCTCTTGACTAAGCCCACGTCCGACAACCGTGTACAAAAACCCCTTGTGTTCTCACGTGTCTGTTTAAAAAAAAAAAAAAAATCAACACAGACACTCAAAACCACTCGAAACGCTGTAATGACTCTACCAAACCTGCAGGTGGCAGTCGATTGATGGCATTTTGAAAATGATTATTGAGCACTGGGCGTGCACAAACACTAGAGCCTCTGATTCGCATGTAATCCTGTAATCCACTATACCTGATATAAACGGCAACATAGTCCTCCCTTCGGCCGCCATTATGCTTGTAAACACAGCAGAAACAGAGCGTGACGGCAACCACAAACTCCGCCCCCTGGACACAAAGCACTTCGGTTTCACTGCCCACACATACCCGGGGTGGAGAGTATTTCAAATACGATTCATCTTGGCCAGTATGGTTATAAGAAAATGGAATACCCGTTTTCGTGTATACGAGTGGACAGGGCCCAAAGAGTCTGAAGCAATTTATTGTTCATAAAATGCCAAACGATGTGCCTTATTGTGTGCTCACCCTAATCATTGTGACAGTTTACGTGATCCCCAGTCAGTTTCACGGTGTTATAATACCAGTCGCATTTAACTGTGGCATTTCTGGTATTTAAGTTCATGACTGGACTTGTTACTGTAGTACCTGGCCCAAATTCACTGAGCTCCTGAGAGTGGCCCCTCATGTGTTCTTCACCTCATGCATGTGTCCATGAAAACGACTGTGGCATCCGAACTCACGAATTTAGAAACCCTAGACAAGAAAGACATTTGTCACAAAGGAATTTACCAAAATTGAATTTGAATAGGACAGCACGGTGGCTCAGTTGGTGGCACTGTTGTTTGTTAGAAGGTTGTCGGTTCAAGGCTCGCTAGGGACCTTCCTGGAAGGAGTTTGCATGTTCTCCCGGTGCTTGCGTGGGTTTCCTAAGGTTTCCCCCACAATCCCAAAAACATGAAATTCCCCTTAGGTGTGAATATGTGAGATAATGTTGCCCTGCGATGGATTGGCGACCTGTCCAGGGTGTACCCTCGCCCAATGTCCGCTGGAGATAGACACCGGCAGACCCCGTGACCCTGAAAAGGGAATAAGCGGGTTGGAAAATGAATGAATAAATATTATTTTAAATGTGCCCTTTTATGTGCTTTAATACATTTTACAGAGTGAACTGTACACACCAGATGTGTGCTTAAAATCTGTGGGAACATGAATAATGAACCCCTCCCCCCCGATACACACACAGAACTTTTCTGTTTTTAGCAAATGTGTAACTGTGGAGAACCAGATGATTGTGACTGGAGCATATTTAGAAGCGCACGTCTCCTCTGGTAGACCTAATACATTCTGAAATGTCCCAAACATTCGCTGTCTTAATATGCCAGCTATGCAGCACTCACTTCTGCGCACAAGCTTGGCTGCTTAGCATCTCAAGTACAACGCTCACTCCTGAAAATGAAAATTTAAAATGTTTCCCAATTTTGGAACAAGACTCTTCTGATCGGTTCCTCCTTCCTCAGACTCATTCTGTAATGAAAGAGTATTATGGTTACTTGATTCCCCAGTAAGCACTAAAGGTGTTCCTATTTCAAGCAATATCACCTCTATACAGTGAGGGAAATAAATATTTGAACACCCTGCTATTTTGCAAGTTCTTCCACTTAGAAATCATGGAGGGGTCTGAAATTTTCAGTGAAGCTGCACGTCCACTGTGAGAGACATGATCTAAAATCCAGAAATCACAATGTATGATTTTTTTTAACTAATAATTTGTATGATACAGCGGGAAATAAGTATTTGAACACCTGAGAAAATCAATGTTAATACTTCTGGTAGCCTTTGTTTGTGATTACAAACTCTTCCTGTAGTTTTTCACCAGGTTTTCACACACTGCAGGAGGGATTTTGGCCCACTCCTTTGGCTCACTCATTAAGTTTTCTGGGCTGTTGCTGAGACACACAGAGTTTGAGCTCCCGCCAAAGGTTTTAAATTGGGTTTAGGTCTAGAGACTGGCTAAGCCATGCCAGAACCTTCATATGTTTCTTACGAAGCCACTCCTTTGTTCTCCTGGCTGTGTGCTTCAGGTCATTGTCATGTTGGAAGACCCTGCCTCGACCCATCTTCAGTGCTCTAACTGAGGGAAGGAGGTTGTTCCCCAAAATCTCGCAATACATGGCCCTGGTCATCCTCTCCTTAATACAGTGCAGTCGCCCTGTCCCATGTGCAGAAAAACATCCCCAAAGCACCCCCAAACCTCCCCCATGCTTCACAGTAGGGATGCTGTTCTTGGGATGGTACTCATTCTTCTTCCTCCAAACACGCTTAGTGGAATTATGACAAAAGAATTCTACTTTGGTCTCATCTGACCTTGTGACTTTCTCCCTTGACTCATCATCCAAATGGTCATTACCAAACTTAAGACGGACCTGGACATGTGCTGCTTTAAGCAGAGGAACCTTCAGTGCGATGCATGATTTCAAACCATGTCGTCTTAGTGCATTACCAACAGTAACCTTGGTAACGGTGGTCCCAGCTCTTTTCAGGGCATTGAGCAGCTCCTCCCGTGTAGTTCTGGGCTGAGTCCTCAACTTTCTTAGGATCATTGAGACCCCACCAGGTGAGATCTTGCGTGGAGCCCCAATCCAAGAGAGATTGACAGTTATGTTTAGCTTCTTCCATTTTCTAATGACCGCTCCAACAGTGGACCTTTTCTCACCAAGCTGCTTGGCAATTTCCCCGTAGCCCTTTCCATCCTTGTGGAGGTGAACAATTTTGTCTCTGGTGTCTTTGGACAGCTCTTTGGTCTTGGCCATGGTAGTAGTTGGAGTCTTACTGGTTGTCTGGGGTGGACAGGTGTCTTTATGCAGCTAACAATCTCAACCAGGTGCATCTAATTCAGGAAAACAAATGGAGGTGGATTTTTTAAAGGTGGATTAACAGGTCTTTGAGGGTCAGAATTCTAGCTGATTGACAGGTGTTCAAATACTTATTTGCCGCTGTATCATACAAATAAATACGGTAGTTAAAAATCATCTCATAGTTAGATCATGTCTCACAGTGGACGTGCACCCACGCTGAAAATATCAGACCCCTCCATGATTTCCAAGTGAGGGAACATGAAAAATAGCAGGGTGTTCAAATACTTATTCCCCTCACTGTATATAGTCTCGCTGAAACTGCTTGAAACTCTCTCAGCTTTTTGACCCAAGAACAAGAGAAGTGGCAACAATTATTTAAGTGCATTAAATACAAACATCATTCTACACCCCTTGGCCTTCAGAAATGGTCAATATAATGTTTTATGGGTCTAGAGAGGTTTCATAAACATTGCTCTGAGATTTCAGTCTGTATTGACTGAAGAGCATCTTCCCAGCTGCGCATTCATAATTCAAATCTGCTGTTCCACCACATGCCAAAGTGCCCTACTGGATTGAGATCTGATGAGTGTGGAGCGCACTGGAGTGTAGTGAATTTACCATCGTGTTCAAGAAACCAAATGATTTGAGCTCTGTGGCATGAATGCTGTGCGGTCCCACTGAAAAGCCATCAGAAGATTGATGGAATGGAGATGGTAAGCAACAACATGCAATATTCAAAGTTTCTACATTGATCAGTCGGTGATCATTTCTGACAGAAAAATCTTCCCGGAGCAGCATAAACTGTCTGATGGATGACCCCATGCTCTGATGCTGTGTACACCAAATTCTGGTTCAAAACATCTGAAATCTTCACCTCTCACGTTCTATTAATTGTTTAACGTGGAATCAACACTGGTTTGGGGGAATGTTTGCTTATATTTGAAGCAAAAACACCCTTCCTGTTACGTTCCAGCAAGACTGTACGAAGGCGCAGGAGACATAGTGATTGTTGGATTTAAAAATACAAAGGATCACAAATTCAGTTAACAACTATTTAAATCAATCAATCAAGTAATAAATGTGTTTGTGAGCGAAAGATGCTGCAAACGCTCTATAGAACACTGTGTGACCTTGACTCACTCTCCAAAGAAGCAACCATTCATTACCAGTAAAAAAATCTGGCACTTCAAGATCTTCACACTTCCCTTTACCTCAAAGGACTTTTCATTCTTCCACGTTTTTTTTTTGCCTGTAGAAAGTGGCAAACAGGAGCTTGGCAGAAAGTCCTCTCTCTCCCACATTTTTATAATTAAATTTAAAAGTTGCCTTTGTTTCCTTTCACTGTGTTTCCTCGTGCTGTGGTATTCATCTTTTTTAGGCATCTTGGGTCATTCTGTTTGAGGGGCTCTAGCAAAGGGATGCCAGGGAATAGAAGGTGCATCCATCTATCTTTAGCATGAGCCCTGGGAAATATAATTCATCAGTATGTGGCAATTTGAGTGAGTGCTTTTGACATTCCCTTTCATTAGTTGGCCTCCTGAAAAAGAGGAAAAGCTGAAATGAAAGTGATGCAAATAGCAAACCTTGCTGCAGCAGTTAATGCATAAGAGCTGTTTTATGCATCTGTTTAGGATTTATAATATTTATGTTTTTTTTACGACATGAAATGTAAAATATAGATAAATAAAAAACGACCCAAACTAAATCTATATTTACATTTATGTTTTTAGCAGATGCTTTTATGCAAAGCGACTTACAGTTCAGGGGGAAACATTAGCAATTCAGTGGTACTCCAAGATACGAATGCTTCGAGTTACGAAATGTTCAAGATACGAAAGGTCTCGCGGGAAAGTTTTTGCTTCAAGATATGAAAAAAATTTCAAGATAGAAACAACTTCAAGCAGTTCTGCTGTATTTTCTGCTTGTTTGTATGACGTCGCGCTGTAGATTTAAGGATTGAAGAAACGTTACTTGATATTTCGCTGGTTTTTCATTTTTTCATCAACTTATACTGTTGTTTCTGTTGCACAGATTAGGGCTTTCACATGTAAAACTTGCGTCGAGGTATGAAATGTTCGAGATACGAACGTCACCCAGGAACGGACACAGGGTGTACTGTGTCGTTTTAGCATCTGACAGCTTGTTTTGTGTTTGTGAGAAATTTTGATTAAATGCTGCAAATATTGTGGTTACAAACAAGAAAAATATTTATATAAATAGCAGGACGTCTACATACCAAACTGATCACACAAAAATAGCGGATTTCACCAGAGCAACACACCAAAGTAAGGTCTGTAAGCTCTTTTTGTTTATTTCTTTTGATTTGTACAAAGTAACAAAAACAAATCTGAGAAATAAACAGACATGAGCCTTAATTTATAATTGCATTTGTGGCTGGTTACTGTCTTCAAAACAAAAACACATGCCATTCTAGTCCTGTAAATTCAGTCACATATACAACACCACGACACCGGTGTGCACTGCTCTGTCAAAGCTCAAAAATGGTCAGTTTTGAGTCCCTGCCATGCTTGTTTGTGAACAGTGAATTTTGAAATAAAAACAGTTCACAGGATGAACATATTTGCATTTATTGAAGTCAGGGGATTTCAATGAGGGGGGGGGGGTTCTATTTAGTGTCTGGTATGAATACAGTACAATAGTGTCCAAAGGTAAGAATCTGCATAAAAATACATGACCAAACCATCGTTTCTTTGTGTATCCATAAGCTTTTCACTTGCCTCTCATTTCCAAGTGACCTTAACATCTAAAACCCCTTGAGAGAAAGTGGATTTAAACTCAAGTGATACATTGCGCTGTGTTCAAAAGTGCACCTCTTAATGCATATTAAAGCTGCAAAATGAATGCAGAAATGATAGTGTGGCTGCAACAAATGCACCAATACTCACCAAAATCCACCTAACATACAATCATACCTACGGTTCACTCTCTGACTCTCCATGATCACATGGAGATATCCTCTTGGACGTCCGGTGAAAACTTTGTGGATCCGCTCTCCTCGAGACGCACTACCTGTTGATTACTTCCTGGTTAAAGAAACCTAACAACATTGAGTGTTGTTCCTCCAAAGGAATAAATAAAAAACTATCCAGCCACCATGGCAACAGTTAACTTCTCACCGTTGTTTATCTGTGCATCTTAATAAACGTATTCTTTCATTAATTTTCTTTACCCACCTCTAACCCTTTTCGGGGACAAAAAGCGGGGTACATCCAAAAACAGGTTTCCAGCCCACTCAAGCACACTGAGAATATGCAAACTCCTCTCTAAAAGGCCACTGGCTGGCCTCGAACCAGCGGCCTCCTTCCTTTGGCAAAAGCAACTGTTACTTTAAGATAATCACTTTAAGTGTTGGAAGTTTATATATGCAGCAATCCATGTTCTGAGCTGCTTACTTATGAATTTAAAAAGTGTTTCTAGCTTTTTATCTATAACAAAACAATACAACATTAGAATTCGTTTGGATTTTGTACACCATTCAGAGAACATGATCTGACACAAATGAAGATGACAAAAATAACTAATTTTGAACAAATACAGCCACTGTACTCAGCCATGCATGGCATTACGGGTTGGCGTGTGCTGGTTTACAAAACAGCGTTTCTAAAACTTGGAGTACTTTGTCATTTCAGCATAATTTGCAACATAAATCGATTAACACTAATGATATCGTAAAAGATGACAAAGTTTGTCCATTTTGAGCATGTTGCTCTGTCGTTCTGTCTATTCCACGTACTAATCGAAAAGCAGTCGGGAAACACTAAAAAAATCTATGTGACCAATGAGGGGCATGTGTCAACTGATGCGGGCCAGAGCGATCAGTGTGGTGTGAATTAGAGGATGACATTTGTCGGGATTTCCAGCGGGACACGTGATTCCCGTGGGATTCCTGTGGAATGGGATAAATTTGGTTTATTAATCTTGTGATTGGGATGGGACAGGAATAAAAATCAATGGGAGCGGGCAGGAGCGGGAACACCATTAATAGATAAGAATTTCCTGTGTTAAGCAATCCAAGTGAGATGTGCCACTTTTTGTAAATCTTTCAGCGCATCAAAATACGAAACTCCAAAGAACCATTTTTTTCCTGGTTGGCAATAGAAGTTAACTTTAAGTTAACACCGAAGCTGTCGCAAGGTTGGGCTCTGTCTTCAACTGGACAGGAAGTACTCTACAATATTCCGCAGCTGGAAAAAAATAACACCTGAACCTTTTTGAGTTGATGGTTGAGGTTAATTTCTGTAATCTCAAAAATCTAGTTTATTGTTTTTGTTATTACACACTGTTCTGGTGCATTTATAACTTAAAAATAACAAATATTTGATTTTGAAAGTTTCATTTCCTCTGAAAAGAAAAATGTAAAAAAACACAATTTTCTAGGGGTTTGGTTCATTCAACTAAGATGGACATAGTGTGACCTGGGAGTGGGAGTGGGATGGGACTAGGAGTCAGTTCTACAGGAGTGGGACAGGACAAGATAAATTTTTTTTACTCTGTTCCAGGATTGGGATGGACCCAGATTTTTCCAGATTTGTCATGCTCTAGTGTGAATGACGAGTAAATCTGCAGATGATTGCAACAATTTATAATTTGTTTCTCTTGATCCGGACCAAACTTGACGTGTGAAAGCTCCCTCGCTGGAAAATCATGCCACAATCCACATTGTTTGGATGACTATTATTAAAGAAAACCTTGGTTCTCTGGCTGATGGGGGCGGTATGAAATGATGTCTGTTTCAAAACTGAGCTTCTAAACTATTTTCTTTCCCCAAATTACATTTTATATTAATTGTAAGTAATCAAACTATATATTTTTGGGACAAAAAAATCTGCTTAATACTAAACAATGCCCTGGATTAAAGCAGCAAAGAACCAGCTTCTGGAAGTGTAGATAAGGGGGTAAAGTATCAGCTAGACCCTTCGATCAGTAAAGGAGGTAAGTTAAACTATAGGTGATCTGTGATTGGTGTTTTGGAAATGGTTGCATGTGTTTCATGCAGTGAACTGATTGGTTTATATTGTATAATGGATGCGCGGTGCACTCCTGCAGTTCATGTTGGTTGTCAAAATCAGGTCTAGGTGATCTCTGCTACATAGCACAGAACAGTTAGTGATTCTTCAGTTAGAGATTCATCTTTTGGAGACAGAATCTGCTTGATCCAATGTTGCACGCCTGGTAAGCGTTGGTGTAAATTCTTTATGCCCAGAATGGGTATTTCCATGTATATGTGTGAGTGTGTGTGTTTAATCAATCAGGAATGGGTCAGCTGACGCCTAGCAGTATTAACAGATATTACAGTCTGTGTCTTTCTCCAAATGTGATTTAGTTTGTTTAAATGGAAAATGATTGGAAGGAGATCTGCTCAGAGACACAAATTAGCGTATTTATCTTGGTGATTCCCGCCTCGCATGCACAGCATTTAAACCAACGCTCTGACAATCCAATCTAATTGAATGAGTTGAAACATTGATATTAGCGCCTTATAATGGGTGTCAAATATGGAAACAATTTAGCATTCTTGACACGTTAGGACTAGAATCATTGTTTTATTACTTTTTTATTCTTAATTAAAAAAAAACATAGCATCTGATGAGCAACCACAGCCACGTTTTAAGCATTTAGTGACTGTTTGCATATAATCTATTGTTAAAATTAAACTAAAGCAACATTTCTTTCAAGGTTTAATTGGTTTAATTCAGTTATTCAGTCTCAGATGGCAAACACAGTCAACAAATGTCTGATCTTGGAAGATGCGGCTTTACAGCTGCTCTTTACATTTTATTTCTAGACATAAAGATCACTTTAAAGAAGATGTGTACAAAGAAAGCTAAAATTTGCATAATTTCCAGCCCCAAGATTTAATGACTTCTCTAGACAATTATTTGAGCCTTTGTTGTAATTGTGAGTCGACAAAAAGAAAATTGAGTAATGTATAATAACGCTTTATTTAACACTGCAATTTAACATGAAATGTTCTTACTACGCACTCTAGGAATGCTGGGGTCCTTTTTATTCAGTGTTTGGATTTATTTAATGCTAATTTGAGCCTGTCTGCTCATTCAAGTGTTACGTGTTTGCATGACTACATTGTGGCACGATAAGCACAAGAATTATTTTTAACCGAACTAAAAGAATGTGAATCTTGTCATCCTGTTATATGTCGTTTAAGCATCTGACAACATGACTTTTGTCTGTGAGAAATACGTCTGTACTATGTATGGATTTTCTTAATTTCAAATACAATTTGATTACAGGAAATGAGTATAAATGAGTGCATAGTAACTAGTCTTCCATTAATGTTTCATCAAAGCAAAAACATAAACAAAATCCAGGATTTAGTTCAAGAAACATTTTTTAACCATCGTATTTTAACCAAAACTGAACACGTGAAAAATGTCAAATGTTAGATTTAATATTCTTTTACTCATCTTCTGCTTCTGGCACCTAAGCAGTGATGACCAGAAGCAGCATATATACTCAAAGCTGAGAGACTGAGCTACTTATCTCTAAAAGAGTACCCAACCACCCCGATGAAGAAGCTGACTTCGGTTGCCTGTATCAGGTATCACTCAACCTTTCAGTCCTGGCCCAGAGCTCATGGCCAAGGGTAATGGGATGGTTGATTGAGAGCTTGAACTTCTCTATTTCCGCCATTTCAGAGGGAGCATGCCACCTTCTCTCAATAGGAACCATGGCCTCAGAATTTGAAACCATTTCATATTGGGCTGCAGTGGGCCCCAGTGGTCTGATGAAGCTAACATGACAACAAGCAGCAATAGAATCATTTGATCCTCAAATCAGACCACCTCATGCTCCTTACTACACTTGGAGATCCTGTCCAAGGAGACTCCAGCATGCACTGTGAACAGATCGGACTTATTGCTGAACAGCATCTGGGGCCTCGTACAGCGTACTCCGAGAGCTCCCCCCTCATGGCCCGCTGGGGGACACAGACACCTAAAAAATGTAATATAGCAGTTAAACCCCTAAGGTGTAATGTGTATGTGAAGTAAACCTGTTGATGGTAATGTTGGTAATGTGCTTGCATGCACAGCTGCGTTAATCATCAAACAAATCTGCTTTAATCGTTTAGTTTTACCAAATGTACGAGGTAACCTAAGGTCAGCTCAGCACAAATTATTTAAAAATCCCACCCATTATTGTTAAGAAATTTGAAACAAATGTAAGCTGGTTGGGCAAACTCCCATTAGGCCTCCAGTCCCCTGTGGAGGAGGATTTCCAGTCTCCAATTCCCTGGCACAGACTTTCCCGGCGACTTGAAAATACAGACCACCACCTCTGTCCGCTAGTCCAGGGGCACTGTTCCCTGTAAGCCACGCAATGTTGCAGAGACGTGTCAACCAAGACTGCCCCACAACTTATCCAGGGATTGGAAAGGATGCAAAATTAAGGAAAGATCTTTCTCCAAATACATGAATATTATTTTAATGATTTAAAAAAAATCTATTCTTCTCTTAATGTAAAATGCCATAAGCCAATATATATATAATCAGTAGACTATCGAAAATCCATCCAAATGGTTAAATTAAGGTTTGATCTCAACCGGAAACAATAAAACAAGGCCATCATGAGACTTTCCACCTCAGTAGAATCCTGCAGCCAGGTGTCCACAAAGAGCAGAGACCTTGAAATATTACACACTGCATTCGCACTATTGCCACAAAGGCAGGCAGGCAGTCAGTCAGTCGTAAGCGGATGACGAACGAGAGTGATGCAGTCTCGGGTCTTTTATCGATATCTCTCAAGTGCTGAAGCTCTCGGGGTCCGCAGGGGATTCTCTCTCTCTGCTCGCTCCAGCGATGTACAGAAGATGTGAGGCACCCATCATCACCCGAAGCATTGCTCTCTCTCTCTCTCTTTCGGCTTTCGTGATCATCATGTCGCCTCTGCTAAAGTTGGTCGGTTGTACTCATGTTTACTCCTGCGCCGGAGTCGTGTCCGGCGAAGCAGCTCACGATTAACACCCGACTTTACTTCAACGAAGACTGCAGCAACTTTACGGAGAGTTTTTTCATGGTTAACGAACCATTACGAGGAAAAAAAGAATGGAAACCCCCAAACTATTCTTTCTGGTTTCAGCCCTGAGCTCCACGTTTTCTCCGGTAAGTGGTTTTTAAGACTTGGAGTATAAAAAAAAAGAGTTTGCCAGTATTTTTTGGACATTTCTTTACAATATTTGGTAAATTATTCGTGCTAAACATACCATCACGTAGGTTCCCTCATATACTTAGTAAAACTAAAACGACTAAAGTAGTTAAGTTTGATGATTAACGCAGCTGTGCGCGCGGACACACCATTACCTTTGCCAGGTTTACTTCACCAACACATTACATCTTTGGGGTTAACAGCTATATTATGTTCAATTAAATTCCATTCTTATTTTTAAAGCGCACGGTACCATTTTTTCAACCTCTAAAGGGCGCACCTGCCCAGCGAGCAAAAATCATCATCATCTCGCCTACTATTGCTATCAATGCTTTCTTATAATTACAGTTATAACCATGTTCATTTCTTTTCTACAATTGTACATTTTCACTGTATAGGCACGTGACTGTAATTAAATCTGTTATATGAACTTCTGAGAAAGCCTAGCTATAACTAGCAGCTTTTACATTACAAATAATAATATAAAATATTTGGATACCTGTCCACAGATTATATAGCATGACCAGTTGTTTTTGTACGCCTTTAACTTTTGGTATGCACTTTCCTGGTGTTAATATCAGTCAAAAAATTATTATTTTTGTTGTCAAATCTTAATGTCGTCGACAAACTAGGATCATAGTTTTTACCTTAAATGCGTAAACATTAGAACAACTCAAGGTTTGACGCTTTTTCATATTAAACTTTTTCTATTTTTATTACCTGTTAATAAAGGGCGTGTCTAATTCATATGCCCCTTAAAATCCGATCATCGTATCCGATTGCGGACGAGCAGGCGCTCCTTTTTGAGCTGAATTTTTAAACACTGAATTTTTACATTTGAAATTTGACAAAATTTGACAATATGACTCATCTAAATTATAACCTTTATAAAATGATTTCTAATCTATTTTATAGCAATCCAGGCATCCTAAAAATAGCTTCCGGTTTCACATTGTCGGATGCATTGCCATTCAAGGCTCATAGTGTGACCGCACTATGAGTCTTAGAGAAGGGGGGTGTGGCTTGGTGGGAAAGAGACATTCAGGCATACTGTGATCCACTGCATGAGAAATATCACAGACTTTACACCCCTACAATAACACATTAGCAAGTCATGATCCCATGAGGCAATGCAAATAAATTCTTGTTACAAGCTTTGAGGCTCATCTTACAGGTACATTTTGGACAGAGTTTCTGTCAAGCATCATGCATCCTAAACAATGGATTAATCCATAAAGACAATTGATTAATAGATAATAAACCACATTTCTGTAAAAAAAGTGTAATTTCCCTTCTAGGCCCCCTGTAAAATACCCCCCCCCCCATTTTATATGCAGAATTAACTGCAATTGTCAGGAAATTTGCATTTTAATACAAATGTCCACTTTTACAAAATCACTCCACATGCTATGCAGAGTATTAGCTGAATCATACACTTCATTATTCAGAAAAGCCTCTTATCTGCCCTTCTAACACACTTTACACTCTTGAATTACTGATAAAGTTATCAGTGACCGGCCTCTCTCGGCATCTCACGTCAGAAGATGAATGAAAACACATGGTTCAGACTCGGGGAACAATAAAGGCTGCCTCTAAAGTGTGTCTCGCATCTTGAGATACTGCACAGTGGAAAGCAGCACAACGGAGAGTGGCTGGTTACATTGTTAAATTAGTTTGAAAACCTTCTTTTCTAGTCACCCACACTCAACTTTCAGGTGCTTTCACAGAAAAAAATAGCATAATGATGTTCAGGATCCAACATGAGTGCAAAAATAATGTAAACGCTTGCTCAAAATGACAATAAATAAATATAATTAAGTGTTTTGGTTCAGTTTGTTTGCACTCTTTGCACATGGCAAAGTAAAAGTGGTATAAAGGTTCCCTTTGACTGATTCAGAGAGGTTGTAGATCCTGCCACGCCCCTCATGCAGTGGTCCACCTTGTCCCTAATGAAAGCAAATGTTCTTTCTTTCTGTTCAACAGCACACTATCACTTATCAGACATTAAAGACTAGTCACTTTGACAAAAACACAATCAGAGAATGATTCCTTTTAAAGGCTCCATTCTCACCAAAATTGCACCTTGCCTTCAGTCGCGGGTGTTTCCAATTTCATGTTAGATAGAAAGCTGAGAAATCGGCTTTACAAGACTTTAATTCTATTTGAACGTTGCACATGAAGTCACCCTTTAATTGAAGGTAGGGCGGAGTAGGTGGTAACCAATGCAAGCTTGCTGCCGATCAGTATTTGATGTTCATGTGGAGAGCTCACAGATATAAGGAACATTTATTAATTCATTCAGTCATTCATTTTTCAACCCGCTTTTTCCCTTCTGCTGGTGCCTATCTCCAGCACACGTTTGGCGCGAGGCGGGGGCACACCAGGTCGCCAGTCCATCACAGTTAAGGAATATTTACTTGCATTATTGTCAAGTTTGTAGCACAAAATCTGAAACATTCATTGGATTTTTTTTTCAAGGCAGTACATAATTCAAGTAGAAACATTCACAAACCTTGTACCCTAAACACACTGAATATTTCTAGTTTCTTCAATTAGTTTAATGTGTCCGAACCTCAGACTTCAAGGAGAATTGCTGGAATATCCCCATACATTGTAAACCCCAATGCTGTATTAAATTGATTGATTTGATTCATATTAACTAGATTAACTTTAAAGTTTGTTATTTTAAATGACTTTTTAGATAATTTAAACTTTTTTTTTACATAATTGTGAGTTTTTTAAACTTATACTTCACAAGAAAGCTGATCAATGTTTCACTTTTAATTAACACAAAATAACTTTTTAAAGTGGCAATAAATGAAACTTTGCCCAGTCAAGCCATTGTGCACGTGACGTCACGGATTGATCACACATCACGATGTACTGTAAAAAGGCCTTTACACACCAATGCACTTTTTTAATGCAGGGGCTGCATGCAATAAATTCCACGGCGCTAATGTAACTATACACACCAGCCGGAAAAATGCTGCACCATTTTTCAAGAAACGCATGGAGCCATTTTTATTTCTTTCAAGCAGTGCATCAAATGCTGTGATTGGTCGCATGTCTTCAGCTGGAAAGGCTGCGATAGGCGGCGCTCAAGAACAAAATGAGCAGCTGTACTCCATTCAGACTGCAGGAGCAGCATCCAGTCGTTGCTGAATTCACTCTGGACGACAGGATTTCACACGGCACGGCTTTAAACAGAATCACAGAGAACTTGTTCTTAAACTGCATTCCGCAACCAAGACATCATGAGAAAGATTTGAAAAGTGTGCAAGGTCACATGTTATCAAAAATGTGTTAGCGTATTATCAAAAACGTCTAGGTTACTTGCGTAACCCCACGTTCCCTGAATAGGGAACGGAGACGTTAGTCGGGATTAGACCGACTGAATGGGAGCGAATCACCGTGAGAGCGACTGACGAACATATTATCGGGCAAATTAATTTGCAGGCGTAGGTGATTGATTAGCAATCAGCCGGGTATAAAGCCGGGAGTGCCTAAGCCTCAGTATGCAATTTTCGGAGGAGCTGGACCCACTTACCTCCCAGCTTACCTCAGATCCATGACTTCCAGGGCATGGCGAAGGGTAACGTCTCCGTTCCCTATTCAGGGAACGTGGGGTTACGCAAGTAACCTAGACGTTCCCTTTCAGTCGGTCCCGGAGACGTTAGTCGGGATTAGACCGACTGAATGGGAGCCTCTGTAAAGGGCCATGCCCGAAGTCCTTCCAGACAGGCCGGCACTAAACACAAAAGAGGGGTTAGTAACAAGGCCGTGTACCTGAATGGGGAAACTCCTTCTGCCCCTGCCCGGAATACTCATTGACGGGGAAGTCGTCCAACACTGAGAGCATCTGCTGTACTTGGTTGATGCTGACGACCAGAAGGAGGCACCCCTCGACCCGCAGGGAGGAGTGGCGGAGATCGCGTCGAGGCCCGAAGGGCTACCAGCGGGTCATCGTTCTGCAAGAGAGAGGAGGCAGAGACGGAAGTCATCGTTACGCACCAAAAACAAGGGGAGTAACGGAACGGGTTCATACTAGCCACCTGAAGGGGGAGCTGTATAGAGAACATAGAAAGGGAGCGCCAGAGAGGGACTCCCAGATCTGTACCCTAGTTCTGCGGGGACCAGGCCGGAGCAAAGCCACCACACGGAACCTGGCAGCGCTGACTGCTCCGCTCAGTCAGATGCCGAAGGGGGGAGGATGGGAGAGCCGCCCGAAGGGGGAGCTCTTAGAAAGGTGTACTTCTCCTGATGGCGAGGAGAGTACTGCAAGCTTACACCTGCTCCGTCCCCTAAGGGTGACTGCCACCACTCAGGACAGCAGAGGGAACAGAGCCTACATCAAGGTTGTAGAACCTGATGAACGTATTAGGTGTAGACCAGCCCGCAGCTCTACATATGTTGGAGAGTGAGGCCCCTCTAGCCAACGCCCACGAGGCAGCGATGCCGCGAGTGGAGTGGGCCCTCAGATGGAGAGGGCAGGGAACCTCACACACCTCATAAGCAAGGCGAATGGCCTCCACTAGCCAGTGGGCAAGCCGTTGCTTGGAGACCGCGGAACCCTTACGCTGGCCTCCGAAACATATGAAGAGCTGCTGGGAGCTGCGAAGCTCCCGGGTTCTGTCCAAGTAGATCCGAAGAGCTCGCACAGGACATAACGAACCCTGGGCTGGTTCTGCCTCCTCCCGGGGCAGAGCTTGCAGGGTCACCACCTGGTCCCGGAAGGGGACGGATGGGACCTTGGGGATGAATCCGGGCCTGGGTCTGATGGTAACCAGAGAATCGCCAGGGCCGAATTCCAGGCAGGATTCGTCGGCGGACAGTGCCTGGAGATCTCCCACCCTCTTGAGGCCAGAGCGAGCAGGAGTGCGGTCTTCAGTGAGAGGACGCGCAGCTCCGCAGAGTGCAACGGCTCCAAAGGAGACTTCCGCAGCCCAGACAGGGCGACGGAGAGGTCCCAAGAGGGAACAGAGGGGGGTCTAGGCGGCCTGAGACGCCTAGCTCCCTTGAGAAATCTCACCGTCAGTTCGTGGCTGCCCACTGATTTCCCTTCGACCCGAAGGTGAAAGGCAGAAATAGCGGCGGCGTAGACCTTGAGGGACGAAGGGGACAGCCCCCGATCGAACCTCTCCTGGAGAAAGGTCAACACGACTCTGATGGGGCACGACCCGGGGTCTTCCTGGCGGGAAGAGCACCACTCGACGAACCGACCCCATTTACCAGCGTAGCATGCTCGAGTAGAGGGTGCTAACGCGTGGTCCAAAGTTCTCACCACGGAGGGTGGTAGAGGCTCGGGGTCCACCGCGGACAGATATGCCATACGTGTAGGGCCCAGAGGTCTGGCCGCGGGTGCCTGTATCCCCCCCCCCCCTGAGTAAGGAGGTCTGGACTCAGAGGGATCGGCCAGGGGGGGGCTGTCACGAGCGCGACGAGGTCTGGAAACCACGCTCTGTTCGGCCAAAAGGGGGCGATCAGAAGCAGTTCGTGCTCGTCCTCCCTGACCTTGCACAGTAACTGTGCTAGAAGGCTCACTGGGGGAAACGCATATAAGCGTTTGTTCCTGGGCCAGCAGTGTGCCAGCGCATCTGTCCCGAGAGGAGCCAGGGACAGGGAGTAGAAAAGCCGGCAATGGGTGTTCTGGCGGGAGGCAAACAGATCTATGTGCATATCTGCTGAACAGCCCGAGGATGGAGTCGCCATTCTCCTGCCGTGGGGTGGAACCTGGACAGCGAATCCGCGATCCGGTTGCACTCTCCGGGGATATAACAGGCTTTGAGCGACAAAAGTCTGCTCTGACTCCAGAGGAGCAGTCGTTGGGCGAGGTAGTGCAGAGCACGGGAGCGCACACCGCCCTGGCGGTTGATGTACGCTACTACCGCAGTGCTGTCGGTCCTGACCAGCACGTGCCGCCCCCGAAGGAGCGGGCAGAAGCGCCGTAGCGCTAGAATGACTGCAACTAGCTCGAGACGGTTTATGTGCCAGCGAGAGCGTCTTCCGGTCCAGGCACCGGACTCTCGGTGGGAACCGCACACAGCGCCCCAACCGGTCTTGGAGGCATCGGTGGTGACCACCACACGGTTGGGGTGGCTCGAAAGAGGCACCCCAGACCTCAGAAAGCACTCCTTCTTCCAGACCTTCAGGTAAGGGAGCGCGTCTGCCGTAGGCAGACGTAGGGCTCCCCGAAGCCATGCCCAACTCGGAACTCGTGAGAGAAGCCATAGCTGCAGTGGTCGCATACGCAGGAGCCCGAGTCGGATGACTGGGGCTGCGGCTGCCATATGCCCAGGAGCCTCTGAAATAACTTCAGTCTGACCACTGGTCGAGAGGACACCGCGAAAAGGGCGGTCAGCAAGGCCCTAGCGCGTTCTACCAATAGTTGCGCCAGCATGCTCTCGGAGTTCAGCTCCATCCCGAGAAAAGAGATGGTCCTCACCGGAGTGAGGCGGCTCTTTTCCCAGTTGACCTTCAGACCCAAACGGTTTAAGTGCGAAAGCACCTTGCCCTGGTGTCGGATCAACTGGTCTCTGGACGAGGCTATGAGAACCAGTCGTCGAGGTAATCCAGGATCCGAATGCCTGCCCGGCGGAGCGGGGCTAGCGTGGCCCTGACGACCTTCGTGAAGGTGCGAGGGGATAGGGCAAGACCGAAGGGTAGGACCTTGTACTGGTAAGCATGGCCCTCGAAACAGAACCTTAGAAAGGGTCTGTGTCTCGGTACCACTTCTACCTGAAAGTACGCGTCCTTCAGGTCGATTGTTGCGAACCAATCTCCAGGACGGATGCACGGTAGAATGCAGCGGACCGTCAGCATCTTGAACCGGTACTTGGCCAGGTGCCGGTTTAGACGCCTCAGATCCAAGATTGGTCGCAGCCCGCCTGATTTCTTGGGGACCAGGAAGTATGGGCTGTAAAACCCTCGTTCCATATCGGCTGGGGGTACCGGCTCGATTGCACCTTTTGTTAAAAGGGCATCGATCTCCTCTCGCAGGAGTGAGGCGCCTGTTCGTGGAACAGGAGTGTGAAACACACCTCGAAACCTGGGGGCGGACACGAACTGAATCGTGTAGCCCTGCCGGATTGTCCGGACCACCCACTGTGAGACCCCGGGAAGCTTCCGCCAGGCTCCCAGGTAAGCTGACAGGGGTCGTGGTCGGGACGTGCCGATGGTCCCCATGGCGGGGCCGCCCGGAGGCGGACTTGTGGGCGGAACCACCAGGGGAGGACCCTGGGAAATGGTCAGATGAGGGCAGGGGTGGTGTGCCCCCGCGCTCTCTGCCATGGCCAGCGGGGCTCGGGCCCATGTCGGGATCTTCGTCGGAGACCGAGGAAGAGGAACCCCAGACCGTCGGGCATGCGAGACCGCTATTCTCGGGTAGGAAGTGAGTTCTATCTTTGACACAATAGGTGCCGCCGTCCCGGAGGACGGCAGCGAGGAGTGTGTGGTGGACTCCCCCCCCCCTGGGGGAGCTGGGTCGATGACCAGACCCAAAGACGAGCTCATTTCCTCCCGAGTCGCCAACCTCAGGGGCGCTTCTTCGTGGAAGCCCTCGTCTGCCGTCGAGAACCCTCTGAGGTTGACTGCGACTTTCGTCGTGTGGGGGTCTTCCTCGGACCAGAGGTCGAAGGCTGAGACCGTGACGAGAGTCGCTCTCTTTGGCGTCGCACAGGCGGAGAGGGGTCCGGCACAGAAGCGGCAGGAGCCCGCCGCTTCCGACGCGGGACCATGAGCTCACCCAGACCCTCCGCCTGTTTCCTGATCGTGGAGACCTTTGACGCAAAATCATCCACGGCGATGCCAAAGAGGCCATCTTGGGAGACAGGTGCATCCAGAAACCGGTTTCGGTCATCGGGAAGCATAGAGGCCTGCTCCAACCAAAGATGGCGCTCCTGTACCACAAGTGTGGCCATCGTGCGACCGATGTTCAGCGCTGCTGATTTCGTAGCACGAAGCGCAAAATCAGTGGCTGAGCGTAAGTCCATTATGGACTGTTGGTCGCCACCACCCTGGTGCATGTCACGGAGGACCTTGGCCTGAAAGACCTGTAAGGTCGCCATGGCATGCAGCGATGCAGCAGCTTGACCCGCAGCCGAATAAGCTTTCGCCATCAGGGCAGACGAAACTTTTCCGGCTTTGGAGGGCACACTCGGACGAGATCGCCAAGCGCAGCACTGCCGGGGCACAAGTGCACCGCGACAGCCTGCTCCACCTGGGGAATCGAGGAGTATCCCCTAGCTGCTGCACCATCCAGAGCGGTGAAGGGGGAGGAGCTAGAAGCCCTGGCAGACAGGGGAGCCCGCCAGAATTTTGTAAGCTCCTCGTGCACCTCCGGGAAGAAAGGGACCGCAGGAGCGCGGGGGACGGTGCCCCGGCGCTTACCCAGGAACCAGTCATCCAGCCGCGACGGCGCTGAGCTAGAGGGCGTAGGCACCTCAAGCCCAATTGCGGCCGCGGCTCTGGAGAGCACCGCGTGAGCATCGAGCTCCGGCTCGGCCGAGACCCCGGAGGGTGGCAGCGCTGAGCTGGAAGAACTCGAAGATCGCGCCCCTTCCGATGCTGCGATGGATAGCAGATCGTCATCAGGATCACACGAGGGGCCGGGTAACGCCGAAGCGCTCTCCGACTCATTCGCGGACCAGACGGGGAGCACGCTCGGCATTTGGGGGTGGTGCGAGGAGTCACCTGACACCGTTCGACCCAAAACATCCGGGGAGAATACAGCCGGCTCACTCCGATTCGTAGGAGCGCCAAGAGCCGAAGCTCCGGCGTCCTCTTCCTCGAAGAAAGACCTTCTATATCTCAGCGTGCGGCCCGGCAGAGCGTTGCAGTGCACACACTCTCGCCTCACAAACGCTGCGCAGGCGTGTTTGAAGCCCAAACACTCCACACAGCGCTCATGACCGTCTTTCGACGAGATAAATCCACCGCAGTTAGGAGTAATGCACGTTTTGCTCATCGTGTCGTGAAAAACGGACAGGATTATGAGAAAACGGCTGAAACACTGGACAGGCTTGCCTGAGAAGATCTTCGAGGTGCTGGCGTTTTGGTGGCGTGCTATTCTGGGCTAGCAAAGGTCTACACCAAGTATGCCGAGAGGTAAGCAACCTACTGATCTTTCAAGCGAGAGAAAAGAGCGTCAAAGTTCAAGAGAGAGAGTCTCACTCAGTCAGCTCCGAAGGAAAATTGCATACTGAGGCTTAGGCACGCCCGGCTTTATACCCGGCTGATTGCTAATCAATCACCTACGCCTGCAAATTAATTTGCCCCGTTAATATGTTCGTCAGTCGCTCTCACGGTGATTCGCTCCCATTCAGTCGGTCTAATCCCGACTAACGTCTCCGGGACCGACTGAAAGGGAACAGGAGCACACAAGTCTTTAATTCATTTACTGCATCAAATAATCCAAAAGAAACCTCTTTTGAACCGAAACCCCTGTTTCTATCGCCGTCTATATCTTTGTATCTCTACAACTTCTCGTTGCTCTGGATGTGCCTCTCATTGGCTGCAGATAATCACAGACAGATATTTGAGAAGCATCTCGTTAGCCTGTGACTCTCGTTGGTACTTCAATCTGTTAGAGTGTCACACACGTACACAAGCTCCAATTAGCATGTGATTCTGGGCATAAACTTAAAATCGAGCCTAAAATCGTGCGTCTAAAACCAGCTTTAAATATAAAAGAAAACAAATATTTAGGCTTTATATCCACAGATAAGCGATCGCTCGTCCTTTTCTCTTTCTCCATAAATGCGCCTCACACAGTGTGAATGGCTTCTGCGCCACCGTGTGGCATGGATTGAATTTTACAGTTCAGTGAAGCGCCACCTAGTGTTCAGGAGAGAGTCTGTGCACTCATTTTTAAACACAAGAGAAAAACGCAAGGAGCTCATGAAGCAGCCGCTGAAGTGCAGTGCAGCAGATGCATAGGTGTGTGAAGACCTTAGGTCATCATTTTACTAATTCTTGGAGGCTTAAAGACTTATTTTAAGCTTTATATTGCAATTGATAGATGGAAGTGATCTAAAGCTGTGATCGGAACATGTTAAATGTGTTGCATGGCAGAAAAGCATTTAGCTCCACAGAGTTAATGGTTTTCTGTTCGTAATGTCGTAATTTTTTATCACGGTGGCACAGAGTGTGGCACTGTAGCCATTCAGTGAGAAGGTTGCCGGTTCGAGGAATGTACCAATGACCTTCTTGCAAGGATTTTTCTCCGGGTACTTCACCCACAATCCCCCAAACAGGTTAATTGAATATTATAAATTCCCCTTAAAGTGTACCCCACCTCTGTATCAAAGTGCGTTGTGCCCTGAAGAAGTTGGTGTAGAAGATGAATGAATGAATTTTTAATTAAAAGGCTGGGAGACATAACTTTTAACGTTTATGAGCTGGGTGGGTCAGTATTTTAAATTGGGTTAAATAAAAAAATTTGCCAGGTAATATACAAATGTATAACAATTGTTTAACACTGCATGCACGTCTGTTGCAATTGCATGATGTCTGAATTCCGTCAAGCGGATCGACTGAGCTTGCGGCCAATTTGATTTCCCACAGCTTGCATGTAAATCCTCTGTTACATTAGCCATGGTTATCTACAGAGTATGGATATCATTTAAACACTGAAGTAAACAGTATTTGGCAATGAGATTTGCTCTTGCAGCATGTCAAAAAATAGAGCCAATGTGTAAATGATCTTGGCAGTCCTGACACTCAGCAAACTGCTGAGATGCAGACCCACTCTGTGTGCAAGCTCTCATCCATTAACATGCGCACCAAAAAAAAGCTGCAGACGCATTGGAGGCGGAAACAGTGTGAAACCAGCTAGTTTTGAATCTAAGTGCAATTGAAATCTACATTTAGGAGAAGTCAAAACTTGTCCGGGGGAGGCTGCCACTTCCTGGATGCATGCATCCCCCTAGGTGGTTTTCTCGGGGTCCCAGGGATGGGGAGTTGTGCTGCTCCTGGATGGGCACATTGTTGGAGCCAGTCGGGGACCTGCTCCTCTCACACCCCACATCAGCTCCCGGTACATTTTTTTTTCAACCGCACACATATGATCTTAAGGGATGCGGGGTGGCCTATTGGCGCTCTCCCCTGTCCCTGTTATGCGCCAGGTTGGGGACCCTCAGTCTTAATTGGGGGCTGCTGGTCTGGGTATGGCTGTGGGGTGGTTGCGTTGCGCCTGGTGTTGTCTCCCTCCCGGTCCTCTTTTGGTCTCTTGGCCACTCTCCTCTTTCTGGAGGGTCTGTGCTGGTGCCCTGGGCAGGAGCCTACCACTGTGGGGCTATGCGGGTGGCGGTGCTTGTGAGCGGTGCCTGCCAGGGTTGCCCCGTACTATCGGGGGACACCTGCCTGGTTGTCGCTGAGCTGTCCATCCTCCCGCTGTGGGTCTCCGGGTGAATGGGGCGAGACCACAGCTGGGTCACAGAAGGCTAGAGATGACACATGGGACATGTTATGACAATATTTTACATTATCCTTTTAATATTAAAGACTAGAGAGATGGGGGGCGTAAGGGCACCTGAACGCTCTCTCTCTCTCTCTCTCTCTCTCTTCTCTCAGTCTGTTGTCAGTCCAAGAGAGACAGGAAGTACAAACAGAAAGCACGCAGTGGTGAACAGTAACGAAGTAAATGTAATTAAGCAGCTTTTTCAAGTATTTGTACCTTAATTTAGGGAAACGTTTTACTGTAACACTATTTTCTGTACACACAAATTATAAAAAAAAAACCCCACTAAATCAGGAGGTGCCATTCTACAATTTTGGTGGTGGTGGTTGTGGTCAGGAGGCATTAATTAATTCATTTCCTGGCCGCATATTCCCTTTCAGAGTATACTTTAGATCAGGAGTCACCAACAGGGGTCACCATTTTGCACATTGAATATGAATTAAATTAACAAGGTAGTTAACAAATAAATATTTATATGCAACACTTTATATTTATGATTTGTGTAAGTGCAAGTGTTATTTAATAAAAAAAAAAAAAAATATATATATATATATATATATATATGCCGCACTCTTCGGAGATTCCACTCAATATATATATATATATATATATATATGCCGCACTCTTCGGAGATTCCACTCACTCTGGCTTCCTCTGCTCTCTCTCTTATGCTGCCGCGCTAATGATGCGCGGCTGCTCCCGATCTCCCTGTGATGACGGGCGCCAGGTGTTTCCATTTTATGCCAGGACCGCGCTGATTGGAATGGACTCCCGTCACAATATATACACACACAAGTTCAAAACACTTCAAAATGATCACTTCTACAAGAGTCCAAGGAAATCACAATGTCCAATGTACAAATAATAAATCATATAAATACAAAAAGTGAGCTAAGATACTTTTTTTTTCATTGTTAACATTTCAACATACACAATTTTTACATTTTACAAATGCATTGAAATAAACACGAACGTCCAGGTTACTTGTGTAACCCCACGTTCCCTTTCAGTCGGTCCCGGAGACGTTAGTCGGGATTAGACCGACTGAATGTGAGCTGATCTCCATGGGAGAACGGACCGAACACTTTAACGGGCAAATTGATTTGCAGGCGTGTGTGATTGATTAACAATCAGTCGAGTATAAGACTGGGCACGACCCACGCTTCAGTATGGGATTTTCCGAGGAGCCGACCTACTTACCTCCGGCACCTCAGATTCCCGACTTCCAGGGCATGGCAGAAGGGTAACGTCTCCGTTCCCTATTCAGGGAACGTGGGGTTACGCAAGTAACCTGGACATTCCCTTTTAGTCAGTCCCGGAGACGTTAGTCGGTATTAGACCGACTGAATGGGAGCCTCTATAAAGCGCCATTCCCGAAGTCCATCCAAACAGGCCAGCACTAAACTTGAACAAGGTTAGTAATTACGCTGGGTTCCTGAATGGGAACTCCTTCTGCCCCTGCCCGGAATTATCATTGACGGGGAAGTCGTCCAACACTGAGAGCGTAGCCGTACTCGGTTGTTGCGACGACGACCAGAAGGAGGGCACCCCTCATCGTGGGGAGGCGTGCGCGGTTCCTACTAGCTGCCTGGAAGGGGAGCTGTAGAGAAAAACACAGAAAGGGAGCACCGGAAGGGGGACTCCCAGATCTGGACCCTAGTTCTGCTGGGGCCAGGCCGAAGCAAAGCCCCAGAACAACAGAACCTAGCAGAGCTGACTGCTCCACTCAGTCAGATGCCGAAGGGGGGAGGAGAAGGAGAGCCACCCCATGGGGGGAGCTCGAAATATTGTACTGCTCACTGGGAGAGTACTGCAAGCTTTACACCTGCTCCGTTCCCTGAGGGAAGCTGCCACCACTCAGGACCGTGGAGGGAACGGAGCTAACGTCAAGGTTGTAAAACCTGATGAACGTGTTTGGTGTAGACCAACCCGCAGCTCGACATATGTCGGCGAGTGAGACCCCCCTAGCCAACGTCTGGACAATTTCTGGTGGAATCTGGACAGCGAATCCGTGATCCTGTTACACTCCACAGGGATATGAAGGCTTGAGCGACAGAAGTCTGCTCTAACTCCAGATGAGCAACTGTTGGGCGAGGTAGTGCAGGAAGCAGGAGCGTACACCGCCCTGGTGGTTGATGAATGCTACGACCGCAGTGCTGTCTGTCCTGACCAGCACGTGCCGATCCCGGAGGATCAGACAGAAGCGCCGAATCACTAGGATCACTGCTACTAGCTCGAGACGGTTGATGTGCCAGCGAGAAAACCGTCCGATCCAGGAACCGGACTCTCGGTGGGAACCGCACACAGTGCCCCAACCGGTCTTGGAGGCGTCGGTGGTGACCATTACGCGACTGGAGATGCCCACTAGGGGCACTCCGGCTCACAGGAATCGCACCGATATCCAGCAGAGGAATACACCAGAATGCCAAGGTAAGCAACCTTCTAATTACTTTTAGCTTGCGTCAAAGTATAGAGAAGAGAGTCACACTCATTCCGCTCCGAAGGAAAATCACATTCTGAAAGCGTGGGTCGCGCCCGGTCTTATACCCGGCTGATTGCTAATCAAACCCATGGAGATCAGCTCCCATTCAGTCGGACTAATCCTGACTAATGTCTCCGGGAACGATTGAAAGGAAACTGGAAACCGAACCTAGCATCTGTTTCTATCAGTTATTGGGAAGCCTGACATTGCGTGCAGTTTACCAGTATGTTGTACTCTGAGTGAGTTTTGAGATGAAAGGTGTCGTGAAATGTCTCTCCATGTTGTGCCACTTGGCCACCACCTGCACAGTCGTCGCGCAAATGAGACAAACACATGCTCCTTCCACAGAGATAAAAAAAAAACCTTTACCTCGCATTCGTCACGAATATTAAATGATTTTTCTATGAGTCAGTCTCATTTTCGCTGCGCTGCTTAATTGTTTCGTCGTAGCGCATCATGTGACCTTTCAACTCTCCCTGGTCGTAGTTCATTTATATATTAATTTTAAAAAATGTATATATTGTCACATCAAACTTACGTGCAAGTGTTAAATTAGATTCAGCTCACTGGAAAGTGGCGCTATTTCAGCTATTTTTACAACAGGTGGCGGGCGACTCATATGGTCCTCACGGGCGACAAGGTGCCCGCAGGCACCGGGTTGGAGACCCCTGCTTTAGACCATATAAAGTACATTTGATGGTTTGTGAGGACAATACTTAATTAAATCATTGTAAGGTAGGACCACAAAATTTCCTGCTTAGGAGCCCCCAGATGTACACCGCTGGCCGTGTTCTGTATGTGATAAAAATTGTGTCCAAGTGGCACAATGTACAGTGGTACCCCGAGAAACCTTACCTTGAGTGAAGCAATGTGTCAGGGGAGGTGGAACGGATGGCAGGAAACATTACAGCACTACGTATGAAAGTTATTCCACGTATGAAAGAGATATTCCACAAATTACTAACACCAACACGGTTTCAAGCACAAGCGGAGACAGATGGAGAGACACTTCTGAGAACACGTCACTGAGTTTTTCTAACTTGTGCTACAGAACAGCACTTTCCAAGTTATAAACATTATTTCTTTTACGACACCTTGACTCTAACATTTGTTATAGCACATTATTAATAATCTATACATAATGTTTCACTGTGTTTTTGAAGTGTTTTGAAGCGCATCAAACCCTTTTTGCACTGGGAGATAGGAGCGCAAGAACCCGGAAGCGCTACGCGACGTCATACAAACAAGCGTAAAATACAGCAGGGGGGTATTCCAGAAAGCTTGGTGAACTTACCATATGATAAATCATAACCTCTGAGTTGATTTACCCCAAACAGGCATACCATGAGTATGTCGGTTCCAAAACACCTGAGAAGAGTAAGTTTAATCAACCTCCAACTGGTTACCCAGAGTTAATGCGCGTGCACGGTGCATATATAAAGACATTTTCAATGGATTGCCGATTTCACGAGTCACCATGGAAAGTCAAAGCGAAAAAAAGAGAGCGGCGTATTTCACAGAGGCGGAGTTGGAGGTTTTAATGCACGCTTATGAGGAGTTTAAGCCAATAATATTAAAAAGAAGCAATACAGCTGCATCAGCTAAAGCAAGAGAGTTGGCTTGGCAAAAAATAACGGACAGAGTAAATGCGTGAGTGTATTAAATTACAAATTTGGTATTGGCTCCCGTTTTATTATAATACAAAATAATGAAGTATGACTTATACAGCCTTTTGAATATGTTATATCACTACGAAAATAATTAATACATGTATAGATATACATAATATGACTAAATATTAAATATGCGTCATAGATTTTACTACAAAGGACAAACCTGCCACTCTGTGGAATTCGTCTTTAATAACAAGCAGAGGTTTATGGCCAGGGAACTGTACAAACGTGGGTAAGAACTGTTTAAGTGCCAGACATACTGTACGAACGGCTCTACACACAGTTGCCTTTCCCTGAATCGCCCACACTGTACAAAAAATGTCCAGACGCAAAACACCTAAGTGCTATGCACAGAATGTTTTCTGTGCTAAGCGCAGAACCGCGGTTTGTCACATTCGCGATATGCGGTTTTAAAAGACGTGTTAAATAAACTAACGAATCTTTTGAAAAACGATAACGCTCTTTCAAATATTCATTAGGGTATGCAAACACATCAATACGCGGTCTTATAACCCTCTCCCGACGAAAAAAAAAACCTCGTATAATTTGTGCTTCTACGTCCACAGGATCCTCATCAAAAGGGCACGCCATGCTCACCAACCTTCTGAAACGAAGTTACACTGAAACATAACCTGCTCCCGAGCAGGTTATCTTCAGAGAGTCAGTTGCTATGGTTACATACATACCCAGAAAGTTACCTCCGTTTTTGGAACCGAAAGTTGAGGTTATCCACGAACTTATCCTTAAACATACCCAGGTATGTCACATAACCTGCTTTCTGGAATACCCCCCTGGACAGCTTGTAATTGTTTGTATTGCAAATTTTTCTTCGGATCTCGAAGCAAAATATTTCTCATGAGACCTTTCGTATCTCGAACATTTCGTAGCTCGAAGCATTCGTATCTCAGGGGTACCACTGTAAATAAAACGGAACATAAGAGACTTCTTTAGACAAGACAAACTTCAAGTTTCTCAAAGAGACGCATAAGAAAACGCCTGAAACTGCGATCTTTGACACCTTTCATCAAAATCGCCAGCACTGACTGTTATTGTCATGATAATACTTTTTATTATAAATAACAGAGATTAAAAAAGCTTACAGTTGAAGTCAAAAAGATGTGCTTTTCATTGTTTATATTCTTCAGGTGTTATTTGTGTTGTGAAAGGCAGCAGCATTTAAAAAACACCAACAATACACGTTTATTAGATATAAATGTTTTTGTTACATGTTATTTAGATTAATAAGGGGTCAGGGGATGCTCAGATAAAGAAAAAAGAACAGATTGGAACCCTATATTGCCAAGATAATTTATGTAAAGAATTCACTTATATTTAATACAGCCACAGTGTGACAGAGTCCTGTGCTTTTTACTGTCTGAAATTATTTCACCTTGTAAAGAAAAATCACTGATCCAGCCTCAGTTTCTGCTACTTTCATAGATTCTGAGGGGAATTAGAGAACATCTGTAAATGGGAATCTGGAGCCCCCAAATGAGACCCACACAAGCCCAGGAAGAACGTGCAAAAGCCTGACCATCTGCAACACTTATTTTTTTTTGGATACTTAAGTGCATTTTAAGGCAAATATTTTTGTACTTTTACTCAAGTGAAATTCTGCAGGGTGAAAGTATCTCTACTTTTACTCAAGTACTTGCTGTGTTTACTTTGTCCACCAGTGGAAGCACATCATCCCATGAGTCATAGTGACACACTAGCACATCATATTAATGGCAGAACTGGCTAACATTATTTATTATCAGCATTGATATTAATCTTATACGCAATGTTTACAATTTACTATCACACTCTCTATGTGCCGATGCAAGTTTAGAGATCAAACAGCTTGTGATTATTGCCAATTAGATGAATTGTGATCAGGGTATTTGTGCACATCCACACACCAGTGAGCCACATTTCTGTTGCTGCATGTGCACAAAGTAAAGTACTCCATCTAGACCAAGGTAAATAAAAAAAGAGGTGCTGGATGTTAGCATCAACTACCTGTTCCTATCAGCTGTTTTCCAAACCGCTGCTGCCATCTTAAATAGTTTGCTTTTATTTGAAGATCAACAGAGCTTTCAACACCTTGTTTTCAATGTAATCTAGAGTCACTACACAAAAGAGAAAAGACTGTGTGCTTGAGGCATTCTCTGAATTCTAATGATTCCAGGAGGAAGCTTTTAAAGTCAAGAAATTAATCATTATGTGAGAACACACACTTCCTCGCTGAAACAGTGGAAACCGCAGCATTACTTTTATTCTTTTCACAGGTGAACCGACTGATTACTTACAATTTCACTATTAAACACAGCTGCATACATTTATTTGTGAAAGAAACTTATTTTCACGCTTCCCAAAAGAACCTCACCTGGTAGAGCAAAGAAATATAAAAAAGATGGTTTGTTAAGAGCAAATGAGAAAGCATCGTGTTAATGTAGCCGTTACAGGATGCTAAAGTATATCTTGAGACTCTTGTTTTGCAGCTTAAAATGGAGCAATGCCATTCTTTTGCGTTTCATTTATTCCATCTCAGAGTTATTCGAAACTTTGATTTACATTTTGACTAAGTCATTTCCACTTAGGTTAGTTTCAGCACTTTAATTCAGAAGATTCTTAGGTCGAGAAACAACAGCTCATTTCAGCAGACTGTGTGCTTGCAGTGAGTTTTGCAGACAGCTACACACGCACACTGCCAAACTAAAAGCTTGTGCTGGACTCTACAAAAGCAGCTGAAGATTTTCCTAAGTATCTGAATGTATTATGTGCACTCCTACTTCTGTATGTAGAAGACTCCTACGTGACTCCCACGCCCATTATACTCTTTCCCCCTCATGTCTCAGTCCACCCAACTTACTCACAAAGAACAGGTCTGAGACGGCACCATGACAACGGCCTTCATCTGGGCTCGATTAAACTGACTGTATTTATAGCACTATTCAGGTGAGGAATAAAAGCAATCAGGGGTTTACACTTATTTCACAACACTTTGTTTTGTTTTCACCACAGCACACATAGATGGATTCATTGAGCATTTGTGTGCCAGGTAGCAGCCATTTGAGAAGTCTATTGATGATTCCGGTGAAGAAATCCTGCGTAAAAGGGATCATTTTGTCATTCCATTAATTGTCATCATTGATTAGACAGTTTGTTTGCTCATTTGTTGTGCTTTATCAATCCTTTGGTTTATTCAATCTGTTTCTAGAGAAACAGGTCCTTGTTTTTTTTTACATCTGCAATATTGCTGTAAAAATCAACCCATGTCTTTGTCCCACCTTTATTCATTTATTTAAATAGGGACCATGCACTGAAGGTGCATAGAACCCTATTATAATTGCTCAGCGCATTACTGTTTTGTGGCTTTCTGTGCATTTTTGAGGCCTTAAACGTTACCGAATTTCACACGCGTGAAAATGAACTGGTAAAAATGCATGCCTGATTGAGGTTTGAAAAGTGGGTGTGGCTATATGGCTCTATAGCGCCATTTAAAGCATTTAAACTTATGTTGCGCTCTCAGTTTGTTATATGTGAACAAAGTTCAGCACACGTGTAAGGTACCAAGAATGAAATATTAGAAAACTAGATTCCAAAATCAACTGGAAGACGACCATTTTTTCTCCAAACTCCATCAGTATTATCTTAAGGCATATGCAGTAGTGTAAAGAGTACTGGAATATCATACTCAAGTAAAAGGGCCATTACTTGCCGTTAAAAAGTAAAGAAAGTAGAGTAAAAATATCTGTTCTAAACACGACTCAAAGTACGAGTAAAAAACAGCTTCTTCTAAAACTACTCGAGAGTAGTGAGTATCACATCAGAGCCACATTCTTAAGGGTGTTTCGCGAGATTGTAATAGAGAAGAGGTAATGTTAGGAAGGGAAAATGGGTGAACCCAAATGCAAGCGACGACTCAGGAAAGGTGTTTATAAAAAAAAACTCCTTTTAATAAAAAAACAAAAAGATGGAAAACTTCCAAAAACTGAAAACTGCATTCTCATAGAGTGGAAAAATAAAAATTCAACAGGTTGCTGGTTAGGCCAAAAGTCATCCATGGTCTGCTAGTCTTGCTTGTGGCTGCTGGCTTGCTGTGATTCAGATCAATGAACTGGCACCGGCTGACTTCAGATCCACAGCTTATATCCAGAGGAAATCAAATAGAGCTCAGGTGAATCCAATCAGCCACACCTGAAATCAATGTGAAAACCACACAGCAATCCCAAACACTACAAAATAAATCTCCATTATAACAGGTAAAGAGAGAGAAAGAGAAGAAACAGAAAGAGCAGGAGAGAAAAGGAAGGGAGAAATATAAAAACGAGAAGGAGAAAAAAAGGAGATCATGAAAGAAAAGAGACAGATAGCATTAAGACAATGAGAGCGAGCTGGAGGTAAAAGAGAGGAGAGAAAAAAAGGTTGCTCACACTTATCATTTTCATTGGTGACATTGAGCGATCGTATTTTACTGTGGAGGACTTTCTATGTTTGTTGGGGATTCTTTTTTTTCCTTCTTCTTCTTTGTTTGTTTCACCACGAGTGGCACAATAAAACAAACACATTTTTCCATCGGAATACCTGCCTCTTCCCTCTGTCCAGTTCCTTACGCTCGGTACCCACGTTACGACAGACGGATAGACTGAAAAGAGAGAAAGTGAGAGAGACAGAAAGAGTGAGAGCAGAAAAGATATAAACACAGGAGAATGAAATAGGGAGACTAAAAGAAAGAGATAGAAAGAAAGAGAAAAATAGAAAGCAAAGAAAAAGGAATAGAATAAAAAGAGGAGCAAGAGCGAAATTGAGACAACAAGAGAGAAAGAGTGATAAAGAGAGTGCAAAGACAGAAAAAAAGAGAATGAGAGAACTCTTTCCCTGGTGATTTACAATACAAGAAAATAAACGAGTTGTTCTTGCAAAATAATTTCCATTTCTACAGATTGTATCGTATAGGATTGGTTCCATTCGCTAGATCTCGTTTTTAGGGAATTTTAGTTTCTTTATACGCACTAAATTACAATTTGTGAAAAACTCCTCAATTAGAGTAGTTTAAGTATTTGTAATTACTTAGTTTGCACCACTGGACAGGTTTTTTTGACTGTGTGAGTCCGTATCTCAACAAAACCATATGGCGACCTACAGGGTTGGTTACAGCACCACCTTGTGGCAACGTGGAATATCCCATTTTCTGCAGCTTTATACTGCTATTTCAGGCTGTGTTTGGAGCAAGTTTCCAAAACTGACGAAAAAGTCAGTTATTTAGATTTTTTTGTAAAAGTGTGTTAAGATTCTGAACATATTTAAATATAGCAGTCTACGGTGTCGCATGTACGCTGGTTGCTGCATTTTTTTCCACTGCTATTTCAGTTTGTTCAGTTTTAAGTAAGCATCTTAAATTTGGTTGTTACCTTAATTACTTCGTAAAAACCTAAAAAAAGGGCACTTTTACTCATACTTTAGCGAACTCCTGGAGATTTTATCTGTTCACCTGAAGACTCTGTCAATCTTATCTTAAGGCGTATGGGATGTTAAATTACAAATTCTTTTTGACTTTGTTACAAAACAGCAGTCGTTGAAATTTGATATCGCCAACAAAGGGGGAGTCGTTTTACCTCAGTTATACAATGTCTGATTGGTCCCGAATTTACCAAAACAGTCCATTTCTGAACACATCGACACCAGGTGGCCACAGGAAATATAACATTTAACACTTTGTCATTTGTAAAAAGACTATTAGCCAAAACAATAACAGAAAATATTACTCATAATGCTTATTAGCACCACCTGCGGGTCATGATGCTTTGAGCTGTGATTTTCATTAATTAGTTTGCCTTTATTGTTCAGTAAACGTCACATTTCTCGTTTGAATACGTTTATTGAATAAGGATCAGTCGTAGTGTGTTGTGCTATGTGCTGGCCACTCAGAGGAGATGCCACTAGAAGTTCTCGAGCGGGGGTGGGGGCACACCACCAAGTGACTGAGTGTCACGTGAAGAAAACCGTGAAACAGAGCAACCAGAGCACTCCAGAGTAATAAGGCAATGTGAGAGTAGTCTTGTAAGCAATCTAAGGGTTGTTACTCTGAGCAGAACAGGTGAGTATTTATCCTCAGGGACGAAGAGGTGAGTAGCGATCCGGTCAGGGAGAAAATGGACGATGGAGATCGTCAACACACGATACAGGCACACTACAGGGACAGAGAGAATTCTGAGGGAAGTTGAGAGGTTTGCAAGGAGAAACTCACGTAGAGATCACAAAGATGAGTCTAGGAAGTCACAGAGGAAGGACATCGATGGCGGTCAGGGAATGTTGGGAGATGGAGTTGGGCGGAGAGGAGCTGACTGGCGGGGGGGGGGCTTGGAAGTATGTTTTACTATTAGGATTAATTGGTTGTGGGCTGCATTAAATTTAACTAATATGTACATGTGACAAAAAATATAAGACTCCACTTTTCACATGTACCATATTATCTGGATGAAAAGCTGCTACTTTTTTCCTAGGTTTTCAACCATGCGGCGTATACAAAGATACGGCTATTTTATTTATTTTTCTTCCATCGCTAGGGACGCTCTAAATGAAATAAGAATCAAAAATGCTACTTTTCTCTATAAACGCAGTGATTTGTCTCAAGCTGTCCCATTTGAGGGTCTGTCCCTCTGCTATTTGCACTGCTTTCTAAATCTGTTAATTTTCATTCAATGTCTTTGCTCTTTAGAAGCTGTTCGTCTGGCACGAAGCTTGGTGTGCCTGTAAGTGTTGTTTTGGTTTACAAGGTTCACAGGGCTCCCTGTAACAGTGCCATCCCGCAGTCACAAACAAAAACTTTACAATAACTACATCTGACAGTGCTCGAGGGAGCCCAGTGTTACAGAGCAGCACAAAAATGCGCTCTTATCTAAATTCTTACCATGACGCAGAGCAGATGTGCTTGCAGGAAGTTTACGGGCGTCTCTCGGGTGGTCATTTATGAATCCGCTCTGAGCAGCTGATTTCACTGAGCGCTACGGACGTATTTAATGTTCTCTCTCTTCCCATTTGTGCTCATAAACGGTACACTTCTGACCTACCATGAATTACAGCAGTAAGTCCGTGGTTAGCAGAGTCTGCATAACAAGCCCTCAATCACTCGAAGTTGTTCCCAGAAACTTGCATGTCAAACACCAGCAGCCTCCGTGTGTGCTTGAACTCTTGGAGACCTCGACCGTGGGACTCTTCTATTGCTTTGAGCACTCACTGAAATTTACTGAAATAGCATAGTTTCAGGGTTGCTTTTGATTTTCAGGTGGTATTGAAATATTATACAGCAACTATTGTCAAAATGTATCCATAGCTTACAATAATAAATGACCAAAAATTTCCCATTTAGAAACAAAGAAATCTGTTGTTGTTTCCTACAATGTGAAATTATTTGTAATTCGTTCATTTATCGTCTGTCCTGATGGTTCCCTTTCGGGTTGACTCTTCAGGTGAGATATGAGGGTACACCCTGAGCAGGGCACCAGACACGTTCACCTATGGGGAATTTAGATTATATTCAATTAACCTGCCGCATGTTTTGGAAACCCATGCAATCACGGGGAGAACATGCAAACTCCTCCAAGAAAGGTCACCCGCGAGCCTCAAACTGGTAAACTGCTACACACCGCGCCACCGAATTATGGTGGCTTGTAAAGTATTGTTAATGTGTTTAATTAAACTGTGGTATCCCGAGATACGAAATTAATCCGTTCCAGGGTGGCTCTCGTATCTCGAACATTTTGTATCTCGAAGCAAGTTTTTCATGTAAAGCACCTAATCCGTGCAACAGCTCTCAGAAACAACAATTTGATAAAGAAAAAATAGAAAACCAGAGAAAAATCCAGTAACATTTCTTCAATCCTTAAATCTACACATTGTTAAAGTAATAAATGGGAGAATGTCTGTAATATTCTGCAATGGGAGAATGGAGGGCCAGGACCCAGAAGAGCGACGGCAGACTTTACAAGCGGATAATAGAGCAGAACTGTTGGTGTTTTTCGTATCTCAAATTTTTCTTAGTTTCTCGAGAAGAAAAAACTTTCCCAAGAGACCTTTTGTATCTAGAACCTTTCGTAACTCGAAGCATTCGTATCTCGGAGTACCACTGTATAAGGTATCTGAGAAATTTCACAGAGTAGCTTTATAACCTTGATCATGAAACTCTGTTAAATGAAAAATCAAGAAATATCAGTAAAAAAAGTGTAATCTCCTGTATCTGATGTAAAGGCAATGCAAAATTGTGCTAGTTTCATGTATGTACTGTACACCAGTGTTGTTTTTTGCAGCCATGTAAGTTTTTGTCTTAGTGTTTTTGACAAAATGTGATAGTTTTAGTCACATTTTAGTCGACGTAGATTAATACTGTATTAAACTCTTTAAATATGGTGTATTTCAATGACAATGATCCATATTTATGATCTAGTAAGGATATCCGAAAAATAATAAAAATGTTAACAACAATGGAATTGATCAACAGAACAAAAACATTCTGAATTTGGCAAATGTGTATTTACTTAAAAAAGTTAACTAAAACTAACATATTTAAAAAGAGCGTCTCGTTAGTGTCACAAGAAAAAGGTTTGTCAACAAAATTATTTAACTATTGTCGACAACACTGGCGTACACTGTGATTGGAAAAAAGTTTCTGCGTGTTTTTCTGCATTCCTCCAATCACTGCGAGCACTGCTTCCTTGAGCAGGAGACTCTGGGCAGTGTGTAACAAATTGTTTTCTTGGTGACTATGGTCTTAGCTTTCCTGAGATCAATCGGGTAATTGCTCGGAGCATCAGACTATGGCAGTTTAATAGCTTCTTTTGCTTCTTCCTAAGCCCAATTGATATATCAAGGCCTACACTACTGGAGGATGTGCACCTCCTTAAAATTGCGACTTTGCACTGTTCAGATACTGATTGCTCTGTGATTGGTTGCTTTGGTAGCAGAGCGTTTCTGGAGTGATGTCATACATATCCATCTTACATATTTATACTTCTGCTTCGGCTGATCTTGCAGCCCGTTCCTGCCTTGCGTAGGTCTACAATAAGGTCCCTTTAGAGATGATTTGAGAATCTGGTCAGTTGCTACGATTTATTCAGGAGATTTAATTCCCTCATAGAAATAGCTGCAGTTGTGAGCTACTTTACCTCTAAAAAATAAACTTGAAAGCCAGAAATCTACCTCACGTTAGGGGGTAACCTCACAATCTCAAATACTTATTTTTCTCAAAAGTGCAACTCTGTTTACTTTTAAAAAATAGTTTGTCCTTTAAATTTACCATCTGATAATCTAATTATCATCACGGTGTCAAATCCCCATATTTGGAAAAACACATGAATGATTGTTTTTAGCTTCAACGTTGAAAACCAGGTGAGGAACAAACATGAAGCACATGAAAGACCAAGCATTCCCCAGCACGCTCACGATCACTTTACACTGGACACTTTAAAGGAACATCTGCTGGCTAACATGCGGCTTGTTACTTCCTCAGTATGTGCAGAATGTACTGCATTTGGAGCTGTTCTCTGGCTCAGGTTCATCCCAGAGGTCAGCAGATGTTCTGATAAGTCATCCGAGGCCCAGGACTTCAGTTTCAGCTTAGCAGTGAGTAGCAGCAGCGGCTCTGCGTGCTATGTCTGTGGCATTAGTTAAGCGGGATCAAAGCATGCACAGACCTGCTCTTGAATTATTATTTGCAATATGTTTTTGGAAATTAGAATTAACCTTTTCCAATTGTCCGATTTTGTGATTGACTGCAAGCAGTTTGGTTCTTGCATTTATATTAGTGATGCTTATGACACTTATTTAAATAATTAAAATCAAGACAATTATTATGTCCTGGTCCTACTCCCAATGTCATGTGATGTGATTGAGTTCTAACATGAGCCATTGGCCATGATCAGTGTTGTGCAAGTTACTTCCAAACTGTAATACCCTGCAAATTATTTGTTACTGTGATTTAAAAGTAATCGTTTACCCTACAATACAGTGGTACCCCGAGATACGAATGCTTCGAGTTACGAAATGTTCGAGATACAAAAGGTCTCGAGGGAAATTTTTTGCTTCGATATGCGAAAAAAATTTGAGATACGAAAAACACCAACAGTTCTGCTCTATTATCAGCTTGTTAAGTCTGACGTCGCGTTGCGCTTCCGGATCCTGGCGCTACATTCTCCCATTGCAGACAGTGCTAAAAGGGGCTGATACACCTTAAAACACTTTAAATCAGTTTTAAATCAAGAGAAAAATTATGTATAGATTACCAATAATGTACTATAACAAATGTTAGAGTCAAGGTGTCGTAAAAAAAATAACGTTTATAACGTGGAAAGTACTGTTCTGTAGCACAGCTCACAGAATCCCTGTGACGGGTTCTCAGAAGCGTCTCTCCATCTGTCTCCGATTGTTCCTGAAACTGTGTTGGTGTTAATTATTCGTGAAATATCTCGAGAAAGTTAACTTTCATACGTGGTGCCGTAATGTTTTCCGCATCCGTTCCACCTCCTCCGACACATTGCCTCAATCTCAAGGTAAGGTTTCACATTTGTGTACATATTACATATTTTACTTGTGTTTTATTCTGTTTTATTATCAGTTATTAACATTAACAATGTATAGATTTAAGGATTGAAGAAATGTTTCTTGATTTTACTAATCCGAGCTATTGCACTGATTAGGTGTTTTACATGTAAAACTTGCTTCGAGATATGAAATGTAACGAACGCCAAAGATACGAACGGCACCCTGGAATGGATTAATTTCGTATCTAGGGGTAGCACTGTATTACTTTCTCAGAATTGTAATTGAGGTACTCATATATTTCTATTCAGTTACTTTCACCAAAATGACTTTAAAAATGACTAAATGTACTGTAGTGCATTTAACGTCCACCAGAAAGCGACTTGATGTCGAATAATGTCTGCGGGCTCCTGGCTACTAACAGTAGAGTTTATACCGGGCAACAGGAAAGCAGTGTGAGGAAGAATGACAGCAACAATCACAAATGATCAGAGCAAGGGAAGAGGTGAAGTGACTTTCTAGTAATATCTGTTGAATAGCTCGATTATATTAGACACAACAGGAAACTCCAATGCTTTTACAAGGTGCAGAATTTTTATTTTCTTATTGTTATAATTTTTTTATTCACTTTAAATTCAAGTAGTTCACGAGTAATCTGTTATGCACAAAGTAAGAATGATGAATATATCTTTCTCAGTATAAATAAATTTGAGTTCTTTAGATCATTTAAATCTAGGGTTTGTTTTTAAGTTTTTCAAAGGCCTTTGTATCGGACTGATGCAGCCAGATTTATCATTTATCTCTAGTTCTCCTCCATCTTCTGCTCCTTCACTATCTAAGGATCCGCTGATTCTTGGCTACTGCTTATTAATCTAAAAACACGTGGCTACATATTTATTGTTAACCATTTATTTTTAGTGTTTTTAAACAGCTGCTGCTTTCAACGCACAAAGAATATAGCAAATTATAAACAATCGAAAGCATATCGTTTTGACATTGACAGTAAGCTTTTCCTAATCTCTGAAAGGTGTCAGGGATAGTAGTTAAGTGAGTTTCAGGTGTTTGAAAACATTTGAAAAGGAAATGTTTCATGTTTCTTTGAGGTACTTTCAGTTTGTCTTTTCGAAAAGTCTTCTGCTCTGTTTTACAACATTGTGCCACATTGACGTGCCTTTTGTTTATCACAGAGATTTTTTTTAATATATCACTGAGATTAAAATGTTGATATAAAAGAAACATTTGCCGTACAAATCCGTTGAGCTAACATCTCTAAAACGCGGAAATAAATATCTAAAACCGAACTCTTTGTTGTGTTGAACATGGATTTGATACATGAATACTGCTAGCAACCAATAAATTAACTTAGATCTTAAAGAAGCTTCCATTTTATTGGCTTATTGCACATGCTCTCTCTACCTTCGTCTGGCAAAAGTTCACGCGTAGGAATTAGACTGTACTTTTTGCTGTGTTTTTTATTTGTTTATTGCGGGTGAAAAGTTAATTGCAACACATGCGTTACTGAATGTGTAACGAGTAAAATATTACTGTAAATAACAAAGTAATATGTTACTGGCCAATACCCACTTTATAACCCATCTTCTCAGGGTGCCTTTTTAAGTAACATGGGCTTGAACTTGGTGTAGAGCATAGAACAAGGGGAGGGTATACGGGTACATGTCAAACCAATCAATTGGTTGCTTGCAAGAGCCTTGGGACGTGCTTCCTGTCATAAATATTACACCTTCCTATTTCCGCTCCGACCGCAATCACTGTTTCTGTATTTTTTTTTTAATGTTAAGGTTTCTTTATGTCCGGTCCTTGTAGGCTCCGAGCAGGAGCTTGGTTTGCATAGCTTCAGGGACCACATGATTTTATCTCTGCTTTTTGTAGAGGCTCATGCTGGCTTCATCAGACCATGATGCAGCCCAATGTAAAACGACTGGGTTCAGCATATCAGAGGACATGGTTCTTGGTTGGAAAAAGGTGGAATGCTCCTGTGGAGTTGGTAAAGTGATCCTTGCACCAAGTTTAAGAGTTCAAGTATCTTGAGGTCTTTGTTCAAGAAAGGGTACAACAAAATGAGGGATTGACAGCCTCTGCAGTAAGGTGGGTGATGTACTGATCCATTGTGGTGAAGAAGCAAAGCTGAAAGCCAAAGCTCTTTTTTTACCGTGTGTTCTTACCCTCACACAGGGCCATGAGCTCTGGGTCATGACCAAAAGATTGAGATTCCGGATAAAGGCTGTCTGTCATGTCCTCATGTAATTTCGAGTTTCCCTAGTCTGACAAGCCTTTTCCCAGCAACCCTTATCTTATCCTCAGAAGGTTCCCCTGGCAAGAACTACCGCCCTCCGATCCCCTGTCAAAGGTGCATGAAGGACACCTCTCCCTACTCTCAAATTTACAAAGTGATTTTCCCATGAACCGGCGTCCTTCTACATCTGCACCAGAACCAGCTACAAACTTCCATTGCAAGACTTCTCGCCAGACCCCTGTACCTTTCGGCACATTCCAGAGACCTACTTGCTCGGGGTGATTGATTTGAATCCCCAAGACCAATTGGTTGTCACAGAGTCAGCTCTTGTGGTCTCCGCCTCCCTGCCCTGGCACGAGAAGGAAAAACACCACTTACCTCAGTGAATATTCGGATCATACCCTCCTCATGGGTTCCCAATGTCCTCTTTATTCAACTTCTTGTGTTTTACTTAGGCACCCCCTGAAAAGATGATGGCATTACCCTGGCGCCCTGGGGAGGCATCCTCTAGCACTTCCTGCCTGGAGCGTCTGGCTTCCCTACTCTCCCCCTAGTTCTCCATCCTCATGGCAGAACTGATTGCATGAGGTGGTAGTTAGTCAGACATGGCTGTAGAGAGCACACCACTTTCTGGTTCTGAGTTTTCAGTTGCCCCTGACTATTTTGTGTTAGTTTCTTCGTTGTGATGGTCGCCTGGAGAACCAATCATTCTTCAAGTATGAAAGCTTTGATGTGACTGGATGCCTTGAAAAGCACCTTAAGCTTTTGAAACCTGGTAACCAGGTGTGAAATGTACAAAACAAATTCAGGTCAAATATGGTTAAACAGCTACAGTACTCGTGGACTTGAATTCTAGGATTTTTTTCTTGGGAAACACCCACAGTAGATCTTCTTAAAGCAGCACAAAGTTATTTAATTTATTTTTTAAACAGGATTCCAGCCTTATCTAGCAGAAGGTGGATTAAGTGCTGATATTTTTGGAAAGTGTAAAAACACAAGGCTTTGGCCAGCTAGCGTACAGCTTAGAGCATCTATCAAGTTCCAAAATAGAGCAATCCAACCTAAGCTGGATTTCCAGCAGAGAGTCCACTCACAGGGTTGAACTCACAAATAGTTTGAGCATAAACACAAATATGTGAAGCTGAGAGTGAATCTTCGCCAAGAATGCATCAGCAATCACCCAGAGCCTGAACTGCCATTTTATTTGGACACTTTCACACGCAATGAACCGAGCACCTGATGAATGCATCCGTATAGAGCGAAAAGGAATGCACCTCCATTTACTGATGAAAATATTTGGGCAGATTGCACAAAAAGCACTTTCACTGCGAAAAAAATGTCACAATATCTCTTTGGACTATAAACTTAACATAAACCCGCTACGCTGTAAAAATACTTAGCGTAACACTATAGATAAGGCATTAATTAACAAATTTAATTTAATTATATTTTAAGAGTTGTTTCAAGTGTTTGTGTTCACTCGTCTTGCCCACTCGTGCTTTTACAGGGTGTTAAGAGCTTTAGGAAGTCAGATGATGCAATAACGAGTCTGATGGAATCTTCTGCTGGTGCGGATTATAGGAGCATGCATGGCTGGTGTTGGCAGTGAACTGACCCTGTTATTCAAGCCCCACAGTAGCTAAGACTGACAGATGAAACCAAGCAAACATAACGCCTTGATTTCCAGCAAAATTTCTACAGCAGTGCTCATAACCATTCTTCTTGAAATCCACTTCCCTTTCAGTCTATTCTGGAGACGTATTCACGTCGGGAAACCAACTATTTGGGAACGATTCACCTGAGAGTGACCTGAGACTGAGAGGGATCTTAAAAGGGCAAATTGATTTGCGGGTGTATTGGAAGGGTCCTTACCACATGTATTGCAGTGTGGTCTGGGACCACAACACCTCCGATCTCTAGCAGCCTGTTCAGTTTGAGCTGCAGTTTTGCCATCAATAAAAATCAGGACCTCTGGTCCCTACACGTATGGCGTACCCGCCCACAGTGGGCCCCCGGCCTCTATCATCATCCAAGGTGAAGACTTGTGTGGCCGGTTCATCGATTGGTGTTCTCACCAGGAATACCCTGGGACATGCTCTATCAGAGTCTCCAGGAGGGGTTAGATCGGGACTGTCTCAATCCATTACGAGACGGAGGGGTGTAGGCTCTCAATGCTCTTCCTCCTAGGATAGGGTACTCCAACATCCTCCCACCTACCTGGAGCAGCCAACAACTGCAGGTTTTGTAAGAGGGTTTTGCCTTGGGGCCTGACCCCTACAGAACTAAGGGTCCATATTGGTGGGTTCTTTCCCCTTTCTGCATATTCCATACAGCTCCCCGACTCCGGTGGCTGTTATATCCCCAGTACGTTCCCTCCTAGGTGAGAAACAATGCATTTCTGCCCCTGTCTTTTTGGGCACTGGTCGATGACTTCCACTTGTAGCCCTTGACACGGTCTCCGTGCACCCCTCCCACAGATAGCACACTCCCTTAACAAAAGACAACAGAACGCTCTCCAGTATTATCCCCACATAATAGGAATTTTCTGGGCATATGAGCAGAAGGAGAACCCATACAGGTTTTATGACCTCAGCAGCAGACCTCTTTTAGAGTTTGGTGTCGGCCTGTATGTTAGGACCTCGGGCATGGGCTTTTAGAAAGGGTTCCCAATCAGTCAGTTTCCATGCGTGAATACATCTCTGTAGGAGGGAACGGACACATACCGTATTTTTCGGCCTATAAGACGCACTTTTTCTTCCCCAAAACTGAAGGAGAAAAGTTGGTGCGTCTTATACGGCGAATGCAGAGTGCCGCGGAGGGCGGTCACGGCCGTAGGACAGGTGTAAGAGCTCCGGAGCTAGGCCGAAGCCGCGGCCATATTTGTACACCTGGTGCTGCGCGCTGACGTCATCGCCCATCTCTGCCATAGCGCGGTCGTAACGAAAACAAAAAAAAACTAAATTTCACACAATGCCTTTGGCTACGGTAGCCGCAACAATGTTTCCACAATCCGCATCCATACTCACGAGCGAAATACAGAGCTGCGGTTTCTCACACATTGAACGTAAGACTCTCGCATTTGAGTGATCTCTCACACTACAAACCCGATTTCATTTTGAATACATTTCAAGATGTGAAATGGGCACAGCTAATAGTTTATCTGCGATGTTTCTTGAGCCTGACAATAAGATGATGATCGATAAGCATCGTCTTCAGTCTGTGAGGGGTTTTTATCCGCTAAACATTCACTTGGACAGTTTCACAAACTTGGACAGTTTGATCCTTTATTAATGGAGTTATGTGGGTTTTCATAAGCTGACAAAATCAAAAGGATTTATATTAGAACAGCAAGCATACAATTATTTCTATGCAACCGAATTGTCACTTGAATAAGTTATAAATAATGACTTCTTCCCTTTCGGGGTCATGGGGGTCTGCTGGTGGGGATCTCCAGCACACATTGGGCGAGAGGTAAGGGTACACCCTGAACAGGTCGCCAGTCAATCGCAGGGCAACATTCACTCAGACCCTAAGGGGAATTTAGATTAGTCAAATTGATTAACCTAATCATATGTTTTTGGGATTGTGGGGGAAACCGGAGTACCCGGAGGAAACCCACGCAAGCACAGAGAGAACATGCAAACTCCTTCCAGGAAGGTCACCGGTGAGCCTCGAACCGATAACCTTCTAACTACCCACTGCGCCACCATCCCGCCCTAGTTACATTTATTTTACATTAAAATAATGATTAATTAATAATAATTATTAATTATTAATAATAATTAATTAATAATAATTATTATTTTACATCAGAGGGTGCCCAGATTCTTTCAAAGGTTTAAAGGGGGGCTTGACTAAAAAAGTTTGAGAACCACTGTATTATTTCTAATGTGGGGGCAATCTTACTGGCTATTATTAGTAATGTAGTGACAATGTTACTGGCTATTATTAGTAATGTAGTGACAATGTTACTGGCTATTATTAGTAATGTAGTGACAATGTTACTAGATATTATTAGTAATGTAGTGACAATGTTACTAGATATTATTAGTAATGTAGTGACAATGTTACTGGCTATTATTAGTAATGTGGTGACAATGTTACTGGCTATTATTAGTAATGTAGTGACAATGTTACTAGCTATTATTAGTAATGTAGTGACAATGTTACTAGCTATTATTAGTAATGTAGTGACAATGTTACTGGCTATTATTAGTAATGTAGTGACAATGTTACTGGCTATTATTAGTAATGTGGTGAAAATGTTACTGGCTATTATTAGTAATGTAGTGACAATGTTACTGGCTATTATTAGTAATGTAGTGACAATGTTACTAGCTATTAGTAGTAATGTAGTGACGATGTTACTGGCTATTATTAGTAATGTAGTGACAATGTTACTGGCTATTATTAGTAATGTAGTGACAATGTTACTAGCTATTATTAGTAATGTAGTGACAATATTACTGGCTATTATTAGTAATGTAGTGACAATGTTACTAGTTATTATTAGTAATGTGGTGACAATGTTACTGGCTATTATTAGTAATGTAGTGACAATGTTACTGGCTATTATTAGTAATGTAGTGACAATGTTACTAGCTATTATTAATAATGTAGTGACAATGTTACTGGCTATTATTAGTAATGTGGTGACAATGTTACTGGCTATTATTGGTAATGTGGTGACAATGTTACTGGCTATTATTAGTAATGTAGTGACAATGTTACTAGCTATTATTAGTAATGTAGTGACAATGTTACTGGCTATTATTAGTAATGTAGTGACAATGTTACTAGCTATTATTAGTAATGTAGTGACAATGTTACTGGCTATTATTAGTAATGTAGTGACAATGTTGCTGGCTATTATCAGTAATGTAGTGACAATGTTACTGGCTATTATTAGTAATGTAGTGACAATGTTACCAGCTATTATTAGTAATGTAGTGACAATGTTACTGGCTATTATTAGTAATGTAGTGACAATGGTACTGGCTATTATTAGTAATGTAGTGACAATGTTACTAGCTGTTATTAGTAATGTAGTGACAATGTTACTAGCTGTTATTAGTAATGTAGTGACAATGTTACTGGCTGTTATTAGTAATGTAGTGACAATGTTACTGGCTATTATTAGTAATGTGGTGACAATGTTACTGGCTATTATTGGTAATGTGGTGACAATGTTACTGGCTATTATTGGTAATGTGGTGACAATGTTACTGGCTATTATTAGTAATGTGGTGACAATGTTACTAGCTATTATTGGTAATGTAGTGACAATCTTACTGGCTATTATTAGTAATGTAGTGACAATGTTACTGGCTATTATTAGTAATGTAGTGACAATGTTACTAGCTATTATTAGTAATGTGGTGACAATGTTACTGGCTATTATTATTAATGTGGTGACAATGTTACTGGCTATTATTAGTAATGTAGTGACAATATTACTGGCTATTATTAGTAATGTAGTGACAATATTACTGGCTATTATTAGTAATGTAGTGACAATGTTACTGGCTATTATTAGTAATGTAGTGACAATGTTACTAGCTATTATTATTAATGTAGTGACAATGTTACTGGCTATTATTAGTAATGTAGTGACAATGTTACTGGCTATTATTAGTAATGTAGTGACAATGTTACTGGCTATTATTAGTAATGTAGTGACAATGTTACTGGCTATTACGGTATTACTAATGTGGGGGCAATGTTGCACTGGAACAGTGATGGTGATAACGAATGGTGGACTTTAGAATGATGAGTGGGGGCAAAAAAAACATTACAGCCTTTTTTTGTTACTTTTACTGTTTACTGTCTGTTCATGTTACATGTTTGGCTGTTAACTTTTACACAGTTGATATAAAATATTTTACAAAAGTATTTGGTTCAGAATCTTTTTTTTCTAGATCTTCCTCATTTAAAATTGGGTGCGTCTTATATGCCTTATATTTCCATGTCCTAGAGGTCACTGATCTGAGGAGCGGAGAGGTAAATGGGTTCAGCTCCTCGGTAAAACTGTAAAGTGACGCGTAGGCACACTCGGTTTAAATACCTACACCCGCAAATCACTTTGCCCATTTAGGATGACGGATCCAGGTCGCTCTCAGGCAAATAGTTCCCAATCAGACGGTTTCTATACATGAATACGTCTATGTTCCCTCCTTTAGGGAACAGTGGGTTAGGAAGGTAACCTAGACGTTTCTTTTTTTTTTACATGTAATTTATATTGTTATTTTAATATGTTAACAAAGGATGTTTTATGTTTTTTTATGTGGAGTCCGGGGTTCTTTACATCAAATAATTTTCAGATTTAGCTCCAATTAGAAATGATTACAATACAGTGCTTTCATCAGTGTCAAACTTAATTACAGATAAAGAAATCTCTTGATTATTTTTTATGGTGCAATATATAATATTATATAATATTAAAACGCAAATATTCAAAGTATTTCTACATTTTCCTTTAACATCTGTATCTTGGGTCAGTACTGGAGAGATGGAATCGAGGTTTAGCTCATTCCTCACAAACCTCACATTTAAAAAGGCACATTTGTGCCCACCTCACAAAGACACATCAAAAAGAAGCTCACTCAGATACGATCTTGAGACAATACACACTCACTTGGCGAAAGACCATGACACACACTCTCAGAATAATCCACTCCACAGGGATTCATTCGGTCCTGTTCACTCCGTTCCTCTTCCCTGGCACTATGTCTTCATTGACCTTCTCAAGCTGTTCACTGGACTTTCACGTTCTTATTGACCTGCAGGCTGTCTGCCACTGACTGTCAGCATGAATCTGTCATCAGCAGTGGACGTCAGTGAACAAATCCCACGATTACTCACTGGCCCTGCGTGCCTTTTCTGCCTCACGGGCATGATATGATCTCCAGTCCATCGCTGCTCTTTTGATAGGACTATACGCCTATATTGGCCTGTCAGACTGTCAATACGAATTCTGATAAGTGCATTTTAAGTGCCTTGCTTCAATTTTCAGGTATCATCTTTCCCTTGGAAGCTGTTTGTGAATGTCTGCAGGTGTGTAATTGCTGGCACTAGCTTTGTTGTTGATCAACATCATTTGTTTGCACACGTAGCAGACTGTGTGGAACGTAGTGGACAATGCAAACACACAATGCAAGAGGATCTCAAGGGATTGACAAACATCTGTGTATTCTTAATCAAGCCAGTTGTTACTTTAGCTGTAGTTTATTTGGACCACGATGATTGTTTTTTTGAGCGAGTCAGGAGGGTCACGAGGTCAAATGGTTAGCTGGTCCATCAGGGCAAGATTAAAGGCAGATGAAGGGATTAAACATTTGTTCCAAAAGAGGGAGATCATGTGATTCCCTGAAAAAACTTATTCAATGTTTTTCCTCCACTGAAGGCATCGGCATATTCCAAGATGGCAGCAGGACAATACAGGATGGATCACTCAGATTGTGAAGGAGACTATGCTTTTACACATGGACGGACTGCTGTAGTTTCTAGATCAGGAAGACTCTGTCCATTTACATTTACGTATTTACCAGATGCTTTTATCCAAAGCGACAGTTGGGAGTAAACAAAAGCAGTCGTTACAAGGGCCGATTGATCAAAAGTCTCATAGAAGACGTTTGAGCTGATACAGGAAAAAAGTTCAGTGCTTCAGAGGTTTTTTTTTATTGAGTAGAAAGCCATATTATAAACTAAAGGCATTTAATTTGTGTACGCAACTTTTATTTTAAGATTTGTGACTTTAATATTTAAATCGAAACACCATTTGTTACGTATTTATGAAGTACGAGTAAGATGGGAATTGGATGAATGTAAAAGAGAAAAGTGCTTTTTGATGTTGGATGAAGGCAAATCATTTTTAAAAGACCTCCAAAAAATATATATTAGCAGAAAAAAAGTATATGCTTGTTTTCAGCAGGATTTAACAGTACATGTTCATCCAGAATAAGCCTCAGCGTAAGGCTTTGCTGCCATCTACAATTATGCATATGAAACGCCAGCCTTAGAAGATGAAAGCTGACACCCTAAACTATGAACTATGCTGAAAATATTGCGGTGGAGCACCGAGACGAAACAGTTTGAATGTTTGAAACCCAAATGTTCTTTTCACTCTCTGTGTGTTGCAGGTTGGCTCTGTTCAGATGTGTGACGTGGTAAATGAGATTGAGCTGGCAAGGGCGAGGTGTGAGAATAAAACAGCAGGAAACATCACATCAGGTGAGAGTCACAAAACAGCCTCGCTCTGTGTAGTTTTCACAGTCCATAATCAATGGTGACTGATGAGGACCACTTGAGCTAAGCTCTGGATCAGAGAGCTGACACGGACCAAGAGTCAAAGTATTTGTAAATAGAAAATAGGAAAAGAACAAATCAAATGAAGCTTATAAGTGATCAACCTTCTGCTTTAGCATTTGTTTAGCTCAAAATAGATGTTGTGTTATTGAAATTTCATTACGTATACGTTTATATTTGGTGTCTTTTGGGTGTCTTTTTGAAAGGAGCACAGGGAGGGGATGGTGAATCTGCCTATCCTTATGTTCCCTGGCCAATGCCAGACGGGCTGCACAGTGCACAGGCTTTCATTGGAGGATACTTTGGCTACTTTGGCCTTTTCAAGGACATTTAGTGGGGTTTTGGCAGTGCTCCTCTTTGCTTTGTCCTCCTACCACAACCCCGTCCATGTCGCTGGGCATATAGAACTGTCTTCTGGTGTCTCTTGCAAGCTCTTGACACTACTGGGAGAAACAGCAAACCTTTTAAACACAGAGCACATTGATGCACCATCCTGCTTGAGCTGATCAACTTCTGTGGATTGCAGACTCACACTACCTCTAGAAATGAGGGCACTGACAAAAAATAAATAAATAAAAAACGACTGAATACGAACCTGAAAGGATAGTGAAAAGTGTTTTTGTCAAAACCTACAGAAGCATTCTGAAATACCTTGTTGTTTGTTCCATACGCACTGTGAAATTAGGATTCTCAAACTGTGTTGCTTGCTAACTGTCAGGTTGATGTCCCAGTGTCAAATTTTTACCATGAAAACATTTATTATTATTACAACCGTTTGTATGAATATGAATGACACACTTCATTGGAAACTGTACATTTTCCCCTTCTGTTCTGAGCAGAGGGAAATTAACAATACTTGTGATAAAAGTCAGAGATCCTCATCATTGAGATGCATAATGCACATGCTGATGAGACTTCAAGGCTTTTGACAAAACACTGATTCACTGACCCGACAGATTATTTTGGATTTTAAGCATAAGAACCAGAGGAGTCTTCAGTAGATGTCTGCAATGATACAGTAGCTGCTCTGTGGCATAATGAACAGGCTTCCCTCCACTGACTCATTCTTCAGATTGACGAGGTGAACTGGCAATCAGCCATGAGAGACAGTTTTTGAAGTGGAAGGAAGATGTGAAAGTCAGAACCTCATCACGGATAGAGAGCAGAATGAATGAAACCGCAGTCCCAAGCAATTCGTGTCGCTGTTTGAATTGAAAGCCCAGTCTTGATTATGTGCGTTGTTCTCACAGACTCACACTGTGTGGTATGACATAGCTAGGTGTTTAGTATCTGATATTGAGAGTGATGGCAACGGCTCAGAATCAGTTCACTTATTAAAATATTCAGAGGACAAATCGCCCGGAGATAGCAGAGCACTGAAATCCACTAGAGCCAGCGGGCCACGGAGAGCCTCCCAGATCCAGCAACCACTGAAGTCCAGACAAAAATAATTACTCAACACACAGATTCCAAGCCCTACAGACAGGACAAGACCTCAGACTGCAAATGAGAGGATGATTCAGGCAGAAAGCAGTTTTCTCTCAGTGTTGGTTCGAACAGACCAGGGAATTTTTGAGAGAAAGAGCAATTTTTGTGTCACATGGTCATTTCCAAGTATTGGCACGTTTTCCAGCATACGAGGAACACTGGTTTGAAAAGGTTTACCTGACGAATGAACCTGTGTTTCTCCGTTCATTATTCCATGAAAATGTGTTTGTTTTTTTTTTTAATTCAGAAATTTCATTCAAATTCCAGCAGGTTAAACAGACGATTTGATTGGCTCAGAGTGAAGCTCTTGTCTTAATAACCAAGCATCTGAGTGACCGGAGGAAATGTTTCAAAATAAAATAAACTATTCTTATTGATTTATGAGAAATCAATCAAGGGTCCAGGCAGAAACATAACGAAGTCCGGATCCGGACCGCACTGTGCCATATGGTGATGCCTGTTTTAGAGTATGCTCTGTAAATTTTTATCCAAGTTTTTGTTTCCACAGTTTATTATAACAGTTTATTATAGTACTAGAATTGAAAAGTCTACATAGGAATGCTATTTTTTGATCCACAAAGATTAAGGGTCAAATGAGAATATTATTTGTCCACAGATAACCACTGGTTCTCTGCCTTTGGTTATATTCAGACACAAGACTTATGCTGCGTATCATTGCGTGAACCTAGATGGGTAGCGACCGGATAGTTCCTGGATGGAAAAATTCATGGAAAAGACCGGTTTCTGTAGAAGTTCCCATTCCAAAAATGCACATCACTGACCTTTTACTTGACTGTTCTCTGGGGGACCAAACTATTTGTCAACTGAAGCATAATTTTTAAGAAAAAGCCAACAACACCACTTTCCTGTCAATACCTGACCTGTTATTACTTAGCATCATCTGTTGAATCAATTTTTTATGTCTTGAAGGTTTTATTTGACGACTTGGATGAGTATGTCGGTTAAATAAAGTGCACCTTTATTCATAACAAATGATTTTCTCAGACAAGGTATTGCGGTTAGAATTTCATTATTAATACATGCTGATGGGTGAGGTTTTGGGAGCCTTTTTATTATAAACCGCACAAAGTAAAAGATTGAGTCAAAGGACATTTATGATTCACCTAAACACAATTTGTTATATGCATTGAGAGAGTAATACTTTAGGTGGAGTGGTGAGCAGTGGTTTTCAGCTAATTCTCTGACTTCTCAAATCATCAATGACAATGTCCATCAATGTGATTGCCAACATGCCAACAGCTCGAATAACACACCAGAATATATTTCCCAAGAGAAGAACACAACTCCAGATTGCAGCCTTCAATGATAAAAAACAAAGTGGTAAATCAATAAAAGGTAACAGGAAAGAGACAGGACATAAGTACTTCAAATAAGTACATTTATTAACATAAATTGACCAGGAGATGATAAGCCAAATTAAATACGCAAACACCTAAATTTCCACCGACTAAGTTACCTTGTGAAGGGTAATCTTTTATTCTTCTACCATGATGCATCCTGTTGTCATGTGACCAAGCTTATGTTATACAGTATAGCATCAGTTTCTCCATTGCTTGGTCTTGTTTGTTTATTGGATTTGTTTGTAATCAAAATCATGAAACCACAAAAGTGCAAAGACTGCAGACGGATTTTGATGTAATGGAGTGTATGTACTGTACGATTTTTTAAAAACTGGATTGAAATCTTATAATGTCCTGAATTGCTGGTTTTCTTTCAAGCTCTCATACTCACATCACCAAATTTAAGATGTGAAGCTCAGGTTCAAGAGTTTATATCAGACACAAATCTAAAAGATTTCATGTGCTTTATGGTGTTTCAAAACGGCCTCGTATAAAGTATTTCCAGTATTTTCAATGAGCATTGGGTGCAGCTTTGGTTTAAATATATTCTCAAGGATGGTTCTGCTGTAAACTCTCTGGGGTTTAGAGGCACAGACATGAGTATTTCTAAATTGACTCTAAACATCTGAATAGATTAGAGTATCTACACATGTGGACAAAATTGTTGGTACCCCTCAGTTAAAGAAGGACAAACCCACAATTCTCACTGAAATCACTCGAAACTTACAAAAGTAACAATAAATACAAAATTATTGAAAATTAAACAATCAAAATCAGCCATTACTTTTGAATTGTTGATTAACATAATTATTTTAAAACACAAACTAATGAAACAGGCCTGGAGAAAAATGATGGTACCTCTATAAAAGATTGAAAACTATTTGACCAGAGTGACATGATTAACTCGGGTGTGTCCTTTAATTGACATCACAGGTGTTTCCAAACTCATAATCAGTCAGTCTGACTATTTAAAGGGAGACAAGTAGTCACTCTGTTGTTTTGTGAAAAGGTGAGTACCACACTGAACATGGACGACAGAAAGCGAAGGAGAGAATTGTCCCAGGGCATCCGAAAAAAAAAATAATTGACAAATATCTTAAAGGTAAAGGCTATAAGAACATCTCTAAACAGCTTGAAGTTCCTGTGACAACAGTGGCTCATATTATTCCTTGAAGTTATAATTCTCTGAAGGAGGGAATGGAGACGTATGTCAGAGACCGACTGATGAGAACGATCCGTGGTAGAATGACTGAATCCGCCATTTTAAAGTGCGAAAGATACACGTGAATCCTTACCTCATTCTGTGTTTTCTGAGGAGCTGAACCCACGCAAGCTACACCCACTCCAACTCCTCGTTAGTGGCTGACAGCCCTTTAGCCAGCACCCACGAAGCAGTAATGCTGTGAATGGAGTGAGCCCTCAGCTGGAAAGGGCATGACGTCTCACAAACCTCGTAAGCTAGCTGGATAGCCTCCACAATCCAGTGGGCTAACTGCCTCGTGGAGACATCGCAAGAGAAGACCTCTGTAGCGTATGAAGAGCTGCTGAGAGTTGTGAAACTCCTGGGTTCAGTTCACATAGTGCCGGAGTGCCCTAACCGGTCTGGTCCCGGAAATGGAACAGATGGAACCTTGGGTATGTCTGGATCCCACTGAGAGGCCTTGGTAAGCTTCCCTCAGTCTAAACAAGCCAAACCATCACCCTGGCGGGGCCTCAGTGATGCGGGCTTGGGGGTTGGAATCACAGGGGCAATGGTCAGAGGAGGGGTAGGAGACTGGCTCTTTCTCTCCCTGCCATGGCTAACGGAGTCTAAAGGTGCGTTCGACTTCATGCGGCGCTGCGCAGACCGATCGGCGGCTGACTTGAAGTAGTGCATGCCGGTTAGAAATTCTGTCCGACTTGAACCGGCGCTGACGTCACGTGACGTTCACGTGTGGCATCAAAGTAACGCGAGAGCGTTTCGATAACAGCCGGCTTGCTCAGCCAGAGCAGCGTTTTAGGAGCGACTGCGCCAGGATATGATGACGTCACAGCTTCTCCTGATTGGCCACATTCACCACATGACGATGATCACGTGTGTTTCGTGCTTCAATCTATACAATTGCATAAAAAAATCAATTTGCATGCCATTTCGTAAATAGTTTACGATCTTTTGACTGCATTACATTTTTTCCCTTGAATTATTGTTTAAGTTTATTATTGTCCTTTTTTCATACAGACCACCTATAGTATTCAGCTGCATATTTGAGTAATGTTTTTTTTTATGGAATAACTAAAATGTCAGTAATTTAATGTAATGTGGTTTTAATGTGGTACATTAAATGTAATCCAGTTCATCTGCGACAAAGTAGGCAAACGTCATGTTTCAGGAAGCAACGAGATTCCCAACGTGTCCGACTTGACGGCTCCGTTTTCAGCTCCTCCCCGGCTACTTTCGGCTAATCTCGACGATCGGGCTGCGCAGCGCTGCATGGGCTCGAATGCACCTTAAGTCTATGTCATGGGCGGACCTAGTTGAGGAAGATAAACTCCAGACTCTAGGACTGATGAGTCCACAATTTTCGGGTAGGAAGTTAGTTCTTTCTTTAGTACTATGGGTGTCGCAGCAACAAGGTGAATGTGGTTGGGGCACAGACACCGCGACAGCCTGGTCCACCTGTGGAATGGCTGAGTATCTGTAGCTGCTGGATCAACCGGAGTGGTGAAGAGGGAGGAGCTACAACCCCTGGCAGACTGGGGAGCTGCCAGTATCTCGTGAGCTCCTCATGCACCTCAGGGGAAGAAAAGCACTTGAGTTACACGGGGAATAGTGTCCCCGTGACAGAACAGGAGGTGCAGGCACCTCGGATCCAACCGCCAGCCAGGCTTTTGAGAGCACTGCTGATACTTCCGGCTCGGAATCCGCACATGCAACCGCAGAGGGAGGCTGATCTGAGTTAGAGAGGATCGGGCCCCTTCCGATGCTGCGAGGGATCGTCAACCGGGTCATACGAGGAACCGCTCTACTGAATTTACCCGCACATTAGACGGGAAGCACATTGGACGATCAGGGATGACGCAAGGGTTTGTCTAATGCCTGTCGATCCAAATTGTTGCGGTAATAGGACCTCCTATTCTCCAGTGTGTGCTTGGGCAGAGTCACGCCACACAAAAGCAACACAGGCCTGATTGAATCTCAGATTTCTCGGGACCATCTTTCATTGAGAGCGAGGATTATTACAGACGTGTAAAAATTTACCGAAATTTTTCCGAATTTTTTTTTTCGGAAAAAAACTAAAAAAAAAATTTCAGAAAAGACCGAAAGCTGCAAAAACAACACTGAAGATCAGAGGTGCTATGGTACGGAGGTTTCTCTATCTGGGTTAGAAAGTGCAAGATAACCGTCTAATACACATCAGCATTTTGCTTCAAGATAAAGAGACACACACTCAGTTCACTCCGAGGAAAAGCCGGAATGAGGGTAGGTTGATACCCAGCTGATTGCTAATCACCTAGAGCTGCACACTGACACGCGCATCATTGGCCTTTTAAAATGGCGAACTCGCTCACTCTCCCAGGGATTGTTCCCATCAGTCGGTCTCTGAAATACATCTCAGAGAATGACTAAAAGGGAACTATGCTATTTGGTCAGTAAAATCAGAAGAGAACAAAACAGCGTCTGGATAAATAGCATTATTTTAATTGGACATTAGTTTGAACACCATACAATGTTCATAAAAATCAGGGAGGTCATGAAGGGGATAATGAAAATGACTGTGCAGTCACATCAGCTTCCTCAGTCACAAACCTTGAGGTTCTTCCAGTCACTTTCTTTTCTTCACAGATCTTTTTTATTTCTTCGAAACATTAACATAAACTTCTTTCAAATGAAACATTTTAACATTTTGTACTTTTTATCTGGTAATATCCATGCAATCAAGGCCTTTACACATCTACTGCATTTCCTTGCGTTATTTCTCTTGCGGTTAAAAATGCGTGCACAGACCCTTTCCTGAACACTAGATGGCGCTTCAGTGAACTACAGTGTCATAAAGCTCATTGAAGACATAAACTAAAGTGACTTAATGCTCAATGCCAAACCCTCTCTTCTCTTCTCTTCTCTTC
>SRMA01026903.1:110626-123475 GCA_007224835.1 Danionella cerebrum
TTGTTTGCAGTTTTCAGTGTGCAGAAAAACATGTCCTTTTTTAAGAAGGTATTCCACCATGTTTCCCTTTAGAATTCATCAGTTCTTTTATCGCTTCTTCCTTTTTAAAGTCAAAGGGTTCTTCCAGTGCCCATCTCCAGTGCTTTTTGGTCAACATGAGGGGTACACCCTAGAATTTAGAGAATTATCCTGATGCATGTTTTTGGTCTTGTGGGGTAAACTGGAGAAAACCCACTCATGAGAACAAGCAAGGGCCTCGAACTAGCAACCTTCTCAGTTAAATGCAACAGTGATACCCACTGTGCCACTCACAAAAATCATTTGCAATGTTTATTTGCAGCACGTTTATTTTGTGGAACATTTCAAGTCTTTTTTTGTTTCAAATTTAATATTACTGTAGTTTAAAAAAAAAACTGTATACAGTATTTCACAAAACAAAGCTTTCCTGAGAAATAAAGTCTCAGTCTGGATTAGAGAGCTTCAGAAACTTAGCTAAAGCTAGTAGACACCTCTTGTGTTGATAAATAAAACAATTCTAAATGAAATATGACATTAAATAATGAGTATATCATGAAACAATAAGCTTTAATTTATTTGAAAACACTTTAAACGGAAACACTTGTGCATAATTTACCGTAATACCTTCCTTAAGTTAATTTATAGTTTCAAGAACACAAAAACGTTAAACCAAATGTTTAAAGTTGCAAAGTTCATTTATAAATGTTTAACTTTAACCTGCATTTCAAATGTCCCTTTGGGGGAATTATGTTGTAAATCTTACCAGAAAATCAGTTTAATCGAGCTGACGGATGTTTTGGCCACACGCAAGAATCTCTTGAGAAACGGAAGCTTGCGCCATGGTTTCGAAGCTCCAGGTAAAAGGTTCACTTTATAAAAAGTAAAAAAAAGAGAAAAGTACAGTGAAACAGATGGAATGGCTGAAACCGTTCATGTAAACATTTTGAGGAAAATCATGAAAGCAGACCGGCTTCTTTAACACTAGTGCTAACTTGGCCAACTTAGAGAGAGATAGAATTTAAGAAAGAAAAAAGAAATGTGTATACATTGGGTAAGGTGGCTCAAAAAAAGAGCCTCTTCTGCACTGTCCCTCAGAGGGCAATGTGGAGTAGGTTAAAAAAAGCCATTGCACATATAGACATAATACAGGAAAAAAACATTGCAGGAGGGGGTAGGGTCAGGGAAAGTAGTGGGACCACTGCAGTCAACAGCTGACATTTGCCTGCTGCCATTCACAGCGCTGTACTCATGGCCCGTTCAGTTTACAGCGGTTGGGAGAAGCTTGGGGAGGCGTAGTGTCCTTGAATAAGGAATGCAGAGCTTCTTGTTATCTTACTCCTTCTGTGGAGTATTTTGTCTCCTGGATGACCTTCAAGGCCAGAGGAGATGAGCGAAAGCCAGATGAGAAAAGTTAATTTCGGTCAAAATCTGTAAATTTCCACAGATTTTTATTGTCCATCGCCGGTCTCCATTTTATCCAAGAGCAGGGCAGCCAGAGTCTCTCACAGACAGTCAAACACAGAGCCAGGAGGAACAGAGATAAGGTAAAGGAGATATATGGGACTGCCTCCGCCGAGAGCAAGACAGAAAATAGGACTTTATTTGAAAATCTCAATGTTTTTGCGCCAGAGCACATAACTTATAAAAAAAAAAAAATCATGAGGCACACCAGAAGAAAGAAATGTTAAAAAATGAAACTCCATAGCCTAAATTGACAATGCAAGTCCTTTACAATATTTTTCCCCACTCAGGATTAGGTGATTTTTTTTGTCAAACAGCTGTGCTTAAACTTTTTAAACAGAAACTTTCCAAATTATCCTGATCAGAAAGCACAACTGTAGAACAATTAGGAGAAATTGTAGAACTTCCTACAACACACTCGATGTATGGGAACCATAAACTAACGCTGAAGATAGAGACAAGGGTTTGGTTCTTTTGTCCCTTTGATCGTAAAGTTAGTACAAAACAATTATCTTTTCCAGCAAACCCAGTCCTCCACCATCTACCGTATACCATACGACTTTTCTACAGCCATGACCCAAAGCCCTTCTGGGATCTCCTTTAGTGCTCTGATGAGCAAGTGCTTTTTCATTTTAGCACCAGACTTCAATTATCTTGAAAAAGAATGGTGTGGCCATCTGAGCCCTGCTTTATGGGCATACAGTTCAGCTGTGCTATTCATACTCTAACCCGCACCTCTCCGCCTCGGGATCAGATCAGGACACAGCTCTGCTCTCTTTCATACTCTGTGTATTGTGTCCCTTGTGCAGTTCACTTCAAACAAATCCTTGTAGTATTCTATATACCACTTGTGTCATGAGATTGATCGAGCTTGGTTATTATATTGTGTAGTAATAGATTGCTTTGTCTAAAGGAGATTTAAGCAAGCAATTTATTAAAATAATAGATTTTATTAAAAAAATAAATTACTATTTCATAAATTTAAAAATGCGTGTGCGTGTGTGTATGTGTGTCCTCATATATGAGCCCAATGCAGCAGTCGTCCAATGCCATAACGTCCAATTGTCCATATTTCCCAGCTGTGAGAATTATATCAATAACAAATAATAAGTTAATAAAGTCAAAATAATAAACAGCAATTTATTGTTATACTTTAATTTTTATTTTTAACATTAGATAGGTGATCCAGTGGTGAACTTCAGTATTAAGATGCAAATGGATATTTTCATGCAGGTAAAACTACATCAGAGCTTTAATAGTTTTATAAATAACATTTCATTTCTAATTAGTTCCAGCTATATCACTTTTAACCATTAAATTTTAAAGTGAAAATTTATGTCTCAAATCTTTCTTCAAACAGAGCAAACCGTTTTAAAAAACATTCTATAAATCTTTTGGTTTTTGCCACTTCTTAAAACTAAAATATGGAGGATAAAAAGTGCCACAATTATTCAAATAAATACAATATTGAATTAAAAGTGGAATCAAATACACGGTAACACTTTAGATTACAGCTCGCTATTTACAGTGTAATTATGGGGCAGTTACAGTATACTTACGGTGTACCTATAGGCAGATAGTTACAGGGTAGAGTAGTTACGGGGTCAATATTAGATTAAGATTTTAGCCAGAGTCTGACCCTGAATATTGGAATTCCTCAAGTGGACGTTTCTGTACAGTATCATATTTTTATTTTTAAAGGATATCATCATTACTGTTTGTGCATCACAATGGTGCTGTAAAGTTGAGCAAAATACCATCACAAACTTGTGCCTGGCGACAGTGATGCTGCACTGAACTGATGCTACCTTTCAAACGAGCTTGGTGAAAAAAAATGTGTCATATTGAAAAATTGTGGATGTGATTGCAGCCAAAGGTGGAGCAACAAATATTGAGCAGAAATTAGTGAAAACTTATTTTCTTGTACCTATGGGGAACACTGTGCATGCGTTTACATTTACTAAGGCTGTCATAAAATAGGGAAAACTGGATCTATATTTGTGAATTTATTTGTTTTCGTTCAAAGATGAAGCGTAATTCAGTTCACAGTTGCTGCTGGGTGATTACGCTCCTGTGTACGATCTACAGAAGGGTCAGCAACACTGGGAAATCAATGGCAGAACATTTCTGTAAAATATGGTTAAATTAAAAAGTCTACAAATGTTTCAGAATAATTAATTCTGGAATTGTCACCATTGCTCATAGATCCCTCTAAAGAGTTATTTTCTGGATAAGCTGCAGCTTTTCTGAAAACATTTGAAACATTTTGTTCTTGTATTGTATTCTTGTATCCGCTTCCTTTGTTGCTGTGAAGTGAAATACTGATTCCTAAACTTTGCTCTTTGAAGTGAACATAATCCATATGATTTGGAAGCTCAGCATGTCCAAGAGCTCTCTGCTCTTCATTTTGCTGATGGGAAATGGAACATACAGTGTCACTGCTGCTGAAAATTATTCACGAGCAATTTCCTTCTCTCACATTTCTGACGCATTTTCATTCGTAGCCTACAAGAGTAAAGGGAACTCTCCATGAATAGAAAAGGAGAGATTAGGCTGCTCTGAATGATAAAAGCTGATCTGGGGTCCAACAGCAAGGATTTATACGGCATTCTGCATTTGGGATCTCGGTGGTGGTTTATAGGTCCATGGGAGTACAGTGTGAGAAGGGTTAGATAGCAAGTGGGCGTTTGAGCACATTGATAAATGCGAGCAGGTAGGTGTCAGAGTTAAAGCCGTGAGCACGCGTCCGTGACACGGGACCCTTGAGCTGGATGAAACGTCATGTGTTAAAATGGTCTGATATTCATTCAAACCTGCTCAGATAAAACAATGGCAGCAGCAGGAAACATCTGAAAGAATTTGAACTTCTACCGATAAGCACCATCCGTTTTAATCAAGGCTAAAATCAGACTTTATTGCCCTTGTTTATTTGGAATTAGGTTTTCCTGCAGGAATTTTAAATAATGCATCGGAAAACATTTAGCATTCTCTTTTGTGGAGCAACCAGACGGACATCAACTGTTTATTTTCCTCTTTTTTTGTCTTAATCTCTTTCTTTCCTTTCTTAAAAAACGGAAAAAGTCCAATTAAATGCTCAAATGCAGCAGGAAGGATTAAAGCCTTTTAAAATCTACATTTTATATAAATTATGATAAAACATGAAAAATAGGACAAGGGCACAAAGAGAGCAATTTCTTTCATTTACAGCAAATATAGAAGGACATCAGAGGGACTCACGGTGACTATAAACGTAAAAGGAAGAAGCTGTCACACGTGCATTACCAACAGTTTATAAACTTTTAATAATGTCATTAACTGTGCCAATTTCTCCAAGACAAGCTTCTCTGAACGTTTTATAAATGAACTGTGAATTGTGCACTTTCACGTTATTAAAAGTAAAGTGTGAAAGTGGTAAAGGCAACCAATAATAGCAGGAAAGTGGTTTAGTGACACTCTGGACTGGATCACTTGGCCAAGGTGGATTTTTAAATAGAATAGATGTTGAAACGTTTTGAATCCGATCAATTTAGCTTATGTTTGTTCATCAAAACTTTATTATAGATCATTTTAGATTGTGCTTGAAGTAATGAATCCCACTCATTTTTCTGAGCCATTCTAAAAAAAACTTTTAGTGTCACACTGCGTGCGGAGTGAAACCAAACCGCGGCGAGCGTCCACGTAGTGATTTCTGCCAAACACAAGTCTTTGGAAAAAGCTGAACTTAAAAAATTATTTTCCTCAGACATTACAGTTCACGGCTCAATTTTTCCCTAAAAAAACAGGAGGGACCATGTGATTGACAGCTGAACAGAGCTTACAGCTTACTTTCAGTAAGTTTTACTAAAAAATAATAAAACAGTGGTACCCTGAGATACGAATGCTTCGAGTTACGAAATGTTTGAGATATGAAAGGTCTCACAGGAATTTTTTGTTCGAGATGAGAAGAAAAATCAGAGATACAAACAATAACAAACATTTCTGCTCTATTTTTTACTTGTTTGTCTCACGTCGCGCTCTATTTTTTACTTGTTTGTCTCACGTCACAATTTATTCTGTTTTATTTTCATTTATTACATTAACATAGTGTACATTTAAGGATTGAAGAAACGTTACTTGATTTTTTTCTGGTTTTCCCTTTTTTTACTTATACTTTTGTTTCTGAGAGCCATTACACAGATTAGGAGTTTTACATGTAAAACGTGCACCCTGGAACGGATTAGTTTCATATCTTGGGGTACCACTGTATGTGGTTTAACTATAAAGGGGCGTGCACACTTCAGCACTTTGCTTGCATTTTGTTTGTAATGTATTGTATTAAAAATACATTTAAATACAATTTGCTAAATAATATTAGTTTTGGAGACTAATCAAGTCACACTGAGCTCTGAGTGAAATGTACTCGGTTCGGTTCATGTAACGTTATATTCAAGGAAAGGAAGAGAGATTTCACGACTGCTAATGTGAATTTCATAATGACAAGCTCATCTTGTGACTTTTATATTAGTTAATTGATGTATGTTTTTTTTCCCGTGGATGCTAACTGCTTTCATGCTAACATTGTTAACAGGCTTTTTTATAACATTAAAATTTAGTCTCAGCTTTGTTTTTTCAAACTTATAAGCCTACAATAGTTAAGTATTTGTATATCTTAAGTTTTCTATATGACCTTAATCTCAACAGATGGTCCGCGCTAACTCAGCATGAGACATTAGCTCGCTGTGACGTCATAGCGATTTTTTTTTTTTGTTTACCAACCTTTTGTGAGGTTGTCGATTCACTAGACTAGGGTTCTCCCAGTTGCCTATTATATTTATTTTTTAAGATGTTTATTGTTTGTATCTTTGTTGCGATCATATGAGTACCTTTAAGATGCATCTTATCATATTTACATTACATTTACATTTATGTATTTAGCAGACGCTTTTATCCTAAGCGACTTACATTGGGAGTAAACATCAAGCAGTTTGGTACATGAAACATTCTGTTACTGAATTTTATACATTTTCATAATATTATTGATGACTCGAGAGACGGGATTGTAATGAACAGACAGGAAACAGAATTTCTGATGCATTAGGATAAACAGAAAAGCATTTCAGTCACCTCTGGCCCCCGAGGGGCGTATGAGCAGCTCTCTCTCCGGTCAGTCCAGAGAGAGGACATTGGTTTCACAGGAGACTGCGGTCTTCCTACAGGAAGTAAATCATTCCATGAGTCAGAGCGACAGAACTGAATAACATTATTATTACCAGATTATTTGCAATGTTTACAACTTTCTATCACATATTCCCCATTTATTATATGACGATTATTAAAATTGTAAACATTGCATATAATATGATAATAATAATAATAATGTTTAGACTCCGTTCAGAGGTGATGGAAATGCCTTTCTGTTTATCCTAATGCATCAGAAATTCTGTTTCCTTTCTGTTCATTACAATCCCGTCTCTTGAGTCTTCAATGTTACCATGATAATGTATAAAATTCGTTAACAATTCAAAAAAAATAAACGAAGCTTTGCCACTGTCAAATAATAATGATGAAAGTGGATTTAAACTAAAAGCAACTCAACATTTGTAAATAAAAAATACCAGAATTAATGTGTACAATTCAGTTGTATCGTTTTTAATTTGAGATGATATATAAATAAACAGTCAGTAACATTTGCTGCTGCGATGGGTCTCTCTTGCTAGGATACATACATGTGGCACAGTCGTACATTTTGTATGCATTCATTTATATATATATTCATATATATAATATATGTTTGTTTTGCGCTTTACCTATTGTCCTTGAATGAGCAACTGTCCCACCAAACTTACTGTTTAGCAGCTTTTTGTTTCAAGTAATCTAAAGAAGTAACACAAAAAGTGTGTTTTTCATTGAAATAGTGCTTTACAATAAATTTTCTGCTGTGAATCTCTCTTAGTTTTAGTAATTGCATTTTCGCATTATTGCACCCACTATTTTTATCATTTGAAAGCTGAATTTCTCATGATTCAGGCGTTATAAAGCATTATAGGTTTAACACACCACAGTGACAACAGTTAGTCAATTTGTGTAGAGTCCTAAAAAAGCAAAATGGCGATGCCTTCCTTTTATGATGTCTCTACAGGTACACAGCCACTGAATCATCGAGTGTCTGATACCATTGTACTTCTAACAGTCCAACGAACGAAATGCATCCAAGATGCTACTCCAAAAACGTGTTTACCACAAGAAAAACACATAAAAGCACAACTATTCACTTTTCGTTTGCTACAAAAGAAAAAAAAATTCTGGTTTGTTTTGCCGGCCATTTTTAAAGAAGACTGGACAAAAATGGTAGGCTTCGATTCAGTAGAGTCTCCTGAACATTTTGAGACCACCTGTCGAAGTCTGTGACCAGGATTGGCCAATCAGCAAGCCAATAAACAAGCCCTGGCCTCTCAATGAGAGAGAATGTCAATGTGGGCCCATGTGTACAGCCAATCAATCGCGTTTAAGCTCCAAGCAGATTGACGGGTCATTTAGCCAATGAGGTGAGCTTTCCAACGATGTACAGTTTGACATAGTTCGATTGACAGACACAAGATAACGTGACTGTGTAAAGAGAGCAGATGCTTCCAGTCATTCATCTTTACGCACACCGGTGAGCGGAGAGCACACAGAAAAAACTTTATTACGGAGAAAAGGGCATGTTTTTCTGTTACTATTAGTAACACAATGGCATCTAAGAAGATATTTGATTGTTTTGAGGAGATTTTAGAGGAGATTCTGATTGTTCTAATGAGTGGCTGCACAAATCACATTGTTTTACATTGTTTTTTATTTTTTCATTGTTAGCATTTTCTTTAATAATATTTATTTTTTTGAGTAGTTTATCTAGTGGTATTGATTTATTTTTATAAAAATGCAAATGTCCATCAATTTGTTCATTTGGTTACCAAGTGCCAATTTGGTGCCAATGGTGCCCGCCTGGACATTGTCTTATAAAAATCACTCCAGAAAACACATGTTTAGCTCCATTTTGACAAATTCTGGTCAAAACTCAAGCATTCACTTATTTAAAAAAAAATAATAATAAAAAAAATTAGGTGAGAATAATTTCTACTATTTCTACAAAGTTTGAGAATTTATAACTTTGGTTTTGTTTAAGGAATCCAGTTCCTTACTTTTTCCTGATGAACTAAAAAGGGTTTCCTTTTCAATTACATTAATTTAACTCATAAAATGTGAGAGTTACAGCCATTTAATTTTGGGTATACCTTTTTCGGACCTATGTTCAAAAAGAGGGGTGGGTATTATTCATATACTTAAAAAATCCTGCATAAAAAGACTGAATTAGAAAGAAAATGTTTCAGGTTTGTGGCAGAACTCTTGATGCTATTTATTTTTTGATGAAAATGAAAGCGTCATAATGAAAATGCGCCGGGCTGGTGTTTAAGATCTCTCAATGCAATCAATGCCTCTGCCCAGGGTTTGTGTAATGTTATGAAACATTATTGATATTTCATCCTTGAAGCATTCACACGACACTTTCATGGAAGAAAAAATCCAACGCTCTTCGTGTTTTTGTTCAGTTTAATTGATCGGCTTGTTTTGGATCAATGTGTGGTTTTGTAACACAAGAGCTGCTAGGATTTCACTGGGGAGGAACTAAGTGTCCTTCCCGCCGAGGTGTACATCATACTTTTCAAACTCTCTGGACCAAAAGACAGGGCTTTCACAATAGAGTCATTTAGACATCGTACTGTAAATTTCCCGAATAATTATAGTTTACTTCAAAAACATGAGGAAACTGGTCATCTCAAAATTATCGAAAAAGCTGATTCTAATATAATTATCTTTTTACATGTAATAAAAAGCGAGTGAGGAGCAACTTAAAAACAAGATGTTGTCTACTTATATATTCAAAGCAAAAAAGTCAATGATCAAATACAGCTGAAGTGCTTCACATCCAGTTATTGACGGTTCACTGCGTACCCAGCCACGGTTTTTGGTCCAGCTCTGATGGTTTAGCAAATTGTCTTTTTTTTATAATAGTTCTTTGTACAGTTCATAGAATTCACTGCATTTTGCTAAATCAAACATCAAGATACATCTACAAAAAAAAATTCACTTTTAATTAAAACAATAAAATAAACAATCGTAGCGCTGTGGACATGAGTTTCTTCAGCAGCGAGTGGATTAGCACAGGACACAAGTTACGGGCACCTAGGGGGTCTGAAGACGACTCAGAAAAGCACTTGTGTTTCATATGTTTCTTTTAGCATAATAACATCTGATGGCCCATTTGTGTTCCTTTCTTTTTCCATCTTTGACGTATTCTTCTGCAAATCCAGCAACGAATGCCGTCTCCTCATAGCGCTGACAATACCTCCACTGGATCAGTGAAACACGAGAAGTCCCGCCCTCCTCTAACTTTAGTGCTCTCTGATTGGATATTTACACAGAGGGAGCAGTTGTAAACAAACTCATTATGTGCAATACCAGGTTCAACAAAGGTTTGACTATTTTGTGAAAGTATACACATTTGTTGCCATGAAAACATAGGTACACAAGTAACGGAAAATCAACGCTCAGCTGTGCAATATACAGTTATACTGCAGGACACGGAGACTAATAACCACCCGGCGCGCAGGGTCCCCATGACTCCATAAAGGACGGCTGAGCGTTGATTATCCCCGTCATGCCAAGGTCATTTGCCAACACAGAAACGTTTACATTTTTATTAATATGTCTGGTTGTAATAGATGTGGAATTAAAGTTATTTTAGTCAGTTAACGTTAGCTCACAAATGAGTAGTACAGTGGATTCTTTAATTTTGGGATGTGGGTCCCCTTAAAGGTACGTTCACATCGAACGCGGTTCGCGCGGAAAAAAAGCGCTACTCGCTAGTGAATGCACGCGTGTTTACTTTCCGTTTGATCGCCAGAGCCGCGAATGCACGCATGACATTCAGGTGTCGATGGGAATGCGCGGATCAGTGGGAGGAGCTACAGGTTCAGCGGTGGTTTGGAAAATGGCGGACGGGATTGTTAAGTTAATATCTGCATCACTAAGCTTTGAAATGCTCCAAAACATCAAAAACGTGTTTGGGGCTGTGACTAGGAGCTTAGAATCCTACAAAGAGGCACCCTGCTCGGTGTGGTTCACCTACATTTCCACAGGAGCTTCAGTTTGAACCCCAGTCGCGTTCAGCGGGAGCTTCGACTGATCCAACCCCAGCTCCTAAGCTGTTGTACGGGCAGCTCCAGCAGGAAACCCGCGCGTCTGTCTCTGGTCAGTATTCATGATAAATTCTGTGTAAATAATAACCAAGAACCTCCTAACCTAACGAACGGACGGGACTTTAATAAAAAGATAAATAACTTTCGTTTTTAACAATTAAAGCAACATGTTAAAAATGCTGTAATCATATAATGTAATTACTGTATTTGTTTAATATTAAAAATGTAGATTTATACAGTACAATATTGTATTTCTAAATAATCTCAAATGAACTATAGATTAACTTGGTTCTAGTGAAGCGATAAACTGTATTTAACAGTGGTTTACTTTAGTTTTTACACTATACTCATATATTAAAGTAAAACATAACTTATAGTTGTACTTGTGGTGAATATATATTCCACAGCAACATCAGAATTACCAAAAAAATGTTAACCTTAAAATACTTCACCGTAGTACAGTTAAAACAGTGCATATGTAAATGTCACGGTTTTTTAATTGCTAGAGTTTGAATAATAAAACTTGTTAAACAATGGATTGAACGTAATACTGATGGTGAAACAAGTAAATCAGAGCAAATGCTAAATACAGGTAAAGTTAGAAAGTTTAAACAGTAATGATGATGTTGAAGACACAGTGTAGTACAAACACATTTGCTGTCATGGATCTGCAATCAGTTCTGCAACTAAAGTCTTTTTCTTTCTTCTCTCCTTCTTTCAGATTGACGGTGGAGACTCCAACCTGGTCATCATCAGCATCTTCATTGCTGGTATTTCCTGAGATTCCAAGATCGTCTCGGATGCTGGGACTGCAGTCTGGAACTGTTTGGTAGAGCAGTTTATGGCTGGACTCTTCACTGATGAATGGAGGTCCATCACTGAAGGTTGTTTGGTGGAGGAGTTAATGGCTGTGCTCCTCACTGATGAATGGAGGTCCATTGCTGAAGGTTGTGAGGAGAAGAGGAGTCTCTTTAGAGGTCCTGCTCTGCTTGGAAGCACTGGACGAATATGTTAAAGGGTTTCTCTAGAGCCCAGCTGATGGTTTCATTAAAGCCTTGTTTCGAACTCTCGTGATTTCCATGATTCATGAAATGTTCTTGTTTTCAAAGAATAAATGGAGTCAACCTCCAAATAAAACCCATGTCTCAAAGCTTCTTTCTCATTACACAACACCAGTACGATCACACATAGCAAAGCTTTATTGTAGGTGTATTTACAATATCATTAAAATAAATGTTCAAATGTTTGGAATAAACATTCCGTTTGTAGCAATGAAATTACATTTTATTTACCTAAAATATATGAAAGCACTTTTTTTGATAGTACTCCCAAAGTAAACATTTAATTACACTCATAAAAATTTTATTATCTATTTTATTACTTTTTAAAAGATCATATTTTATAAGATCCCAACATTTTCTGGCATAAATAATATCTTGCCTTAAAATGGAGGGCTGAAATAAAATAATGAACATGATTAATTCTCTTTAGATTTAAACCTAGTTTTGATAATTATGAATATATATATATATATATATATATATATATATATATATATATATATATATATAATTTCTTCCAAGCAAGGTGCTTTTATATATTCTTTTATTATTAAATACATTTATTAATAAATAAAATGTATTCTTTTAAATTATTATTTATAATAAACTATTATTTATAACTTTAATATCATGAAGATGATCAGAGAGCTCTGGCAGTTCACGTAAAGTTTTAATGACAGTCCATCACTGTTTTAATTCCAGACGGTCTCTGAGCTGCACACGTCACAGCTAGAGCAAGCTCCTGATTGGTCAGCGCGGCGCGGAAAATCCGCCAAAGTTAAATTTTTTGAACTCGAGCGATACGCGCGCGGTTCACCCGTCTACGGCCGGTCCGCCTCCTGCGCGCGGCTCACAACACGCGTATCACCCATTCATGCGGTTCAATATGCGCCTATCGCGGCAATCGCGCCGCTCAATTCGCGTTTACCGCGCCGCTGAAGCCTCAGACGCGCGCAAACGCGTCTTTGCATTGACTTAATATGGAAACCATCCGCGCGAACCGCGTTCGATGTGAACGTACCTTAACTGTTACACCAATGTTTACCACTTCATTTTACAGTTTTATCAGCTACTGTGAGTTTATTTTATATTGT
>SRMA01026903.1:123485-133814 GCA_007224835.1 Danionella cerebrum
AATTTTTTGAACTCGAGCGATACGCGCGCGGTTCACCCGTCTACGGCCGGTCCGCCTCCTGCGCGCGGCTCACAACACGCGTATCACCCATTCATGCGGTTCAATATGCGCCTATCGCGGCAATCGCGCCGCTCAATTCGCGTTTACCGCGCCGCTGAAGCCTCAGACGCGCGCAAACGCGTCTTTGCATTGACTTAATATGGAAACCATCCGCGCGAACCGCGTTCGATGTGAACGTACCTTAACTGTTACACCAATGTTTACCACTTCATTTTACAGTTTTATCAGCTACTGTGAGTTTATTTTATATTGTCTAATGTTGTTATTAGCATATAGCTAGAGCATGTAGAAAACAATGTTTACGTTCGCACTAATCACAATTGAGTTTTATGTTCTAGAGCAGGGGTGCTCACAGTTTTTCAGATTGCGAGCTACTTTTAAAATGACCAAGTCAAAGTGATGTACCCGCTACAAAAATGTAAAACATCAATCAACAAACAATTATTTTCAACTTTATTGAGAATTGACAAAACACACATAATAATTAATTATTTACATTTTTTTTTGTAATAACCTGAGCTTAATTTGATGACTTGCACTGAATTGAATCATTAGAACAGTTGTGTGTGACCTGAATTTGGTGGTAAAAGAGTGATTTTTATGGGAGCTTTGATCCAAATAATCAAGACTAAAAATTATGCTTTTATAAATTTTTCAATTGTTTATTGAAACTGAGTCGTGCAGTACAATATGCAGGTGAGGAGTGGCCTGTTGCTTGATTTTGGTTGTAATAGAATAATTTAGAATGAAGTTATGAAGCATATTCTGGGTAAAACATATTTTGGATCTGGTCATTTGCAGACGGTCCCTAAGCGATTCCATGTCAGCGGGTTGATCATAGACGGTAATGTGTTTCTGCGAATGCCGAGGTAAACTTGTTTTGATAAAAAACGTTTTGTAGTTTGTCTGTCTACATAACACAGATTAAAAATCGGTATTATTTGTTTACTAAGAACATTCTGGTCTCGAGCTATTGAGCAGAGAAAACCGAATCCGTGAATCTGCCGCTAACTTTACTGAACTGTGACGGGATGAATGATCGGCTGATATTGTTTCAATTTCACGCTGCGATCGACCGGTAGCACCTCCGCGATCGCGATCGACGTAATGAGCACCCCTGTTCTAGACAATACATATATCGTTTTAAATACGGAATATTGACATGAAGCAGCTGATACCGCTGCTGGGTCTGTGTCGGAATGCGTTTTATCCCCTCCCGCATTTGTAAAAGTGGGTGATGTCGGTTATTGTGGAGCTCGCATACGGACTCTTAGCGTCTAATGAGCGCCTTCTTATTGAAGCCTAACCTTAGAGATGCCATATCCGTCCAAATCCAGTCCAATTTCCCAGCAAAACTAGATTGGTGTTTTCGCTGCTGGTGTTCCCCGCAGTATAGTGTGATAAAATGGCGGAGGACGTATCATTGGCGGAAGAGAGCATTGATACACAGAGTGAATAAACTAAATTATTCAATACCTGCATGCATAACAGAAAATAACCATTATAACAATCTTAAATCTGCATAGTACCCACTGTGATAATGTAGGCAGATGACATAACAGTGATCAACCAATCAGGACACACTAATAACCTTAATGTTTATTATTGTAATATAAGCCAGAATGGTTATTTTTAAAGAGTGTCGTTTCGAATCGTTTAAAATCATGATCATAGCACAACATGATGGTTTACGTATTGTTTGACACACGTTTAGGTTCAGAAAGTTCAAACGTGTTTTACCACCTTCACAAAGAACCATTTCAACATTGTTACCTTGTACTTGTCCATCGTTTAGTCCACAAGCACCGATCCAGTTTCCACAAAAAGTCGAAGTAAAGGAGATCCATAAGGGGTGGAGCCAGACAAAATAGTGCCAGATTAGTAGAATACACTATTTAACTACTAACCCAAAAATAAATTCTTCAAGTATGTTGGCCTTACGTGCATTAAACCCCCAGGCTTTTCCTGTGCCAGCATTGAGACATAGGCCATGTCCACATGAACACAGTTTTTTTTTTCTGAAAACGGGTTATTCCTCACACCATGCCAAAAAAACAACAGCATCCATAGGTGGCCTCAAAAAAACAAAACTGTGTCCACATGAAAACCAGGGGGCAGTCACTTGCAATGTGATTTAAAAAAAAGGAGTATTCAGCATTGAGCTTTGTTCAGTGATCACACAGAAAACATACGTATATAATCCTGTCCATGTTGTTTGCCATAATAGCAGAGTAAACTGCAGCACAGTCCTCTCTTCATCCGCCATTACACTTGGTCTTTGTAAGCAATGCGTGACGACAGTGGCGGCCAGTAACAAATATCTTAAAAAACGTAATTTGTCATATGCACCAATCAGGGAACAGCACACGCTCTGTTTTGAGTTATTTAGGTTGTTTCTTGGTAGAATCTGCTTATCGCGAATTCAGTTAAGTGTCGGTTCAACAGCAGCATTTTCTGAGACGGCTGTGACTTACTAAATGAGAAAGAAACTCCTGAAACTAGTTTCTGTTATTGTAATCTGATATAGTCAGGTTATATCTACTGTCGCAGGAGAGGAATCACACAACAAGGTTTTCAACAGAAAAGTTCCCCGGAGGGTGGATTTATTAAAGGTGATGAATGAAGTGCTCGTGGCTGGTGCAGTCTTCAGGTGCTCGGTGCTCGTGTCCTCTTCTTCCTTGGTGCTCTTCCCAGTCCCAGATGTGCTCTCGTGCTCGGTGCTCAGATAGATCGGTGTAGTAGGGGATAATGCCGTCGTCTGGCTTTCACGGGCTGTCTGGTGGTAAAGAGAGAGAGAGAGGAGTTAGCGTCTGCACTCTTCGGAGGGTCTTCTCCCTGTGGTAGTTCTCTCTCTCTCTTTTAAGCTGCCGCGCTGATGAGGCGCGGCTGTTCCTAATTCGCCCTTGATGGTGGGCGCCAGGTGTTCCGGATCTATGCCAGGACCGTGCTGATCGGAATGGACCTCCCCACTCCCCCCCCCAAGCGTTGTCTGGCGGGTCCTGAAACGCATCACAGATGGATTAGGGATTAAGGGTGGGTGGGGAGTGACCCCTGACAAACCTGCATATCCGGCCCAGATCCGGGATAGGCCGTCTGCGTTGGCGTTGTCGGCCCCGGCCCGATGACGGACTTCAAAGTGGAAGTCCTGGAGCGCAAGGAACCAGCGGGTCACCCGAGCGTTGGTCTCCTTCGCTCTGGCCATCCATTGTAGTGGGGCGTGGTCTGTCAGGAGGGTGAACCGCCGGCCCAGGAGGTAATATTTTAGCTCCAGGACTGCCCACTTGACGGCCAGGGCCTCCTTTTCGACGGCCGCGTACCGGGTCTCGGCCGGGTTCAGCTTCCTGCTGATGTAAATCACAGGGTGTTCCTCACCTTCCTGTACTTGGGACAGGACGGCTCCCAACCCTGTGTCGGAGGCGTCCGTCTGTAGCAGGAAGGGGCAGTTAAAGTCAGGCGCTCGGAGTACCGGTTCCGTCGTGAGCGCCTGCTTTATGCTCCGGAACGTCCCCTCCAGTTCCGGAGTCCACTCGATCTTCTCCGGCTGCCCCTTCCTGGTCAGGTTTGTCAGGGGGGCGGCTAAAGAGGAGAAGTTGGGGATGAAGCATCTATAATACCCCGCCAACCCCAGGAAGGCTCGTACCTGGGTCTTTGTGGTGGGGCGAGGTGCCTCTTGGATGGCCTGGACCTTCTTATCTTGGGGGCGGATCATGCCACGCCCCACACGGAATCCCAGGTACGACGCATCGGCTTTGGCAAGGTGACATTTGCGGGGGTTGACGGTTAGTCCGGCTCTCCGGAGCTCCGTGAGCACCCTCCGCAGCCGGTCCAGATGGTCGTCCCACGCCTCCGAGTGGATGACCACATCATCCAGGTAGGCGGCGGCGTAGGTCTGGTGTGGGCGGAGCAGATATCCATCATCCGCTGGAATGTGGGCGGGGCTCCATGCAGGCCGAAGGGGAGACGTCGGTACTGCCAGTGGCCTGATGGTGTCGAGAAGGCGGTCTTGGGCCTGTCTTCTGCGGCCACTGGCACCTGCCAGTAGCCTTTGGTGAGGTCTAGGGTGGAAATATATCGGGCCCTCCCTAGACGATCCAGGAGCTCATCCACTCGGGGCATGGGGTAGCTGTCGAATTCCGAGACTTCATTTAGTCTGCGGAAATCGTTGCAGAAGCGGAGGGTGCCGTCGGGTTTAGGGACCATCACAATGGGGCTGGACCACGGGCTCCGGGATGGCTCTATTATCCCCAACTTCAGCATTTGTTGTATTTCCTCCTCTATAGCCTGCCGACGGGCTTCCGGCACTCTGTAGGGCCGTTGCCGGATTATGACTCCTGGTTGGGTCCTGATGTGGTGCTCGACAACGTTGGTCTGCCCTGGCTGATCGGAGAACACATCCTGGAACTGACTGACCAGGTGCTGCAGCTCCTTCTTCTGGGCAGCCGATAGGTCTTCGCTGGAATCCACCACCACCGGGGAACAGGAGGCGAGTGCGGCCAGTTGTTCTCTGGTCCCCACCCACTTTTTCAGGAGATTTATATGGTACAGTTTCTCGGGCTGTCTTCTCCCTGGCTGTCGCACTTTGTAGTTGACGTCGCCGACCTTTGCTGTGATGGTGTATGGCCCCTGCCACTTGGCCAGAAACTTGCAGGCTGAGGTGGGGACCAGGACCATCACTCGATCTCCTGGCTGGAACTCCCGGGGCTGGGCTGCCCGGTTGAAGTGCCGTTGTTGGGCTTGCTGCGCCTGGACCAGGTGTTCCCGGACTAATGGCATGACCCGCTCGATGTTCTGACGCATCTGGGTCACGTGTTCGACCACAGATCGGAGCGCTACCGGCTGCTGCTCCCACGCATCTCGGGTGACATCCAGGAGTCCCCTTGGTTGACGGCCGAACAGCAGCTCAAATGGCGTGAACCCTGTGGAGGCTTGGGGGACCTCCCGGATGCCGAAGAGGACATAGGGGATCATCCGATCCCAGTCGCGCCGGTCTTCATCAGCCACCTTTTTTAGCATCCTCTTCAGGGTCTGGTTAAATCTCTCGACCAGGCCATCCGTCTGGGGGTGGTAGACCGAGGTGCGGAGCTGGTCGACCTTTAGCAGCCGGCAGAGGTCAGCCATCAGCCGGGACATGAAGGGGGTTCCCTGGTCAGTCAGGATCTGGCTGGGGATGCCCACCCGGCTGAACAGCAGGAACAGCTCCTGCGCGATGTTCTTCGCGGTGGCTTTGCGTAGGGGCACTGCTTCTGGGTACCGGGTGGCGTAGTCCACGATGACCAGGATGTGCTCATGGCCACGGGCAGACTTCGGCAACGGCCCCACTAAGTCCATTCCAATCCTCTCAAAGGGCACCCCTATGATGGGGAGTGGAATCAATGGACTGGGGGGAGGCGTACGTGGTGATGTTTTCTGACACGTAGGGCATGCTTTGCAGAATGCTTTTACCTCGCCGTCAATCCCCGGCCAGTGGAAACGGTCCCGGATTCGCTGCGCCGTGTTCCCTGCTCCCAGGTGTCCGGCCATTGGGTGCGAGTGTGCGAGCTCCAACACTGTTTCTGTCTTCGACCGGGGGACGACGAGTAGCTCCTTCACCTCCCCCCGTCGTTCGGCGACGCAGTAGAGCAGACCATCCTTCACTATGAAATGTGGGAGAGGATGGGGCCCGGGTTGGATTTCCTGTCCCTCAGCCACGCGCACCTGAGCCCAACAGTGCTTTAATCGATCGTCCTCATGCTGTTCGCGGCTGAAGGACCCCCCCCCTTGTGACTTGCTGAAAAACATCATAAAAGAGGTTAGCCGAAGGGGGGGTGGACTCACCATCTCTCCCGCTATCCGTGGTTAGGGTGACGGCCGGGTTGGATGAAGCCTTCTCCTGCGACGAGGTTGGGCGGCTCCCTCCAAGGCTGGCGGGTCGGCGGGTGGCGGCGGTGAGCAGGCTGACGAACCCGGGGAAGTTCCTGCCAAGGAGCACTGGTACAGGTAAGTCTTTTACTAAACCCACCTCGACCATCCAGGTTTTCCCTCTGGCCTGGAGCTGAATTTGGCGGGCCTTTACTTCCCGGGTTTCTCCGTGGACGCATGTTAGAGGCAGTATGGCATGGGTCTCGTGTCGAGGTGGGAGGAGCTGGCTCCTCAGCAGGCTCACGGAACTCCCCGAGTCCAACAACGCGTGATAGTGGCGTCCGTTGACCCTCACCGTCACTCCCGGGGCTCCTTTAGGTAACCGGTGGTGAAATCCACAACCCGCCAGCCATTTCTTCTTGGGGGGTGATGGTGGATCCGTTGGCATCGGTTCGTCGTGAGGGAAGGGAGCCGCCGGTCTGCTCTCTGGTCGCGGGGTGCCCTCTGGCGGACGCGGGTCCTGTACCACCCTCCGGGGGTACGGTGGCGCACGCTCTCCGGTGTCGTCCCGGTGGGCCACCTCCGCCAGCTCAATGGCCTCTACGGCCTCCCATAGCGTAGTTGGGTTTCTCATCCGGACCGCCTGCTTCTGTGCGCGAGGCAGTGCTCTCAGCAGTTTGTCCAGCACCACGCGTTCAACGACCTGGCTGGCGGAGGGGCTTCCTTCGAGCAGCCAGAGTCGAGCGAGGCGGGATAGGTCAGCGGCTTGAGCGCGCGCTGGCCGGCGAGGGCGATATTCCCAGCCATGGAACTGCTGCGCAGCGGAGATGGGAGATAAACCCAGGCGAGCGAGTATTTCTCGTTTAAGCTCTTCATAATCATCACGTACACTGGAGTCCAGGGAAAAGAAAGCTCGTTGCGCCTCGCCGGTCAGCAGCGGTGCCAGCGCCCGTGCCCACTCTTCTCGTGGCCACCCTTCTGATCCTGCAGTGGACTCAAATAGCTGGAGGTAGGATTCGACGTCATCGTGGGGGGTCAACTTTGGGAGAAGCCGCACAGCTTGCGTTCTTGCATCGGGAAGCGGGATTTGTTGGGCGCTGGCACCCTGAAGATCGCTAACCTTCCGCTCCGTTTCGCTCTGCTGCTTCGCCAGGAACTCGACGAGTTGTTGTTGCCGGACGGTCATTTCAGCCAGGTGTTTGACGACGTCTTCCATCTTTCGGAGAGCGTCGCACACCGTACTTGCTGTGAATCCAAAAAAAATAAATGAGAGAAAAAAAAAACTGCAGGGTTAAATGTCCGGGTTGTAGAACTCTTGTGTGTGATTCCCCCTGGGTGTTATACCCACATTCTCCACCAGTTGTCGCAGGAGAGGAATCACACAACAAGGTTTTCAACAGAAAAGTTCCCCGGAGGGTGGATTTATTAAAGGTGATGAATGAAGTGCTCGTGGCTGGTGCAGTCTTCAGGTGCTCGGTGTTCGTGTCCTCTTCTTCCTTGGTGCTCTTCCCAGTCCCAGATGTGCTCTCGTGCTCGGTGCTCAGATAGATCGGTGTAGTAGGGGATAATGCCGTCGTCTGGCTTTCACGGGCTGTCTGGTGGTAAAGAGAGAGAGAGAGGAGTTAGCGTCTGCACTCTTCGGAGGGTCTTCTTCCTGTGGTAGTTCTCTCTCTCTCTTTTAAGCTGCCGCGCTGATGAGGCGCGGCTGTTCCTAATTCGCCCTTGATGGTGGGCGCCAGGTGTTCCGGATCTATGCCAGGACCGCGCTGATCGGAATGGACCTCCGTCACACTACGCACAGAAACATTTAGGTACGATATAGTAAAAGAAAACTTGTGAACATGTGCTTAAAATGGTTTTTATTAACTTGAACTTGCAACAATATATATGTTACAAATAAAAAATAAAAAAAATATAATTTCAATTCAATGCATGATTATTTAAAAAAGTCTGTTCACCTATTATTTAAGCAAGAGTCTTGACAGAAATAATAATGGTATATTATACTTAAGTACATTTTAAGGCAAATACTTTTACTCAAGTAAAATTCTGAAGGGAGCATTTTCACTTTTACTGGAGTAATGTTTTACAGAGTGTATCTCTACTTTAACTCAAGTGCTTGATGTGTGTACTTTGTCCATCACTGCATGACGAAACCGACAAACCCCACCTACAAAACTCAGGAAAACCAGTTTTCACCATCTACACTTAAATAGAGTTCAAAGCATTTCCAAAATGATGCACATTGGCCTCAGTTTTCAAAAACGGTGAACATCGTAACTGCACAGAAAAATACCTTTTTTTTTTTCAAAATAACTGGATATGTGACAGAACCATAGTCTTGGGGTCTTTCCTAGTCCCAGCCAGACTTACCTAAAGTACCTCCCTGGAAACGAGTGGGCATCTTTAATAGATGTCAGAGCTACCTTAACTGGTTCGTCCCAATGTGGAAGAAATGTGGGTCTATTCCAAGCTCCTCCTGGGTTAGAGAGCCCCATCCCCCCCGCAGAGGAAACTAATGTGAGCCATATATGCTTGAGATTGTATCCTTGTCATGTTCTTGTCAAGTCCATGGGCATTGGCCATAGTTGAGCATAGGAATGTAGGTCAAAGCGAATAATGGTACATTTCTTTCTAGATGCAATTTCTGATTAAAATTTCAGAATTAACAGTAAATTGTATTCTTGTTAGCAATGCATTGTTCATATTTGTGGTACAGAACACACTCTCGGGGTCCCTGCAGTTTTGCATATTTAGAGGGGATAAGCAACGCTGGAGCAAGTGAAGTGTTTAGCTCTGTAGCTGCACTCCAGCTTTCAGGTCGAGTTAGAATCAAGATTGATAAACAAATGCAACTTCTAAACTGAAAAGCCAGCATGTGTAGCTTGGGCTTAATGACCTTTAAATCTCTCACAGGAAACCTCTCCAAGACTTGCACCGCGGATGGCTGGACTGAAATGGACCCGATGGAAATTGCTGTGAATTGTGGCTATAATCTGAACGGCACCGTTGATGATGTAAGTACACAGAGTTTAACACTTCTAAAGGTTACTAAAGGAGTCTTTTGCGGAAACATGTCCATCTCACGTTTACTGCTCATTATTTGAACCAAAACCAACGCTGTAGCAAGACTCTTGATGTAGTGATCTCTTTTAGCCCACATATAGTGAGCATTTTAGAGAGCTCTTGATCTAAAAAACCCAACCTTAACCTTTTGTAGGCAGCCACTTAGCTTGCTTTTCCAGCCCAGTTTTTATTGCCTTGTGCGAACTAACAAGACCTCGTTTATTTGGCGTGCGCACTGAGGTCAGTGTTTGGATGCGTTTGTAAACATCCTAATAATGCATCGTGGAAGGAGTTATTACATGATATGAAATGCCTTGATCTTTTGAGCAGTGTAGTAAAGTGAAGAGAGGCTGAGCTTTGGCCTTACACGAAAGCTTTCTCAGCATTTGCTCCGATCAACTGGATGGATAATCAGCCTTGCCCTTCTTCTCAGCGTGTGGGAATGCCATTTCAGATAAAGTGTGTGCTTTTCTGATGCACATTGTTGACATGTTCTTATTTTAAAACTGTGTTGCGCAGGTGAATCTTTTGTAAAGCTTTTTGTGGGAGAAAAAGCACAGGGTCACATTCTCTAAATAAAAAAAAGATAACCTTAACAAAGAATCCTACTTCAAAAAGCGTGTCGATTGATTATTTATGAGTGGTGCAAGATTTGATCTTTGTCACATTCAGATTGGTAAAAGCAGAAAAATAAAATGAGTTTTGCAGGACAACACTGTTTTTCGCTGCAGCACAGAAGGCACTACAGTAAATCTACTGCTTAAGCCCTGACTGCCTTGCAGCAGTTGCCGACGTGCACAAGCTGTGAGAACAGCTGATGGTTTTCAAAGGAACAGTTTGGACAAACATTAAAAATAAGTGACCAAACTTCATTTGATTATATACATATACATTTTTAAATGCCAGTAAAACTGGAACCATATAACATAGAGCAATTCTTCTGTTTGTAAATAGTATGAGCTGCAAAAGGAGTATTCAGCATTGAGCTTTGTTCAGTGATCACACAGAAAACATACGTATATAATCCTGTCCATGTTGTTTGCCATAATAGCAGAGTAAACTGCAGCACAGTCCTCTCTTCATCCGCCATTACACTTGGTCTTTGTAAACAATGCGTGACGACAGTGGCGGCCAGTAACAAATATCTTAAAAAACGTAATTTGTCATATGCACCAATCAGGGAACAGCACACGCTCTGTTTTGAGTTATTTAGGTTGTTTCTTGGTAGAATCTGCTTATCGCGAATTCAGTTAAGTGTCGGTTCAACAGCAGCATTTTCTGAGACGGCTGTGACTTACTAAATGAGAAAGAAACTCCTGAAACTAGTTTCTGTTATTGTAATCTGATATAGTCAGGTTATATCTA
>SRMA01026903.1:133834-149837 GCA_007224835.1 Danionella cerebrum
ATAATTTGACGAGTCTTTCTTTCAGAATTACTGATATAGTTTAACTGTAGCTCTTCCCGTTTTAGGTCAGGCCTGAGCAGTTAGCTCCTGTGTCCGTAGAGATGGCACCAGGAGAGTTGGATGCTCTCAAGAGGGAACTACGAGATACACGAAGAAGGCAGGAGGCTGCCGAGGTTGAGGTTCACAGACTGGGCAATGCGTTGGCTCTGAGGGGCCAGGAATATGAGGCTTTAAGGAGAAATAGTGAGCAAGCTCTTCATGCCGCCCACAGCCGAGCCTGGGAGCTGGAGGAAGCTTTGGGTGAAGTTCAAAGGAGGATGGCCGGGTCTGAAAACCGTGTCAGACAAATGCAAGCTCATCTGATGGCTGTCAGAGAGCACTTGGTGGATGAGCTGAGGGTTCAGCTTCATGAGGTCAAAGGCCAGCGTGATACAGTCATAGCTGAACTGAGCAGGATGCAAAAGGAGCTCGGTCAGAGCAGGAGGGAAGCTGATAAGCTGAAAGAACATCAGAGCTCCTTGATGCAGGAGCTTAGCCGGATTTCCCAAGAGCTGCTGTGTCGAGAAGAACAAATAAACACATTGAGAAGCAGATTAACAGAAACAGAGACAACTAGAGTTGAGATGTTTTGTAAAGAATCTCAGACGGAAACGTGCCTTAATAGCGAGAAGAGCACCATGGCTGAGATCTATGAAGCTGTTGTAGATCTGGAGGAGTACATTAGCAAAGATGAGCACATAGACATTACTACATCACTGAGCGATGCACTAAAACTGGCAGAAAGTAAAGCTGGAGATGCTCTACAGAAGTACCAATGTTCTCTGGAAGAGAACCAGAACCTGCTGAGGGAACTTCAAGAACAAAAGACAGAACTAGACACCATCCAGGAGGCTCTGCAGGCTAGGTTTGTTCCCGTTGCCTTAGTGGAGGAAAAGGAGAAAGAGATAGAAAGACTTACACTGACAATACAAGAGATGGAGAAGAGCACGACAGACACAAAAGAAGAAGGTGTTCAGACAGAAGAACACTCCAGCGAGCTGCAAAGTCACCAAGTGTCTTCGTCAACGGAGAATATCATATCAGACGTGACCAAAACTGAAACGGAGGATGCGGTGATGACTGAAAGAAGTGCAGCAGTGGATGTGGGCACCACATCATCTCATCAAGCTGCAGTGAGGGAAAGAAGTATTTGAACCCTTGCTAATTTTGAGTGTTTGTCCACAAAGACATTATTTGTGAGAGATAGAGTAACAACAAAAGTGTCCAAAAATACTTTTTAAAAGGTTATCTGAGTAAAATAGCACGATTCCTGGCTGTCAGGAGTCTATTGTCTAGGCAGCTAGCTGAGATTAGTTACATACATATATCCTTTTCTCAGGCAGGAAATTCAAAATAGGTCATAATTGGCAACATAAGCACATTAATATCTTGAAGGTGTCTAACCAGGTTTAAGTTACACATCAGCCCCGAAACATTCATGGAGAGTTCCTGAGTGAAATTAAATTACTTGTGTTGTGTTTGATGGATTTTTATCTTGGAAATATAGACTGAATTAAGCTTTTATCAGTGCCACAAATGAGCCTCTTTAATTACCTCACTCTCTCTCTGTTTCTTTCCTTTCTCGCTGCTCTCAGAAACCCATCACTTAAGGAAATTCTGTTGCTTTGGAAACATGCTATTACAGTGGTCCCCATTTCGTATCTCGAAGCAAGTTTTACTTGTAAAACGCCTAATCTGTGCAACGGCTCTCAGAAACAACAGTATAAGTTGATAAAAAAATGGAAAACCAGAGAAAAATCATGTAACGTTTCTTCAATCCTTAAATCTACACATTGTTAATGTAATAAATGATAATAAAACAGAATAAAACACAAGCAAAATATGTAATATGTACACAAATGTGAAACCTTACATTGAGAGTGAGGCGATGCGTCGGAGGAGGAGGACTACCTTGCGTTACAGAACTCTTAACATTTGTTATAAGCACGTTATTGGTAATCTATACATAATGTTTCGCTGGATTTAAAACTGATTTAAAGTGTTTAAAGTCATATCAGCCCCTTAAAGCACACTTTCTTCAAAGGGAGAAAGAGAGTTGTCTCTTGGAGCATACCTTTGTTGACCTTATGTGACCCAGTACCTGGTAGCAGCTCTACACTCATCTTGTTCTAACAGCAAGTTTGTCCAAAGCCATTGAAAACAATGTTTTTCAGTATAAATACTACAAAAGGTGTGACCTGAGTTAAGCCATGTCTTGTTAAGTCGTCAAAACATTTGTGACTTGTATAAATGGCAATCCCTAAAACTATTTTTATTTAAATCCATTTTCAATTTATTTACTGTTGAAATGAATCTAAAATTAAACTTCTTAAATTTGCTGATCATTTCTTTGTCTGTTGGGTAAACATTCAGAATCTGTAGGGGGTCAAATATTTCTTTCTTACACTATTTTAACAATTATGCTCATAGCTTTTACATGTTAAATGTTTCTGTTACGTTAATTCCACTCAAATTGCTGATTTAACAAATGCTTGAAAAAAATGTTGCAAGACTAAATATGAAAAAGACTATTATTAGTAACAAATAGACAACACCATAAAAATAAACCTTATAAATTAAAAAAATATATATATACAAATAAACTGAGGATGCCAAGCACACAACGGGAGAAAGGTGGAGTACACAAGGTCAATTGGAGAAAGTAAAAAAAAAACAACTAAATAAAAAATCTATTTCTACGTATTGTGAAATAATATGGAACCAGGGAAGCTGTCCAAAGATCTACTAATTAAGTAAATATTGGTGGAAAATGTAACCATCTGTAATACTGGTAGTACGTGTTAACAACACAATATAAAAACGTAACATAAAAAAAATGTTGCAGATAAGCACGAAAAAAAAAAATCTTAATTTCTAGCCATTTTCTGAAGATATGGCTAGAAATATGTTGTTTTTAAAACAAAAACAACTGTAACATCCTGATCACTTCACATTTTTGTGAATGAGGCAGTTCTTGCTTTTTCTAATTCTATTTGTGATCTATCTCAGGGGTTCTTGGTGGAGCAGAAGGAAGAGGGGTCAGTTGAGGTCATTATATCAGAGTCAATCAGCTCCTGTGAAGCATCACAGTCAGACAGCTCCCTGCAGACTCAGGTCCTCAACCTACAACAGCAGCTTCAAGTCAGTTACTCACAAGAGCATTTCTGTAATTGAGGTAGCGTTCTATTGTACCTGACGCGCTCTGTGTTCTCCTTTTGATCGCAGGATTCTGAAAAGCATTACAGACACGTGCTTTCCATGTACAGAGCAAGGTTGCTCAGTGCAGCACAGGTGGCTTTCTTCCTGTTGTTAACGTAAAATATAAAGCATTTTCTAAATTAACCTGTTACGATGACTTCTTTCACAGGGTTACATGGATGAAGAGGCTAGAGTTGCTCTGCTTCAGATCGCCAAAATGAGAGAGGAGCGTGTGTGTTGAGCATTAACAACTGACTAATCTTCAGTGCTTCAAAACACCATGACTTTTTTTAAATGTCAGTTAAAATATATCAATATATTTTCAGTGGCTATTTCCATGGTCATTGTAAAGCTTTCCCATAACCAATCATTTCATCTGCCATGAAACATTTCACATATCCGGGTTGTTATATTTATGCTACTTTATATGTATTCAAAGTTTCACACTAAGTAATTGGATCAATTCGAGTCAACTGCTAAACTAAGTTGTGTAAATTATATGTACTTTGTGATATATTTACAGTAAAATCCACTACAAATAACTAATAAAACATCAAACTATACATTTTTTTTCTGTTGTATTGAGTGAAATACAGGTTGTGGTGGAATTTGTACCTTTGAAATCTACACGGAATGAAAAATGTTTATTGAAATGTTGCTCAGGGCATAAAACCACTGTTCTGCTCCTCGTCTCTGTCCTTTCCTTTCTCCCTCGATCTCTAAAAAAATCCCCCAATAAGGAAAGTTCTGTTGCAGGAGAAACATGCACGTAGTTCATTACATCAATCAATCATAAAGTTTCAGCTAATGTAACCATAACTTTGTTGTTGTTTCCCCTCAAGGAAATTGTATGTCCTTTGGTGCATTCCTTCATTGACCTTATATGTCTCCATCCTTAAGAAGGCCAGTTTTAATGTATTTTTTTGCCCTTTGGACAATATAAATGTATTCCAACCACCACCTTAGTCTTTCAACACCTTAAATTGTTACTTGTTATGTTGTTTTTCAGTTTGCTTTTGCACTGGATGACTCCCCTCTACCATACAAATGTCCTGTGTCTGCTCATTCAGCTCCTTCTGATTCTGAAATGCCACTATACCTGGAACAAGGCTATCAAAGCTCATTTAAACACAATTTTATGTTTTTTTTTATGATTGTTGTCCAATATTCTCAATATTGTTGTCCTATCGAATTACTAGTTAGGTGGAGAGAATTGTTTGAATCATAAACATAGTTTAACAAAGTCAGAATAGCTTCAGAATTTAACGTCCCATATGCCTTTAAATTAGACGGATAAAGTTGGGAGATGAACAATTACAATTTCTTGCGGATCAGTAGCACACTTTCTGCCGATTTTGGAAATGCAATCCAGTTTACAATCCATATATCAGGTAATATCACATGTGTGCCAAATTTCATTCAACTATGATTTACTTATGGATGGGCCATCAGCACAAACACATTAGGTGGCGCTAAAGAACCATTTTGCCACACCCACTTTTAAAACCCCAAACAGACATACATTTTCACCAGTTCTGATGTGTTTTTTAACATGTACACTCTACCTACTCTGCCCACAGTGATACTCTATAGTTTGTGACATCACAAAAAAGCAATCTGATTCTGATCTGGCCTTATAACATTTTTGGTGATTGATTAAAAATAGATTTTGCTCATTATAGACGGGTTGTGTACAATTTGTCACATTTTTAATAAAAAAAAAAAAGGTGGGACTTCTCCATTTGTGGAAACAGGTATTTTGTTTTTTAAAAACCATAAACCCTTGTACATGTATAAAATGTATAAAACAGAATTTGAGCAGATACATGCCCCAAATCACCACCTTTTATGTATGAAGAAACCATGAAGGTGAAGGAACTTCTCAGAGGCATGATGTTCACTCTTCAGATGTAATCTCCAGTTCTTTCATCGCTCGCTCACACACATTGGCTTCAAGAACTTTCTGACCCAGTTCATAGTAGTTGAATCTTTGTAATTACAGTCTGTTTCATCAGTCTATTTACAAGTCAGCCTCCTTGATCTTTAAATTGTTGGGTTTTGACTGCCCTCTTGTGTTCTTATCTTGAACATATGGGAGGTTTTATCATAATAGCGAAGGATATAATGTTCTCAAGTGTTAACATTTAGCTTTTAAAACGAGTGCATGGTGGAGGGGCATCTCTGATGTTCTGAAAACAAATTAATGAAGCAGAATAATTGACATCTGTTAAGTTAAAGGGTCTGTTTATGTACTTAACGTAATCGATCCCCTGGTCTTGGCAAACATCTTGTTTCAGTTGTACTTTTTTTCCAGGAAGAGCTTGTCCAATAAACCTTAATATACAAATATTCAACATATGGTTTTGATTTTACCACTCAAGAGAAAAATGCCGGGATGTTATAAACTGACCTCAGTACAGACATCCATCAAGACTTTTATGCGAGTTATTGTCTACACTTTGGTTTGGCTGAGCGTCAGTCGTAGCCAGGCCTGTTTTTCCTCTGTTGGAATGAACCGACTGTGGTCATTGTGGTTTCTTTCATTTTCTTGGCTTGGCTGCCCCTGCAGAAACATATAGTGCCACAGAGAAGCTATTCTGGCATTGTTTTAGAGTTCTAATCTCAAGATTCTGATCAGGAATTAACATTACATCCATTTAAGTTTGAAGGAACCCTGCCCGTTCCCTAAACGTAATCTAACCTCCCCACATCCACATCAATTTGTTCACTTGAGACCCGCTTCCCTCCATAGCTGTTACACTGTCTCATATTTAATAGAAGAGCAAACCACAACAGGGTTTCATGTTTAGGTCCTTGTGGTCTGATCTGTCTAAGCTGCTCTCAGTAATTACGCTGACTACTTTTCAATGCGCATGGAAATTTTCCTTTAATCAGATTTCCAAAGCGCTAAGCAGAAACAGATGCACAGTTGGTTTGTCTCATGTTACGGTGTGCTTCAAGATCACAGCGTGGTGAGCGCTTTTAACAAGCCGCTTACAAACACAGACCACTTTGGACCCCACATCTTCCCCCTGAGGGGGCCAGGACCTCAGTCACTGACACTAATCAGAGCCATTTGAAAAAGCACCGATCCGTTCTGGAAAACAGAACCCAGCTGAAGCAAAGACAGATCTTCAAGTTTCTTGATGTGCACCTTGCAGATATTTCTTCATGGAGTATAACATGGCAAATGAAGTTCTCATGTTGTCATGTTTTATTCTGATAATCCACTAATTTAATTCTAGATGAGGTTTCAGAATCATATTTGGCTCTGCAATAATGTTTAAAAATAAAAGAAATGACTGAAAAATACACTATGAGTTTAAAAACACGTCATTCTGAAAATTCTAATTGCAATTTTTTTTGTTAACTTAATTCTCTCTCTCCCTCTCTTTGTCTTTACTAGGTACACCAGTCAAACTGCTTGTCAACGCAAATTTCTAATCAGCCAATAACACAGCAACAACTCAATACATTTAGGCATGTTGACATGGTCAAAACAGTCTACTGTGGTTCAAACTGAACATCAGAATAGGGAAGATAGATGGTTTAAGTGACTTCGAGCATGGCATGGTTGTTGGCTGGTCTGAGTATTTCCAAAACTGGAGATCTGCTGGTATTGTCATGCACAATGTGGGAAATTTAATTAACTTCCTATGCTTGTAAAGTTAGATCTCACTATAATGAGAATGAATGGTTTTATTATACATGGCCTCGGAAAAGGGAAAGAGGACTGCTTTGACTCCCCTTTTCTTCCCAGGCAGGAAGAGATAAGGATACTCTTCCAGAATATTACAGTTTTGTTTCAAAGGAAACGCGTAAGGGGGCGGAGAGTGAAACTGAAATGTGATATTTGAGCTGAGAACGACAGAGAAAATGCAGAAATCATCCTGGGAACAGACTGGGAAGATTTCTCCGGTGCACCGCATTATTCTCCTCTTGTAATAATACTTATTAAATCTACCTTTTTATTAACACACGTTCTCCTAAAATCATTTTGAACACGCATTGGACCCTCAAAAGTCCAACAAAATGGTGACCCCGACGATTTGATGATTAAAGGAGACTTTTGGATGGGATGAGATTCCTGAATTCAACACAAAGGCCGGCCGCCCTTAAAAAGAGGTGAGCAGAAACCTTTTTAATAAAATTCTGCAATTGATTACTCTAAATCAAGTGTTGAATTGAGGACATCTCTGGAAAAAATTATATTTTTACCGTCCGAACATCGATTTTAAAATAATATTTTTTGAGGAGAAAGCTTTTTGACATTTTTTCGTTTTAAGAGGAATGATTAAAGTTGAATAGGTGAAGAGAAAATAGGATACAAGGTGTGAAATGAGAAAATTAGACAAATCCTTTCTTGAGACTCTCAATTATTGACGAATTATTGATGAAGACTTAAGAACTGTGCAAAGCCCTTGATTTGCAGGGTAGTGTGAGAACCACTATAAATAAAGGTGAATTGGATACAAGAGTGAGGACAACTCACTATAATAAACTGAATTGGACTGGTGAAAATAAAAGATAAAAATCGGACACCTGCAGCGACCTCTTTTATCGACGGATGAGATGTGTATCTGACAGGTTAATAAAAACCACCCTTTAATTTTAAAGGGCCTAGTCCGAGAGGTAGCGGGAATACCCGCTATAAAAAAGGGGAATTTGGCTCTAAATCAAACAGTAGGAAGAATAGGGAAAGCCTTACATTAAATAGGGAAAGAATAGGACTTGTTGTGAATCTACAGAATAATAAACCTACTGTAAAGAGAAGAAGTTGATGAGAAATGGATTGTGATTTTGATAAGGATTGTGAAGAGACCCTTGGGCAGCAATGGCAGAAAATGTTGCAGATTGTGAAGGCTCAGCTGGAGCCAAAGGAAATTAAAACGCGCATGCGAGAATTGGAAATCTGTAAAAATGAAAGGATTGAATTCTTCTAGCTCTGGTCAATGCATTGAAATTTTCAGAGGGTAAAGCTGTAAACATCTATTCTGAATCTGCATATGCAGTCTCTGCAGCACATGTGGAGCTGCCTGTGTGGATCAGAGGTGGTTTTATGACGTCATCTGGCAGACCAATAACTCATGAGAAAGAAGTAAGAGAGCTCTCTGAAGCCATTATGCTTCCAAGCAAAGTGGCAATCATCAAGTGCACTGGTCATTCCCAGGGAACTGACATAATCTCAAGAGGAAAGGAGGCAGCAGACATGGCTGCTAAGCGTGCTTCAGACTGCCTCACTGGTCAGTTTGTAGCCATACCAGAGCCAGATGTGACTTCCCTCCTTCCTGATTTTTCTCAAGAATACCTCTCCGAGCAGCAGAATACTGTTACTCCTGAGGAGGAATCTGTGTGGAGAAACAGAGGCGCAGTACAACATACTGATGGCCTTTGGACCTCCCCTGATGGTAGAGTCCTACCCCCAGCATCCCTTGATTCCAGTAGTTTTAAATGAGGCCCACACTCCAGCTCACTACAATGATAAAAAAACCATAAAAATCGTTTGGCTGAGAGAAGAAGAGTGCAACAGATAAAAATAGAATCAGTTAAGATAACACCTTCTTTAAAACAATGTAAAGCAGAAAATATTACAAGGAAATCTATGGGGTTAAATAAAGAATAATGAGAGAATCATTTTATGGTAAAAATAAATAAATATAATAAGTAGATTAAGATTGAAAAAAATAATAAGTATATTAACGAACTAAAGATCTGAAGTTAAAGTAATTCTGTCTCTAAATGACCACTAGTAGAACACAACTAATGAGACGCTGGTGTGAAAAATCTGTTACAAAATACCAAAAATGGATAGAAGATGAGTTCTACAATGAGACTACAGAAAAGAAAAGAAATCTAATAAGGAAGCTAAAGCATTTATTTCGCTCTTTAACAAAAATTACTTTTGGAGGAGATTTATAGAACTGATCTGAGACTAACTGATAACTGTAAAATAGAAACCTATGAACTTAATAAAAATTCATAGATCTGACTGAGATTTTTATGAGCTAAAGGAAAATCTTTAGAAATTTAGGTGATAAAATGGAACATAAATTTTAGTGCAGAAGAAAATTTGCTTAAGAATCTATTCTTCTTAGATTTAGGAACTACTCTGACTTGACCTTTAGTCTTCTTTTTTATTTTTGGATAAATTTTTTTTTATGTTTTATTTTGAGAGCTCATCAATAATATTTTTATATTTCCGTTTGTAATCGATCATGGTGAATGTGATTGAATTTCTTTTAAGAAACATTGCCATCGGGAACAAATTTTTAAAGAAAGTATTTAGGCCAATTTGAGTTGGATACAATTTTTGGAAAAGAAAACAAATTTACATGTGAACAGTTGTGACTTGAGAATTTTTGCCTCTCATTTTCTTTTATATGTGATGTTTCACATGGCATCGATCCCCTTGTTTGTCTTATGTCGGTCTGTTTGTCCTGTATGTGCGTGCTCGAGCCTGTGTGTGTGTGTGTGCGTGTGCGTGTGTGTGAGGGAGGTATGTGAGTGTGTAAGAGGAATGAATGTAATCAAGAAACTTAAGAAAACATGTTTCGTACGGATGCTTTTGACTTATTCCTTGACAGGTCATGATCGTGTGCTGAAGGGATCATAAACATTTTTCTTATTTTTCAACAGGATTTTATGAATGTGTGGAAGTACATGGAGTATTTCTACTGATCTAATGAACATAATCACTGACATGATGGCCAGAAGCTTCTCCTGTAGGCAAAGAAGACAGTACTGCAGTCATTAAATGTTTGATCAATCATTACATTCCTCACCACAGGTTTCCCAGACGAATCAGATCTGACAATGGTTCACACTTTAAAAATGAACATTTGGCTCAAGTTGAAAAGGCCTTGGGCCTGGCTCATCATTTTGATGCAGTTTACCACCCACAATCACGAGGGAAAGTTGAGAGAATAAATTTGACATTAAGAAACAAATTGGCAAAAATCTGTGCACAGACAAAATTGACTTGAGTAGCTGCCCTCCCATTAGCCTTCATGTCAATAAGAAGTTCTGTGAGCCGCATGACAGGATACACGTCTTTTGAACTGTTACTTGGACGGCAGTTCCTTGGCCCACAAGATTTTTTGCAGCTGGAGTCGGTCCAGCCCCTGTCACACAGGGTGTAGTATGAAAAGCTTGCACCATTAGTAGCTTTGTTTCAGGATATGTCCTCCACGGCTGCTCCCACAACGGATCAGCCTACGTCTCCAGCCAATCACGCCTGGGACTGGGTACGGTCAAGAGTTTACAAGTGCAAATGGAAGGAACCTCGCTGGTCAGCGTTACTGAAGGTAACTGCACGCACCTCGCACTGTATTTATATTACAGGGAAGGGTGATATCTGGTATCACCTGAGCCAGTGCTATCCAGCTGACCCTCCATCAAGATCCCTGGAGGACACTAGAGTGGACCTTGCTTCGAAGGTCCAAGAGAGGGACAGTACACCGAGTTTGAAAGAAGGTGATACACAAACACATACACATATAACCGAAGGAGAAGAAGACCCCAATAAAAATTTTCACCCACCAGTACAGGCATTGCAAATTGTCCTTAAGACAGGAGATCTGTTTTCGGCTCCTCCAGGAGAGCCGGTAGCACACTACGTAAGCGCAGACTGTGCCTTTAGGGCAGACATAGCCAAGAAATTCAGAGAACATTACGGAGTTGAAAAAGTAAGAGCACAAGGAAAAGTAAATGGAGAGTGAAATAGACAGGATTGTCTTTCACTTAGTCACAAAAACACTTGGCAGAGATCTCCCTACATATCAAGATTTTGAAAGTAGCTTGACCTGCATGCAAAGGTGGTGTGATGAACTAAACATTGCAAAAGTATCCATACCCCGGCTGGGATGTGGATTGGACAAACTGGATTACTACAAAGTACTTCAGATCATTGAGCAAACCTTTAAAGGTTCTGATAAAATCATTTCCATATACACTTTAGAGTAAAATTTAATGATTCATTTACTTTGAGTGTCTTGAGTGTTGTATGCTTACAAGTTTTCTTACAGGTTTTTGTGAATTTTTGAAAGTTGTGTTTATGATTTTTGCTCACAGGATTTTTATGCATCTTTTTTAACATTTTCTTCCGCTTATGTTTTTAATGGCTTAGTATCCTCTTATTTTACAAAATATTGCAAAACTTTTGTGATAGCGCATATGTATTTCTTCTTATACTAATACTTCTTATTTACATTTTTGAATTTGCCATATTGTATGTCTCATTTTTTACATTTTTAAATTTGTCATATTTTATATCAAATTTTTTTGCTTGAAGCTTTTCGTAGATTTTTTGAGTATTAGTTTCTGAATTTTTAAGTGTTAATTGATTTTTAAGACAAGTGGGTATCCAGAAGAAAGATGACCTAAAGAGATCTTGATAATAACTATAATTGAAGAAACTACTACCAGAGTAGCAACCGAAGAGTCCGAAGTGTGGATCCCAACAGATAGAAAACCAGTACCAGTAATGAACCGTTATAGAGCAATGGGGGGCCAGGTCAGAATCCAATTATGGGAAAACTGGAAAGTGTTAATTTTCATAGGTATAGTGGCTGCCGCAGTTGTGGGGGGACTGATGATATGCGAGGCTGAACAAGCCAGGGGGCAAAAGGAAAACAGAGGAAAAAAAAAATAATAATAAAAAATGAAACTCTGGTAAGATCCAAAAGGGATGTGGGACAATTGGGAACAAAACAAGATAAGTGCTTAAAAGAATTTGAGGGAATAACGTTCAACTATGTTAAGGGTTCGACCACATTATTCACCTTCGACCTATGAGATGTAATAGATTGCGGGGGACAAGATAATCAGTGAAGAGGTTATGACGTGTACTTGTGGGAGGAAAAGTCACTGTGGTAGAGGCCTAAGGGGGTTCATTTCAAAAGAATGCGGTAGGAAAATAGGCAAATACACGGGACTCCATTGGACACCAGACATGAGTTAAATAGAAAGTAATGAGAAGGAATGGTGGAGAAAGAAAGTACAATTCCAGAGAGATTCTGCACCCACAAAAAACGTTGCATGATAAAGATGTACAACCAGGAAAACATCTATGGGTACAGTTAGGAGTAGAAGTAAGTGGAAAAGACCCATGGGGATTGATAAAATTAGTTTATTTTGGAAACGCCAAAACAACCAGAAAAGCCAGTTGTTGTACCATTAAGAGACCACACCAAAGAAATTGCAGGGAGTAAGGTGGTGATGGAAATGGATTATACTAAAATGACGCCTGAGGACATTATGGGATAAGCTACTGGAAATTGGGATTCAAATTTATGGTTAGAATGGATTGCTGCCACAGCCAGAGAAATGCAAATGGAAAATTGTGTAGCTTGCGCCAAAGCTAGGCCAACTATTAAAATTGCACCAGCTCCTCTATTCAAAACTGATAAAATAGGCTATGATTGCATGATGTCTATTACTTGGAAAGCAAAACCGAAGGGATGTGACACTTTATCTAAAATCTTCCCAGTAATTAACAATCAAACAAAGATGGAGGCCTTCTCAGCAGAATCAGGAAATTTTACATGCTTTAATTTCAGTGCTTACAACCCAAGAGTTAGAGTGGGACATATTAATCTTTCATGGTGTAATGAAGCAGTGCAGAATGCAGAATATGACCATGGGCTCGTGGTGGATTGTATTATAGCTGTGGGGACAGAAGATTATTTGTAAGAATAGAAGGAGGATTCACTGTGAGAACATGCGCGATGGTTAGACTAGCAGCACCACTAGCATTAATAGGTATAAGGCATGTAGAACAAAAAGGTAGATCAGAAAAGAGCAGCAGGAACTTTTGACTTGACCCTGAATTCTCCCACTTACATAGATGCAATCGGAGTTCCCGGAGGAGTACCAGATGAATACAAGTTAGCAGATCAAATAAAAGCAGGTTTCGAGAACTCCAAATAAAAATGTTGACAGGATAAATTATGTTCATTATAATGTTATGAGATTAACTAATTTATATAGAGATGCCATAGGGACTTGCAGAACAGCTTGCGCCGACTTCCCTGATGGCTATCCAGAATAGGATGACATTGGATATGATCCTCGCAGAAAAAGGAGGAGTTTGTGCAATGATCAAAGGTTATTGTTGTACGTTCATTCCCAATAACACTTCCCCGGATGGATCTGTAACACGAGCATTAGAGGGACTAAAAGTCCTGTCCAAAACAATGGCAGAGCAATCTGGTGTCAACAACCCCTTAGATGACTGGCTGACAAACACATTTGGCAAATATAAAGTGATGATTACCTCAATTCTAATTTCTATCGCAACCTTTATAGCTATAATAGTGACCTGTGGATGTTGTTGTATCCCATGCATGGGATCATTGTATAGCAGGGTGATTGTGGCTGCAGTGGAGAGAAAGGGATGATGGGCCACCCCCCTACGCAATGCCCTTGCTGCTGTCCGGCGAGGTGGAGGAAGGGGAGGAGTGTGAAATGTGAATGCTATCCAAATTTATTTTGTCTTAATTTAAAAAATTATTTCTTTAACGATGAATGAGAGCATAAACAGATGTGTTTTAGATTCATAATTTCATTTTTAAACAAACAACTATCCAAATTTCAGAAATAACATTTGTTGATATAATAATTTAATGACTGAAAGATTAAAATTTGGTCTAAAACAATGATAATTGAGGAAGACTTGATTGTTACGGTCGGTGGTTAAAGTGTTATTTAAATTTTTTGTTTTTCCTTTATACCTTTCTTGCTGAAATGTATGCTGTGTCTGTGAATGTGTGAGAGTCTTGGAGTCTTTTGCTCTTTCTCTCTCTCACACACACTTATCTTCTGGTGCGCGTTCTCGCATATTTTTGCTCTCTCACATACGAGCTCTTGAGAAGCACTTTATATCTTTCTTGTTCTTGGTTTTGTCACAAATGCCCTTTGTCGGCTTCCGATTGGGACATGGTTAAAAATAAATAAATAAATAAAATAAAAATGCCAACGAGAAGAAGAGTGAAGATAAAAACTAAGACTTGTGGACCAGCCAGAGAAGCAGTTTTTTTTTTCCATCTGAGATCTTTAGTTGCATTTTTTGGACAGAGTAAATTACGCTCCGGTTAGTTAGAGTGATCCAGCTGCCCGTGCCTAGCGCCGGACCTTCCATCGGGTCACTGTTTGTTGTTTTAGTTTGTTATTTTAGTTTTTTATTTTTGGAGGCACCCCGGGGGGGAGACTCTGTCTCCCAATTGGTAACCCTCCGAAGACTAGGAAGGTTGTATTTAGTGTTGTGGATAGGTAGTTAGGTCCGGAGTGTTGTTTTCTTTATTCTTAATTATTATAAAACATTTTATTTACTAAATGACAACGTTGTTTAAATTAGACAACTGTAAAGATGATATGTTTAATGTGGCTTAACATTATGATATCTCAGTTTCTGGGACGTTACTCAAGAGAGATCTTAAAGCGTGTTTACTGGCTGGTCTTCAGAATAAAATAATGTTGCTATAGAGTCCAACGCTGTTAACATAACTCCTGCCTCAGTTCATTCTGGCGTTAATCCTGTCTCATTGATTGATGAGAAAACTGAATGCAAGGACATAAAATATTTCGATCTAGGATGCATGAATGTTTGTTTTGTTTGTATGAAAGGAACTTATTCCATAGTCAGAGAGACTGTGATGCCTGTGTGCAAGGTGGACCTGGAATGGAGAAGAGTAAAAGTGTGATTCAAAGAGAAAAGCACGAATGCATTATATTGATTAATGTATGAATGGTCATTAATGATGAATGAATGTTTGACAAAACGAAAGCTTACTTTATCATAGTTACTTATGTCTGTTGTTTGCTGGCTTTTTCAGAACAAGCATTCCTAATATTCCTTCTGTTCCCACTATTGAGATTTTAAAGAGAGCCTTTGACCTGAGAGGATGATCAATCCTTACGACATCCACTATCCAACTGTTCATCTTAAACTGCATTCATCCTTACGGTGTTAGTTTCCATTGTTTTATCAGTCTTTTATTGCTCTATATTAGTGTATTGATTTTATTTTGCATTTTATTTAAAAAAAAAAAAAAGGTTTTTTATTAGTATTTTTGATTTCTGACAATATATAATATGAAGTTGTTTAATATCTGATATTTTTCTAATGGTTTGTTCTCTTACTCTGAGGTTGGCCTTGCTGAGATGAGTCCTTTCACTGGGCTGTGCTGAACCGGGGTGCGGGGTCCTCTCGTGGGACATGCAATTGCGCCCATCCCTGGGTAACACTACGGCTTCACCACATCCTATGAGCCAACACCATTGAGCCTGATGAGTGTTCCAAGCAGTCATCGTGCTGACACTCCATTGTCAACTGGCTCACCCTTCAAACCAACAGTTTCTAAGGTACAGACTGGACACTAAAGGGCTCTGATTGTAGAGTCATTCGGCGAACTGGTGCCCAAGGGGCCTCCGGAAGGAATTTTCTCTCTGTGGTACTCCCACTGTTATCAATAATTAATGGGCAGATGTGGTTTCGCCCATATCTCACAAAGAACTTTGCTTTCACTCCCATTCCACTACACAAAAGGGGAGTTTTTGCTCGGATGGAAGATGGATTCTTGGTCTTGCGAAAGAGGATGTCGGATGGAAGATGGACCTGTGCCTTATCATTATCGTGGTGTTGGTCAATAAGCTGTGTGTTATTCTTGGATGTGTGGGGTTGTATTGTCGTTGGGGGGGTTCCTGTGTTTTGGTTTTGTGCAGTATAGCATATTTTTGGGATTCATGTCAGTCAAATTGCCGTATATAT
>SRMA01026904.1:7223-188860 GCA_007224835.1 Danionella cerebrum
TAAATATTCATTTCATTTGCATTTCTGTTTTGTCCATTCACTGAACTTTGTTAATTAATGAAAATAAATGAACACTTAACACTTCCATTTTTGAAAGCATTTGTTGTTAATTCCACACCTTCGTTTGCACAGTTCTGTATATCATTGAAAAGGAATCACCTGCAGATTCTTTAGGTAAAGTACTTTAGGTAATCAAAAATAATTGGTAATGTTACATTTATTGCTTCCCTATCTGTATGATTCGATATGCTGCAGAAAATGCTAATTAACATTCATTCATTCATTCATTTTCCAACCTGCTTATTACCTATTTTGGGGTCAAGGGGGTCTGCCGGATCTCCAGCGCACATTGGGTGAGAGGTGGGGGTACACCCTAGACAGGCTGCCAGTCCATCGCAGGGCAATATTGACTCACACATTCACACCTAAGGGGAATTTAGAACCTAACGGCATGTTTTTGGGATTGTGGGGGAAACCGGAGTATCCGGAGGAAACCCACGCAAGCACAAGGAGAACAAGCAAACTCCTTCCAGGAAGGTCACCGCCAAGCCTCGAACGACAACCTTCTAACTGGAAGGGCACAGTGCTACCCACTGCGCCACTGTGCTGCCCTGCTAATTACCATGAACCATTTTAATAATTTAATAATCATGACGTGGCTCAATGTTGCTGCTGTGTGTTTGCAGTTAGTAAAGCCTTTCTCCTTCCTCTCAAAGCAGCAAAACTGAAGAAAGAAGAAGAACAAAAATGTTTTATTACAGATTGAAAGCTTTGATTTTCTATTCTCTGCTTATTTCTACCAAATTACAGGTACTGCTGCGTAGATATTTTTTAAAATACACACAAAAATCTGTCATTTAAATGTGGAACAGCAATGGATATGCTTTTTTTGAAAAAAATTTGAAGGCCCTGAATATTCCTCTATGGTTTTGCTTGATGTCTATGATTTGCATCTATTTAATCCATTTAGACTCTTTTGTGACTTTTAAAGTCATATTTGGATGGGATTGGTGATATCTAGGAACCTTAGAGCTTTTTTTTCCGACCGCTAGCAGTGGAAGAGCACATCTGGTGATTTTTCTGGAGATCTGGTGCCATCTATTCTTAACGATAAAAGTTATTATGTGACTGTGTAACTGTTATTTAAAAAAGAACTCTTGTTTCGTCCAAATCTATTAGTTTAGAAAATATCACCTTCCTGAATGTCATCAGTTTAATTATTATTTTGTTTTAACTGTTTCTGGGTTCCAGCTTTCGCCTAAAAGGTTTGCAGTTAACTATACTACATGGCATTAAAACTACACGCAGTCAGATTCTTCATGATTTATTAATACAAAACTCATATGAAATATGCAAACTTGCCATAAAAGCAAATCACTGGCATGTCGATCTTGCATGGGATTCAAAGTGGGTCCCAAATCCCTGACGTGTGATTCTCACAAGATTAAGATGGCCGGGGGCCTTGCTAATACTAGCACTGTGCAAGTAATACTCCAAATTATTCAGATTTCTAGTTTCATAATAAAAATGGACATCTGTTGGTCTTTATTAACACACAGCGTACTCTGAGTGTGTACTGTATACACCACACAGCTTCTTAAGAACTTTCTGACAATGTGATGTCCAGCTTTGATTATCTTTTACAAGGTCAACATCATAAAGCTTCAGGAGACAAAGTGAGCAGCACTGATAGACTTTTAATTGTCTTTTAAGCTGGCCCTGACTTTTAAGTTTATAGAGAAGCCATAAAGATAATAAAATGGTGGATATGAGATACAGCAGTAATTAAAGTATCAGTGTCAACAGCAGAAGCCAGATCAACAAGCAGAACTGTCCGGTAGAAATACATCTTTATAATAAAATGATACAAATCAAGGGTGTTAACCACACTAAATAAATCGTTTGCATCAGTGGGTGACCACACTGCTCTCATGGCGATATGGATTCAGGTCTTTCTCAGGCCGGGAAAGGGTTAAGTTTGCTTTTAACTCGGGGTACTCAGGGTTTAAATGGCACTAGGTTAACCATGTGAAATGGCCATTACTGTAAACCACTTGTCGGTTGAGACATAAAGCTGTAACCTCAGGTTAAGTGTCTCTCTCCTGGGTACAACTGTGATTGAGCACAATTATGTTCGTAGTTTCCGCAGGACACTTTGCTCCAAATATAAGCAAATGGATCTTCGTGGAGCCTCTCTTTGTTATGGTTCCCCTAACAGGAATCATCTCCTTTCTATTTTCCCCCTATCGCTTAGATTTTTTGCCTCTTCCTAGATAGTTAACAGCTATCTGTGGCCGAATCATCCGCAGCAAAATTGCTTTTCATAGACAGCCAAGCCTGGCAGCAGAGCTGGAGTGTCCCTGGGCACCACAGCCAGAGATCTGCTCATTTATTTCAGTTTTTACTTGATTTTTTTTTTTTTACAAGCTTTTCTCTTTGATTGTTCAGACTTCCTAAAAATAAACACATACACATTATTTCTGCTGCATATGCAGAAAGTTAAGCTGGAAGGCTTTAAATATCTATATTTGTAATTGGTTCAACTTGAACCGGTGTATTACATTTTTTAATAATAGTGTATTTTGCTATTTAAAACCTTAAGTAAAATAAACAAATAAATAAAAGTAATGGTAAAAAACATAATTTTGCTGTCTGTGCATTTCCTTTTTTTGTTGCAACCTCCAGACTTAACCAAAATCATGGGGTTTCTTGATGGATAGTAACAAAAATGGATTGAAAAATTTATTCTCCTTTTCTGCATATTTTTATCTGAATTAGAATTTTCTTATGTTTATTGTATATATATATAAAAAAACATAAATTTTCTTAGTTTTCCAGATGAATCAACCCAATCACTTTTAAAACAACTTTTTGATCCATTTCTTGCTATGAGTCCTGCTTTCTAAGGCACCTAAGCAAGCACAGTGAGAGCATGCATACTCTTGAAGGTCCCAAAGCCTCGAACCGGCAACCTTTTAACTGGAAGGCCACAGTGCTACCCACTGGTTTACTTTGTACACAACTAAATAAATAAACATTAGATAAATAACTTCAGCTGAAATTCAGGTCTCTCTGGAAAAAATGTGTTGTCACTTGAAGAAACATGGGTGGCATGGTCGAGGTACCAGAGCAAAGCCATTACTACGTGCCAACAGCTCAGAGACTTCTGGAGCAAAGGTACTTGAAGCAATGAGACCAAAATGTATGTGTTTGGTCACCACCGTAAACGCTACATTTGGAGAGGAGTCAACAAGGCCTATCATGAATAGAACACCATCCTCACTGTGAAACATGGAGGTGGGTCACTGATCTTTTGGTGATGTGTGAGCTCCAATGGCACAGGAAACTTGGTCAGAATTGATGAGAAGGTGAATGTTCTTAAGGACACTGGAGGAAAAAATTGCACTCATCAGCCCGGAAGCTGCTAATGAGACGATCCTGGACAATGATAAAAAACACAAGACCACATCCACTTGTCATTGGTTACAACAGAACAAAGTGAAGGTTCTAGAGTGGCCGCCTCAGTCTCCTGGCCACTGGGGAGAACTCAAACGTGCAGTTCATGCAAAGGAGCCCAAGAATTTACAAGAGTTTGAGGCTCTTTGCCAAGAAGAATATGCTGCTTTACCAACAGAGAAGATAAAGAACCTCATCAACAATTACCTCAAGAGACTTCAGGCTGTCACTGATGTTAAAGAGGGGGGTATAAAATATTACAAACTTTTGATCAGGGTGTTTTGGGGCATTTCTGTTGTCGTTATGATTTTAAAAGAGAAAACACGGTTGTTTGACAATAAATAGCTTCACCCAACCACTAGCTACGAGAGGAAAATGTCAAAGACGTATATGTATATGTATGTTTTAACATTATGAACACAAACAGAGTAATGTTCAGAGTAATGTTCTAATGCCAAGAGCTAAAAAAACAGGTTAGTGATCGATTAAATTGACTAAATAAGCACCGGTTTTTGAAATACAACCATTGTAATGCCATTGTTGACTACAATGTCAAATTGAATAATATTGTTTCTAATATTTCCAGAAGAATTGTAAATCTGCATATTATTGCTCCTGAGAAAACTTGCTCTCATCATTGGACATGCATGTAAAAACAATAACCTGCAAAGCAATTATTTAAAAAAATCCATAATGATGCCGCCACAGGAAGTCGCTACATATATCTTCCACTACATCTCATTTTCAGATATTCACTGAGGTGAAACCAGGATAACGCTGTTGAAATTAATTAACTAATTTCATCTACAAAGGTCCCCCATTCTTCCAAAAAGACCTTTATTTATCTTCAATAATGATTCCAGTTTGTATGTTTAATATGTTCCCTTCTCTCTCCACTGGAATAATGAAGCATGCTGCTCGTCAATCTGAATGACTACTGGAACAGATGTTTATAAGCTGTTGAAATGAAAGTGATTTTAGATTCTTCCTGTTTCCAAACACCACAGACATAATTGTAATGCACCAAGAAGTATTAAAAACATCATCTACTGAGCTCAAAGAAAGCCTCTGGACATCACTGTAGCTCTGAGAACTCTGTTCATTTTAACACATACTTGCAAGAAAACTGGGATCAAGAAATCTGAGATCAATCAAATCCTGAGCTCACCTAAAGGACTTTTGTTAATCTAATCTCTTGCTTGGACAACCATTTTCTGTTTGATACATGATAATATTTGCGGCAAGTAACAACTAAAAACAGCTCTGGTTGACTGGATATCAGAGAATGCATTAAGGCACCAAGAAAACAATTGGTAAAACACTAAGTCATGGAAAACTTCCATAAAATCTCTAAGGTACTGTGATGAGTAGGTTGAATGAGTGGTTCAAAGCATTTTTGGGGTGTTTTTGTGGAAAAGGAACAGGATAACTGCACTGCATCTAAGACATTGGTCCCAAACCTTTTACACTGGGCAGACTGGTTTCTCAAGATATGCCTCATTAAAGAGCCAATCAATAAATCCATATTTCAAGTATATTGTCTGTTAAATGCTTTCTTTTCTTTCCAAAACTTTCCAAAGACACAGATTTCTTTCTACAGCGGTGTGAAAAAAATGTTTGCCCCCTAAACTTAATAACTGATTGGACCACCCTTAGCAGCAACAACTGCAATCAAACGGTTTTGATAACTTGCAATGAATCAGCAAGGGTTTCATCTGGGAATTCTACAATGCCAGTTCTTTTATATGGTGGAGTCATGAACATTCACCTTAACTGAGGCCTGTAGTTCTTTGGATGTTGTTGTAGGGTCTTTTGTGGTCCCTTAGATGAGTTGTCGCTGAGCAGTAATTTCTACTTTTCCATGTTTTTGCCATTTGTGGATAAAGGCTCTCACTGTGGTTAGCTACAGTCCCAAAGCTTAAGAAATGGCTTTATAACTTTTTTCAGACTGATGGATCTCAATTTTTTTTTCTTGTTAGATTTCGTATTTCTTTGGATCTCTGCATGATGTCTAGACCTCTAAGATTTTTTTTGGTCTACTTTACTTTGTCATATACAGCGGTACCAGTGATTTTTCACTGGTTTTCCATTTTTTTTAATCAACTTACATGGTTGTTTCTGAGAGCCCTTGCACGGATTAGCCGTTTAACATCTAAAACTTGCGTCAAGATACGAAATGTTTGTGATATGAAAGCAAACCTGGAACGGATTATTTTTGTATCTCGAGGCAGCACTGTATAACCATCTCTATGTAAACCAAAGAGATGGTTATATGTATCTCAGTAGGACAATGACCTGAAACTAAATTTTGAAGTAACAAAGGAAGGGTTCACTAAAACGTCTGGTCAGGAAGCTGAGGGTTAGAGCTACGTCAGGCCCAAAACCCTAAGAACCTGGAGAGGATTTTTTTTTGTACTTAACTATAAAAAAAGTGGTAGAATTATGAAATCGGCATTTCTTTGTAAAACCCCAAATAATCCAAATCTCAAATAATAAAAATAAATACAATATGTTTTTTTTCTAAACAGCCTGATTAGTTTATACTGGTTGTGTCTCAAATAGGGCTTCAATGCTGTAGAAACATGAAAAGGATTTAACAGTTGCAGGTGGTAATGACTGAGTGAAATCCTCTGAAATTCAGGAGAGGATTATGATAAAAAGAAACACTGCAACAAAGACTGACCTTTAAGTTAGAAAACCTGAAACAGCATTTTCAATAGCTAATTTAATTTAAGGGTATTGCCTAAAAATGAAGAATATGTATGCACCCGTGTTTGAGATCTTCAGGCTGTTGATTGCTTATGCAGGAAGTCATCTTATTTTACCTTCCCACGGAGCAAACATTCATTACCTTCCGCAATTTTTCCATCCATGTCATTGCCATTTCTACATTCAATATGTCAGATGGAACAGGCTCACATGCTGGTTGTCATGGACACACATTCTCTGCTCTTTGTTTTTGAAAGATGTCTTTTAAAAGTGTGAATTCAAAGGGGTGAAGCCACCCACAAATGGCAGTACAATTCAAACTTTAACAAAGACGAATGTGCTTGCATGCAGACACAGGCGGGTTTCTTTAGAGTGGTGGAAGATAGCGCAAAATGAACTTTTAAAATGATGCTCATGAATGAATAAAAGTGAATTATTATGTATAACTAGTCAGGGGCCAGAGGAGGATTTATAATGAGATCTCTGCAGCCAGAGCTTTATGAAGACAGTGCAGTACATTCTCAGAAGAGCTATATCTTGCAGTATACACAGTATTTGGCTTTATACAGTTAAATTCACTGTGAAGAAGAGTTATTTAATCGTCTATTTAATGAGTTTCCTTTCATTTGATTCCATTTTTTTTAATCTGTTACTGACAATGCTGTAAATTCCCTTTATTTTTCTGTAGGAATTTAGCTTGTTAACCGGTGTGTACACATGCCAAACACAGCGGCTGTTTTGAATTAGGTTAGAATGACGCGAGCCACTTATTGTTTAAATTTGATTTCAATTATGACGTGTATGTTTAAAAAAATGTTAGTAGTTTTGATATTTTTGAAGGTTATTCAAATAAAAATGTGAGAAAATTTGCAATCGTCATAGTTTTGTTTTACAGACTCCAAATCGGTGCTATCTAGTGGTAAAAAGAAGGGATAATGCTTGAAAGTACAAGACCTGTGATATGGCTAGCGTTTTCCAAAGTTCTTACCCAAAAAAACACAAATTGCACAAAAAGTGCTTAGAACCATGCATAAAGTTTAGATTTCTGATACAATTTTCACATAGTTTTTCTTTGCTTTTGGGGGATTTATGAATTTTTTATTTTGTCCCAACATTGTTGATTTTTGTTTTATAACATAAAATCTGTTCTCAATTTTTGCAATCTAATGCAATTTAATTTATGATTGTATTTTGTGTTGTGGAATTATTGTGTGATGTAATGAAAAACTATTTGTAAAAAAAAAGAAGCTGGAAAGAGTTGGGAAAATGTTATCAAGCATGACCACAAAAACTTTTTAAAATGTAATTTATTAGAAACATTGTGTAAAGTAGTACAAAGCACTCTAAAATGCTATGGGTTAACAACAAGTAAAAGTGAAATTTCAATAATTTAAACAATCATTTAAGTGAAATAGTTTATATTGTTTTTTAGTATCACACTTGTGCAGAGACAATTTATTTACCCCACAGAGATTTATAGAAAATGTGAATGTCCCAGTGACATTGAGCTTCCCGGTCAGCAATAAACAAAAGAAAAGGTTTAGATATCAGATAAAGGAAGAAAAACTAAGAGGTTTGATTTTCAGATCACTTTATAGCTCCCTTTTCATATAGTTTATATTTACAGTGAAATGTATATCATGAAATGAAGCGCATTAGGATCGAGAGAAGCATTGAGATGATTAAAAAGAGAAAGTGAAAAGTTTCTTCAAATCTTACACTGAATTAATATTTTATTTTTGACTTGGACTGTAATGATATCTTGTTATGTTCCAAAAGATAAAGGAATAAAGATTTACACAGAATCGAAACATGCACTTTTTCCTTTAGGAACTTTTATTGACCTTTGTTGAACATCTCTTTTTTAAGTAATTCGAAATCATCTTGTTTTTACTTCTTGCAACAAAGATATTGGCAAAATCTCATAGTGAGTAAAATATGTATTTGACTCCTAGGGATTTATGTTTCACCCACAGAAAAAAGATTATTTAACAGACCTTTATTGAATTTTGACTGAATGTGAGCAGTGAAGAGAGGGGGAGATGTTTGGTAAATGACCTTGGGTCAAAGTCACTGATCTCTGGGTCATGGTACTATACCAACTTTGGGAGATGGTAAAACTCATAATAAATCACAATATAGATATGAATATCCAATATAGATAGAAATCACAATGTAAATATGAAAATAATGTATTCTACAAACATTTTTCAGAGATGATTTCTAACCACATGGTCTCAAAAATGCATTGCCGTGGATGCCATTTAGAAGTTTGTCTGCACTTTTATGTTTAGGTGTAGAAGCATCTCTAGATCCCTGGGACTCGTGGTGTAGTGGTAGAGTCCCAGGATGCCAGGAATTCAGTTCATTGCCCTGAGACACACCTTATCACCGATCTCCCTCTAATGAGCTCACCTCCAGCCATTAACTCAAATCTGCCAATCAATCACTATCTACCTTCAATCACTCACCCACCCTGTAAACACCAGCCCAGCCAGTTCCTCATTGTCAGATCTACAGTTCACATCAACCGCTGGGACAGAATCATTACTCTTGAACAAGGTGGAATTTCTCTGCATGCGGTTGGGTCAGTTCACTATATAACGTCTCAAAGTGTTATAGCATGCTATCTTATCTAATTTATAGCAATACTGACATCCTAAAAATGTACATTTGCGTCATGTCAAGTAATAAAAAAAAACTCACTAACCAGACCTTGCCATTGTGGTGGCTCAAGACGCATCACGTGACCCGATATAACAGGTCAAAGTTCATCCCCGCTTAACTTTCTGTCACAATGGAATCCGGAATCGTACCGCATACTCGGAAACTTCCACTTTCCCATTGCTGCATATGATCCCATCGAAGTTCAAACAATTTTTCATAGTGTGACCGCAGCATTATTCTCCTGAGTTGCTTGCAGCCTGGAATTCTCTAGTTCACGACATAGTTACCTGCTCAACTCCTTTTCAGCGTTGTGTCTCAACAGGAACCTCTTCCTTACCATCTACTCAACACCTCCCTTTCCTGTTGATCATCCTTGCAGTTCCTTCTCTCCTCTCATCTCTTCACCTCAACTATGAGGGATCGCTACCCTCCTCGACATTTGTTAGATTGTGGACTTCTGGGACTTTATTCTTCTGCACCTATTATTTTAAAATATTAGTCCAACTGTTATGTGCGAAATAAGCACCGAGAACCAAAGTGAAAGAGATACTGTTAGGTGCGAGAGAAGCACCACAACCCAAGTGCAATTTCAACCACAATATTTTACGCCGTATAAGACGCACCGGCATATACGACACAATTTTAAATGAGTAAGATCTAGAAAAAAGATTCTAAACCAAATACTGTAGTAAAATATTTTATATCAACTGTGTAAAAGTTAACAGCAGTTAAAGAACAATTATATGCCAAACATGTAACATGAACAGTCAGTAAACAGTAAAAGTAACAAAAAAAGGCTGTAATGTTTCATTCCTGTTCCTTACGATCTTACGTGCTATGGTAGGATCGACGAGCAGAGATGGGCAATGACATCAGCTCGCACCGCCAGGTGTACAAATATGGCCGACGGCTCCGGAGCTAGGCCGAAGCCGCGGCCTCTCTTACGCCTCTCCTACGGCCATGACCGCCCTCCGCTCCGCAGCGCTCTGCATTCGCCGTATAAGACGCCTCAACTTTTCCCCCTTAGTTTTGGGGAAAAAAAGTGTGTCTTATACGGCGAAAAATACGGTATATATTTATTCAATGCTCAATAAGGATAGTTACATGGAGTAATGTGTTGCTCAGAGATTGCTAGCTGCATGGCTAGCATGCCTAGTTCCAGTAACCACCGTATCCTAAAGAACCCACTCACACAAAGCAGGGGGAACAGGACAAGACTTCAAATGAGAGGAATGATCAGATAGGTAGCGATAACTCAAGTGTTGGTTGGGTTGATAACTGTCAGACAAAAGGTGACTAGAGAAAGGGCAACACCTGATCACCAATTAAGCTGCAGCGGCTGAAGAAGATGATGAAGGGAGCACATGAGGGAAGGAATGATACAACTGTCAAACATAGAACAGGACCTAACTAGAGGTAGCTATTTGAAGATGGTTTGAACTAACACTCATAGAAGAATGTTGATCCTCGGAGACAGCAGAGCATTGGAGCTAGCATTAGAAAATGTTGCTTAATTCATTTAATCATTAAATGATATACTGGGTGTTAGGTCTTCGTTCAATAGTGCAACCAATTCGATTCTTTTGGCCATCCTTGTGATTGACATCCCTATTCTAGGAGTGACATTAAATACACCTAAGGATTAAATCTCAGAAGAGCAATAGTAACTGGTTGAAATCTGAACCAGACAGGGCACAACTGGCGGGTGATCGATTTTGTAGTCGGAAAGAGATTTAGGAGATCTAAATGTGAAGTTGGGTTTTTTTGCAAAATGCATTGAAACAGCTCAATGGACTGTGAACATGAATATTTGTTAGTTTTCTATATGGAAAGGACTGTATATCAAGTCTTGATAATGCATATCAGGACCTGTAACTCTGTTCATGATCCTGACCTTGTCTGCCAATCACCGGCATCAAAGACCATGCTTGTATGAAAGACCAGAACTCCCAGAAGCCTGTGTTCATCGTCAATGTTGTTCCCTGATATTGCGTCCTGTACTCTCTTGCTGGCTCTTCCTTGTAAATGCTATGTGAGTTTCTCCATCCCTGCTCCGCTTACTAACCAGAGCTCCTAGAATACCAGTTGGTTCGATAAAGTGAATTTTATGAAACGCCCCGTTATTTATCTACTCATGTTATACATACAAAGAATGATTAAACAAATGACAATTTGCTAAGCCATCAGAACCGAACCGAAACCATGGTTAAAATCCGCGGTACGTACAGAACCGTGAGCTTTGTGTGCCGTTGCTTCCCTAATGCCTACATCGTATGCTCAACAACTGACGTTGACCCATCTGGAACTCCACAGTAATGGAACTCGGGACCTGAAGATATACTCAGAATGCTACAATGCTGCGGAAGAACAACTCTACTACTGTTGAATATCTCATTAGACACACAAAACTTTATGTCTTTATCGAGTTTTTTTATGTACTGTCACAGGAAACATGACAAAGCACATGAAAATGACTTGATCTGCCCCTGGTGTCTGTAAGAGGTGCACCTAAGGATGGCCAGCTTGATTCCAGGCAATAATGATATGCCTATTTTTCCACTTAACTATTTCTACAACTGATAAATTAGACCCCAGGAAAATGATCTAATCAGCTATATGTTCAATGCACTCAACTCAACAGAAAAGAGAGCGTGTGAAGGGAAGACCCTTTCAGAGGCTTTTTCATCCAATTAGGTCTATGATATGAAGTGGGAGTACCATAATCCACAGGAACATTGTCCCCACCTCCATAACCTCACGATGCACTACAGCACATAGTAGATTGAGAGAAGGAAAGAGAGAGAGAGACAGGATAGAGGCTTACCAAAGAGGAGAGTAATGGATTTGCTGTTGTGTATTCTTTCTGCTCTGCTCTTTCCCCCTCTGCACACACATTAATCTCTGTCATAAATGCTCATTTTGGAAGCCGCTGCTTTTGCTGCCCACCATGTGTGGGAGAGGAAAGAGAGCGAGAGCACGAGAGACACTTCCAGGCTCAGCTTCTTCAGGGTTATGGCAGAAGAAAGACAGGGAGGTGACTTATGACAAAGAGAAAATAAAAGTGGTTACATGACAGAAAAAATAGATGTCAAAGTTTTTCCTTAACTTTAATGTTCCATCCAGAAGATCAGTGAGGAAATAAGTAGTCATCAATCTGTTAAAGTTCACAAGCCCCGTCTGCTCTCTCGGCATCCTATTTTGCTGTTACCGCAAATGCATGTAGATATAATGGGATTTAGCGAACCATCTGCTGTTGATGTAAAGTGAGTAAATGGCAGATACGCCACCACAGATGTGAAAAGTAAGCAGAAATACACTTATAGAAGTTTGTTTGCTGCTGTAATCACCTTTTTCCATAGACGAAATAAGAGAAGACGTTCACCATTTAGCTTGATAGATAAACATGTTTGAATTATCCAAGAGATCCACCGCTATGAATATAAAATGCTGACCTTTGGGCTATGAAATGTTCCTTAGTTCAAAAATGATGAGAAAATGCTGCTTTTCAGAATGATGGATGTATTTTAGTATTCTATTATTATTCTAGTCATAACCGATTTTATTACTATTTTGTATGTCTGACTGCACAGGAGTATGTAAGCTCGAAAATGCAGAATGGTATAGTGAAAGGTCAAAGGCTTGCCCAATAACTTTTCCTTCCTGTGGAGAGATATTACGCTTACTGACACGAATCCTGCTGCACTTGCCTAGAGTTACACTGAAGTGGAAAAATGCAATAATGGTCTAAATAATCACTTCACATGGAAAGCTAGCTCAGTGTTCTTAAAAGGCCACTTCATAACGAAAGAAAAGGTGTACGGTGACCTCCTCTTAAAGGTCAGCGAGGCAGGCTTTTCTCAATTCCACAGAGTCATCTTGTTGTGTAGATTGGCTTATTAAACCTCAATAGGATCCACCTACTGTTTGTGCATGGTTCCCAGTGGTAGTCTCTGCATCATGTCCTTTCTGTGATTGCCCGTCTGTAGTGTTTCATTCCAGAACAGTGTGTGGTTCACTGTGGCTGTAGATTTTAGGGGTTGTCATTTTGTTTATGACTAGATGGTTCATTTAACATTTTTGAGAGCCCTCCTCCAAAGTTGCCTGCTAGTAAAAAATAATTCATCTTTTATACCCATCCATGAATCTTAAATGCGCTCAAGTGGGTCACTGGGTGCCTTACATGCTTTGCCATTTCAATTTTATTAACTTTTATAATCATTTATTGTTGTGAGTACTGCTCAATGATTTTGGGTGTAAACAGATTGAGGAATTGATGTCTCCAGATGTTTGTACACATTTTTAACAGAATGTAACCAGATTTTATCTTTGTTCGCTACAGCGGTGTCAATAAGTATATGGTCACCCTGTGATTTGGGAGGTTCTCCAACATTTATGGAGAGTGCCTAGAATTGTCAGCATAGGTGCATTACCTCAAAAAAAAAAATCTGAAAATTTATTTGTATTTATTTGTAAATTACAGTGTATAATTAATTCATAATTTGTTTATAAGCAAGATTTCTAACCCCTAAAAGACCTGTTATTTTGGTTTCAAATAGTCCAGCTACACTTGGTAGCTGTCAAATAGACACATGTGAACCCCACAGTTAGTCAAAAGTCTAAGTAGCAACTTGATCTGTCAAAAGATCTTTTCAAAAGACACAAGTGACAAAATTGTAGACCTTCACAAAGCTTATAAGGGTTTTTCCAATTTCCGATCAGCTTATATGACTTGTATCATCCCAATGATACCTTACCTACAGTGAAGCATGGGGCTGGAAGGGGACAACAAAAAGCATATCTTGCTTCTGGAGTGGCTTTATAAAAGTCTCTAAAGGGAGGGAGGTGAATATATATATATATATATATATATATATATATATATATATATATATATATATATTGTTATTTCCAGATTTACAAATTAGAAGTAGAAATGCACCTATGCTGAAAATCTTCGACCGCTCCAGGATTTCTAAGTAGGAGAACTTGCAAAATCACAGGGCGATAAAATACGTATAGCCCTCACAGTGTATGATCCAAAAAGCAGTTGCCTCTAAAGTGTTGGATCCAATTCAGCACAAAAAAATCCAAACGAAACGCTCCTGGGAATTTAAATCGGCTTATTAGCCACACATCATCATTGCCCAAGAAATCATTATGGTCACGAAATACACATTCTCTCGACGTTTTTGTCCATTTGTCATCAAGTAACACCAACAGTCACATTTAAGAAGGAACTTTTATATTTATTTAATGCTGTGAAATGTATGACAAAGAAAAACGCTGTAAATCTTTTACAAACTGCAGAAAAAATGTGAACTATTCTTGGACTCCTAGACTAGTCTGCATATGCATTTGTTTAATAAAGTAAATACAAAATTAATACCAACAGTGCCATCTTGTAAGTTTTAAGCACAACGGTCAAGGCAGTCTTCATACGTTTAGCAATCACAATTATTCTCAACACCTTGTCAACTTAACATTATTAGTATTGCCTTATCTCACCCAAATGATGCTTTTCATACTATTTACCCCAACCGTATTTGTAGTTTCACTCATCAAATTCACAGGCATTTTATTGCCTTATGCAATTTTTAAATATAATTTTCATGATTGTTTGATATAAGGTGTGATCTATAAGTCATGAAGTATCTTAGAAACATCTTTTTTTAATAAAATTCCTCAAATATCCACAATACGCTAGAGAAGTTTACTTAAGAACAGTTAATATTCTACGTAAGGATAAGCAAACGTTGACATCAAGTTGTGTTCATAAATCTGAAACATTGCACAAAAAGGAGTACGTAATTTTGGAGCCAGTTTTGTACGTACACAAACCTTATAAATGAGGGTATTTTTTAAATTTATCTTTATAACAAAAAAGTCCAATATCTTCATTTTAAAACAGGATGTGTCTTTACTCTGTTATGAAAATGTCAATTAAAATATGTGACAAAGTTTCAGCAAACTTTTGAAACCTCAATGGGAGATAAGAAGCAAGAGTATTTCCAGCAGTGAGTGATGAGTCACAGCCAGGGATAGTAGAGAGTCTCTATAAATCATCCTAGAAAAGACAAAGAAGAACAAGAGGACAAAACCGAAGGAATGATTGAGGGCCAGTGGGAAGGCTTTTTGCAAATAGCTCAAATAAGAAATCAGGGAAAGATGAAAGGTGTAGAACTGCTGCAATCCATGCCAGTCGTCTCATCGAGTCACAAAACTTATCACAGAAAGATCTATCTACAATTTCTGGATGTGACAATTCACTCAAAGCTCGGAACAAAGAGAAAAGATAGTATATGGGGCTGTCTCTTAAGCTCACAGCACACATCCTCATAGTAGTAAATATACCGTAAGCACCCAAAAAAACCCTAATGCATTACACTTTTTACTGATTCCAACACCTTCCATCTGGACACGGCCAGTAAATGGAGATAATGCACAGATAATGGAAAAATGATTACATTAAGGGTCACACCTTGGCCATTTCTGACCAGACCCATAGGATTTCTGCATCTCTCTGAGGCTTTAATGGGATTTAGGTATGGGGTGTTTAGGGGGGAAACACTTGCCCTGGTGATGTAAAGTGATTTGATTTGTGGTTTGCTCTGAGAGTGAAAGAAAACTAATGTGATTGGCTCTTCGCTCCAGTTTTACTGTGCCATCTGGCATTCTTGGGTAGCATAAAGAGACATTAGATCTCTTACAGAACATAGAGCTTTTTATGGAGGCAGAAGCGTAGACATCACAACCAAGATGCTCCACTCTTGAATGACATCTTCAAAAATGGAGTTGGCTTTTTATTTAACAACAAAACTTTATATTTGTGGTCAAAAAGTTTACAATGTTTTTGAGTTCGATCCTCAACTCAACCTGTTTGCTTGTAATTAATGTTTGTGCGGAAAAGGTTTCTGCATTTCTGGGCTCCTGATAAACCCTTACCTCTTTTATCCAGTGATGTGCTGACTATTTTGATTTCTGAGGGATGAGGAAAGATCAACGGGAAAAGGCAGTTGATCTGTACAAAACAGGAAAGGGATATAAATCTTTACATCCAAGTGGATGCTTTGAATCTCGAGCTTTGAACCGTTCCATCCAAATGGTTCAGGAAAAGATTCATTGCACACACCCCTGCTGGTGAAACATTCTAATGGAATACAACAAGTCCTAAACACAGGCCGTCCGGTTTTACTATAAGGCTCTTTAATCTTTGAGGAAATACTCCTAAAAATGATTAAACCAGGAATTTATTTCTTCTAATAAGTTTTAATGTTTTGTTGGCCCAACTTTAATTGGATTATTATCGTTGTTATGACATCCTCAAGGTACAACTGTTGAACCCAAGTTGTCTAATACAGAGCAGACACTTCACCTTGGAAAAACATAAATTAGACAACACAATTTAAAATAATTATTGGCTTGTATTGACAAATTATTTCTGGTAACTTATTGAATATCTGAGATAAGCTCAACATGTTTACACACAGTAGACACTAGTCTCCTTTGAGCAGGCTCCATAGAAACAATCGCTCATCACTCCTACTGACACACAAACACTGCAATGACCCATTGTTATTTTTTCGTGAAACCCCCAAAAACGCAAAGCAAGAACAGCTTTAGCTAGTCGTTCTGGAATGCGCAGACAACAAACCTATTTATAAACATGACAAGAGCCATAAGTCACCTGACACCAGGAGCGAAGGTCAATACTAACAGAACAAATATGAACACACTGTCAGGCTGAGCCCAAACAAAAATAAAATGAAACTACTCAGATCACTAATTAAACTAGTTAATCTACTTTTCTTTTCAAAGGCATGCTTTTTACATTTGAAAACATAGAACTCCTGACAATTTAGGCTGTCAAACAGAAATTAATATTAACCACAGACTTTATTTGCCTTATAAATCAAAGCCCAGTATACTAAAAACCCACTGGAAACCCTCTGGGAACCATGGAAAATTAGCCTTGAGGGTTGCCCTGCAAATTGACGTCATTACTGAAAGTCTCAATTCTGTTCCCCAGAGAATCTTGGTGTCTCTCATTTACTGAGGGTGGAAATGAAAGTAGAGGTGTGTATTGGTGGTAAAATTATTGTTATGGTCCTGAAAAGTCCTTCTGCGATCTTGTTGATGATGGGGGATAGTCCATCCACTTCGTAAACCGATGACAAGAGAAGTGTTAGTCAGACCAACCGTTTTCCGTAAAGTGCTGGATGCTTCATCCTTGATAATTACATTTCCTTTTTGGTTGTCGAAGATAAATTGCAAGCACCCAGAGTTATTCAAGAGAGGCCTTCAGCCAAAATACAAGAACAGAGGGAAAAGACCAGATGGTTTCAGGCTGTTCAATTATTTATCACATGCTAGAGAAGCAGGGACTACTCACGACTCTATGTTCACCAACCACATAATCAAGAGGGCATTCATAGACTACTTTCCCAGAATAATAATAAAAAAATTTGAATATTAAATTGTGCAATGTATCATCTTAGAACATCATTGAGTTACAAATGTAAACAATTGTCGGTCTAACACAAAGACAAAATCACCAAAATATGACATTATAATATTGCTGTTGCTTGTTGGTAAGCTAACAGCACTTTGGATGAATGCTTTTATGGTCTGTCTGTAGCATCCCTCTCTCCACTGTGAAGCCAGAACAGAAGTTATTAAATCAATCAACTTGAGGCTGGTGAGCAAATCCTTTAGACTACTCATCCTCAAAGTCAGGCAAAAAGCTGAGAAAAGCCTGGAATGCAGATTTATGTAACTTTTTTTATCTCTCATTTAGAAATTCATGTGCACCCCATCATTTGTCAAGCCTCACATATAAGTAAGCAGCCTTTATTTGTCACATACACTGTTAAATGCAGTGAAATAAGACCCCTCTGGACACAAACATAGACAAGGTGAGGACGGGTCAATGTTAAGTGGTAGCATTTAAGATAGAAACAGAGAAATGGGTGTACATTGGGTAAGGTAGCTCAAAAAGAGCCTATTCATATGGGTGTGGCTCCCATTATTTAGCCCTTGTTAGATAAAGCCAAAGACTTGGGTGGTTTTAGGTTGGATTTTGATGATTTCAATGACATGAAATCCTCAATTTTTGACAAAATTTGATTAATCAGAAGTCAATGTGATGGTTTTTGTTCTTGCTCTTCCTTCACTGAACTTTTCTGATAGAGAAAAGATGTCCGTTCGTTCATTTGTTAGTTCCTTTATATTACAGACCATGACAAAAGTTGATTTTGTAGAAACTGCTATAAACCTGATTAATAAATTGGCGTAACAAATAGTTTATATGAAAAGCACAAACCCTCTCAAATGATGTTTACTGCACTGAAACAACTTAGTTTTACTGAAAAAGATTTATCATTTAGTCAAGACAGAAGATTTTTTTGTCGCCTGTACAGAAATGTAACAAATTTACAGCACATTAAAAAAAATATATCAGCGAATTAAGTAGTGGTGCTGTTATCCAAACGTAATAGCTTGTATGACTTCCATGAGCTTAATTGACGGATCCATATAATTTGGCAAGGATTCATACAATTTATTCATCAGAAATAGCAAAGAAAGCAGTCTTACATGCCCCACAGAGTTCATTAATATTCTTCCATGCTTCCTCTTTCGTCCTACCCCAGAATTGCTTAATAATGTTTATGTCTTGTTATGTGGAGATATAATTATGCAATGGAGCACCACCCTGCTTCAAAATTTGGCCTTTTTTATCGTTGGGAACATATCTAAGATGCATATTTCCTGCAGGGGGCATTGTAGTCTGTATCGGAGTGTTGCTGAGACTAAAGGCTATAACAAGATATTTATTAATGAACAGACAGGCATTAATGTCTTGTTTGATGCATATAAATATATTGGTGAATAAACTTTCATTACATATTCTATAAATAATATAATCAACATCAGCATATACCCAACATCAAAACAAAATTACTGGTGTGAAATCAGTTTGTTTAATCTGTTAAAGGTTCTTGGACTCTTTATAATAGGACTCTAAATTATCTTGTTTAAGTCAAAAGGTAAGTGAGCCTTTGGACTCTTTATGTTTTGGGAGGATGTCACACTGTGGATGATTCCAAAGATCTATTTACACACCTACTCAAACCTATCATTCTGACATGGATAAAAAAATGCTAAGACGTTCTTCTAAAGAACCTTAATAAACTGTTCAAAGTTTAAAAATCAAAAATAAAGTTGAATTCAGAAAGCTATTATGTAGACATCTTTTGCATATACTGTACAGTGAACTTTGGTTCATTGGACATTAAGTGGAATGGATAAATAAGGGGAAGCTTTTGATTAAGTTGGAAAGAAATCTGGGAAGCAAAAAGCTGCTGGCAGGCTTCCATGAAGAGAGGAAGGGAGAGTGATTGTGAAGGATTTAGATTAGAGGCCATCATTAAAGCCATGACCACTATATTATATTATGTGACTTTGACAGAGGATTATTTAAGTCTATAGGCGGTTACTTGGCTATTGTTGAGGAAAAATATGTTTACAACTCTTTTTAAAAAGAACATTACTAATTGCTATCAATAAACTCATCAATATTCTTTTTCAGCTTTAATATTCAGAATTTTAATTATATTTTATAAAGTGTTGATTTTGTGGTTTGTATAACATTCCCAACATTGTTTAAAAATTATATTAGATTACGAACTAATAATATAATTACATAATTGTTATTTTTGATGCGAGTTATTACCAATTTAAAGAAAATATCACAAATGTTAGCTTTACTCACCTTTAAATGGCGAGAGAGACACAAATGGTGAGAGAGACACACAGATTGTGGTGGGGATGAGCTTTTTCCTTGCTGAGAGAGAGAGAGAGAGAGACCATCCTGAGGAAACAAACAGCATAGGCCACCAGAGTAAAAAAGAAGCTTCTTTACTGATTAAGAATATCTTCACAGTGAGAAGATCACAAGCACAGAGAACAGCGTTCTCAATGTGAACATGTCAGACAGTTTCTCGAACCCTCTTGTACCATAAAGATTATCCTCCTGTGCTTATGATTAGATTCTTTTGTATATGGGATGTTGGACGCCAGAGTTGGCTCCTATGCTATGACGCTTGGCCTCAGGAGCATGTGTTTTGGGATATGGCGATATTCATATCTTTGTATCATGAAGCACAGGAGCATAGCATTTCAAGGAACAGTACAAGTTGTTAAGGTCAGGCTGAGGCATTGACAGACTTACAAAATCACAATGAAAGTGTCTACATGAAGACTTTTCCGCCACAATCTGTTCACTTTAGTGGTAGTTTTATTTCTACCCCTTGGATTGAGGTTTCCAAAACAGGTGAACTAGATCCTGTTGATCTAGTCATTTTTTGAGGTCACTATTTGGACAAAAAGAATTGGCAATGCATCATAACTGTGTACAACGCAAAAATCCTGTGCAGCTTCCTAATAGCCAGGAAACTTCCATCAAGTAATTTCATAAAACTGCTTTTTAAAAGAAAAATGACTTGACCAGAGATAAATGACAAATAAAGAGATGCAGACCTTCTCTTATTCCAGAAAACTGTATCCAGCAAGAGGTTGACAGTGTGGGCACAAAATAAAAGGTTATGACATGTCTTGAGTGAGATGTCTAAACATATCTAAGCCATACCTAAGCCATCTGGAAGTCGGTGGAAACACAAAGGTGAACCATAGTTGGTGGAGTTAAGCCGTACTAAGCAGAATCATTCCATTAAAAAAAAAAAAAAAAAAAAAATCCTTGGATTTGGGTGAGGAGCCCTGGGGTGTATACCTTCAGGAAGAGGCCCCAGGAAAGAGTTGTCTGTAAGGAGGGAAGTCTGGGCTCTACAGTCCTCCCCCTGTAACCAACACGATATTATGTATAATCTATGCTTTAAAGGGATATTTAAGATCTTTAATTTTAAATCTTTTTGTATAACTGCTGAAAGCACTAGATGCTTTGTAGTTTTGCTCAGATGAGTGACCAGTCATGCACTGCACTGCACATGTGAGTAATTAGTTAAAATCCCATGAAATTTAAAAGTATTTTGTATTTTTTTTGTAATATTAGTCCCAACTTACACCACAGAACGCTGTCCTATAAAAACTCTGGTATCTTTGTGTTGTACAACAGATTTAAGTAATCCTCATTCTAAAATGGATCTTTTGTTTTTTTATTAATAATCAAGTAGCAATTTGCAATTGAGAGGTTGGAGAATGTAAGGGTTTTATTTTAATTATTGCTTGACATGCTCAACGGAGATAAAGTAGGAGATGTTGTTATGAAACCCCTTGACATGCCTTCCTCTTGTTTAAGCAAATGACCGGCTGCTCTCTTCCATTAAAAATGACCCAAATCAATCAACGTTAGAGGATAACAAATGCAGGTCTGTTTTTATTAGAAGCATTTTGCCCGTTGGAACTGCTTTCACTATTAATACACTGAAACTGTATTGAAATATAGTTCAGATAATTATTAACAATTTTATGTGATGGATTTCCACTGCATTACATTGTTAAATATGTCCTTGTACTGACACATCGATTTACGTCATAAAAGGCAGCTAAAATGTGTTCTTTAAATCTTTATAGAGAAACAGTAAGAATATAAGGCAGAAGATAAGTCATAAAAATTCCACATCATCCAATCACGTCCTGCATTGCTTGTCTGTGTTGAACCGTTGGCTCCTGTGCAAAACGTAATGGGAAACAGATGGATTAGCCATGGACAAACATCTCAGTTAAGGAGTCAGACAGTCTGCTTCAGCTATAATTGTTTTATCTGCTCAGTGGCATCTGGAAATGTATCTCTCCAAAATATGCTGCTTAAAATTATGGAGATGCCAAGTTTTCTCCAAACTGTCCGGTAAAAATAAAAAGGGGCTTTAAAAACTGATTGGCCGAGAAACTGAAGAATACAAAGGGCGGATAGCTGCTTTTAAAAACCAGAAGGCAAATGTTTTGATTTATTTCACCTAAAAATTGGCAGCAGTTTCCACAAATGACCCAAGTTTTTGTAAAATTTAAATCAAGTAGACATCATATACAAAACTGAGAGTTCTCTTTTATTCCCAATCACATATGTTATTAGCCTGGTGTATACAGCATTTATGCCATGGTCTGCCAGTTATGCCAATCGCCAACAAGTGATTTCACTTCTCCCACTTTTTTCCCCTTTGGTGTTCATCACAGTGATCTACATTAGAATCACAAAAGGAAGCGTTACAGTTTCAGCAACTAAATACACCATCAGAAATCAACAAGTTACCATGACTTTTTGCTGTGCAAATCGATTTAAAGAAGCCCTTGCCATAACTCTTGACATAACAAGTATCAATTAGGGCCGAGTGGAACTTTAAACTTGAATCTTGGTATTTGATAAGACAATAACTGATCCATTACAACAGTACACTGTATTTAACATCACTACAAAGCAGTCAACCTAAAGACCAGTACACAACAATCCAAATTTTCAATGCGAAGTTTTGTACGACAATGATCGAAATCCATGGGTGCCAACAGAACATCACACATTGGACTGAAGGAGTGGTGCCATCGAAAAAGAGTTTCGGATTACCATATCAAATTGCCCATTTCTTGCAAGGTAGAAAGACCAATGAAAGCTGGCTCTTTTGATGACGTACATGGTACATAAAAGAGCCCCTTGGTGGCACTCATTCCACATTTTCATAGCGACTTCACTCAGGAAATAGCATGTCACAAATCCTTTTTGTCAAACAGCTCTCTGTGATCAGCCACCAACAAAATAAACTGCTCGACATCCATAATTTCATCTCTGTCGTCATCTTCTTCTTTCCTGTTTCCCCGTGTGGCACAGATTGCATTTGTTGTACTGCAAACGCCTTCTTCAGGCAGGGAGCGTTATTGCATCAATATTTCCTTGAACAGGCGAAGAGCTCCCTACTAACAAGCCAACCGAATATTCCTTCTTCAATCCCAATTCGAACTGGTGTGTAGAGGCCTTAAGGTTAAATTCCATTTCTCTCATTTACCCTTACCCTTTGGCTCTTCCCCTCTATTTTGCACATGCACCTGAGGCAAAAGAGTCCAATTCTCTTGGCTATAGGGTATAGGCTAAAGTAAAGGGTAGCCCTCATTAGACTTTAGACCAAAGTGACCCACAACTTTAAAATGATAAAAAAAAAACATGGCCGTGTGTTATGTCCATAAACAGATCAGTAAAATCACAAAATAAGTAGCTTTACACAAATTCATTTAGTTGCATATTTCATTTTAATTCAAAGTGATGCATTTGCTGAATTGTTATGCATATGGCTTTATGGGTGTGTCCCCGATCCATCTATTTCACCCCTACACCTAAGAAGAAGGTGTGGTGGAAGGATTTAAGGATTGGGGTGAGTGCAAGAAATAGACCTCCTCAAGTCAAACTACGCACTGTAGACCAAATTTTACAGGTCTACATTCCTGATAAACTTTAACATTAGAGAAAGAATTATTTGACCCCTCCTGTGAATCTGACTTCATGGGAGAACAGGATTCTGTGTCCAGGGCTGAAAAAAACACCGGGTAAACATTCAGTAAGCCATGCTCGGTGAAACCAAAAAATATGGACCTTGAACGTCCGCCTCCTGCCATTGGCCAGAAACAAAGTCAGAAGGAAGCTTCACAAGCATTTTCAACCGAGGAGCTTAACAGAGGTTCACCATGAATCTACCAGATTCACACAGTCCTTTACCTGTTGCTGTAAGTACAACAGATAGATGGTTTTTTTTTTGGAGTTTGATGGAAGGTGCTATTGACTCACCTCTCCCACGATTTGATGGCAGCCTACAGTTAGCTTACTAGGGTAAAGCTGTCAATCATATGGTCACACTTTATTTTTCTATCACATCCAGACTGCATGGCTGCTCAAAAACACACTAATCACCCCTCGTTCTGATCTCTGGTCTGGTCTGGTTTTGTCGTAGCATGCACAAACGTACAGACTCCCCTTACTGTGTGAATCTCTGGATCACACTTCATCACTTCTTATGGTTCATCAGAGCTGCTCCACTGTGGATCTTCACTCCTCCTCCCTACTGTTTTTCCCTCGGTTTCATCTCTTCCTGTGATGGCAGCCATCTTCCTCATAACATCCTGTTTGATGAGTGTTATCACCTATTTGGAACGTTGTAATTTTATATCTTTATTTTGCATCTGCAGTAAACGTCCTTCAAGAGAAACGACTTGTCCTTTCATGTTCCCTGACATATAGAAGTGATACTGTAGCTGTACTCAGGGGGGAAAGCAAGGCGCTTTGACCTCAGTCTGCAGCCCATGAGGGACACAAATAGTAGAAACTTTAAAATGTGTGGGATTTATAGTCCATGCATCAGGTTTCCACGACAAAAAATCCACGAGTAACTGAATCCATGAACCGCAAATGTATTCAAACTTGTCTGATGTAAAATTACCTTTAATGGCTTCTGTACAGAGGAATAGACTTGCACAACTTTTAAATAGCTTTAAAAAAATATATTTTTCCTCCAAAGCACTTAGTTGATTCTGGGATCAGCTGAAACCTTTTCTTTGAGTATTTTTTATGACTAACTGACCCTTGTTTGTAGTGTTTTCCCCTCGATCTGTATGTCACTTTTGATAAAAGCATCTGCAAAATGCATGAATGTAAATATGTAAAGGTTTCTTTTTATGCGAAGTTAAACAAAACAAAAACAAACTGTGAAAAGTGGAAGCTACAAGCAGCGATCAAAGGGCTCTCGCACCTCAGAAACCCATCACCCCTTGAACAAATGGTTCGGGGTCACAGGGGTCCCCACGCATGCACAAGGAGAACATGCAAACTCCTTCCAGGAAGGTACTTCCAAATGAAAGGCCACAGAGCTACCCACAGCGCCACCGTGCCGCTCACTGTGCACTATGAACAATCCTATTCAACAATGTGTTTAACCAAGAACTCTTGAAATTAGGGGACTAATTAAAATATAGAGGCTAATTAAATAATGAAACTCATAAACATAAAATCTTCTTATCTGCTTCTTCCCTTTAAGGGTCACAGGGGTCTACTGGTGCTGGATCTCCAGCTCACTTCGGGCTAGAGACAGGGGTACACCCTGGACAGGTTGCCAGTCCATCGTAGGGGATACAGGGTTTTAATTCAATTTTAACCAAATTAATCTGACACAATTTCAATTCCAACCAAATTAATTCAATTAATCTGACGCAAATTTTTGGGATTGAGAGGGGGAACTGGAATACCCAGAGGAAACCCATGCAAGCACGGGGAAAACATGCAAACTCCTTCCAGGATGGAAGCACAGAACTGGTGAGCACAGAACTGGCAACCTTCTAACTGGAAGGCTATAGTGCTACCACTGAAACACTGTGTGTGGATTAAATATTGTTAAATTACTGAACAACATTCTTGTCAGATGTGAAAGAAGCACCTTATCAAGGGAGGGTACAATGCTATGTAGATGCGTTCACACAAGGATTAGTAATATACAGTAGATGGTGGAATTGGGACAGATATGGCTTTGTGCGGCTGAGTTATAACTACTTCGTGGTGAAATCTCGAAATTCTGCCAAGCACGCATCATTCAAAAAAGTAGAAAAGCGTCACGATTTACTGTGGCAGAGGCCTTTAGGTGAGACTGACTGAGTTTGATGGTGAGTAAGTAAAACCTCTAGGCATGAAGCCTAGAAATGTACTAACTTTTACAGGAAAATATAAAATGATAACTGACTTTCTGTTGGTTTTGGAAACTCACTGCATTAGACCACTTTGTAGGACTTGGTCTCTCACATAAGTAAACCAACTTTTAAACATGTACTTCAAACACCGTCTAAAATAGCAACATTCCACTGACACTGTAGGCTGCTATTTAGATTAGATAGTCCAAGTTTGAACCCAATTAGACAACGCATGGCTCTGTTTCTATCAACAAAATGTTGACAGTTTAACAAAGTCAAAAAAAGCTTTGCAATATAACGTCCTGTATGCCTTTAAATAATACTGTTTGGTGAGTTTGGAGATTTTTGCGTCAAAGTATAACAAGAAAAAATGTCAATTTGTAGAGGTTAGGCAAAATTGCAGACTTCCTGTCAGTTTTGAAAACGCAATCCATATTACTTATATTTAAGTCTTGGTACCCTACACAGTTACGACAAACTGTGCACCATAAGCTTTGAACCCCCTACTTTTTGAACCCCACTCATGCGTACGTTTTTACAGTTCTGATGTTTGTGAATTGTTTTAACGTATGCTTAGACCTTCAACAATGCGCTTAAAGCTGGGAAACTAAATATTCTGAGTAAATGCTCCTACAATGCTCTAATAAAACCAAACAAAACACGAAACAATGGGGACCACCCAAGATTTTGGTTTGAATAAATCTATTTCTCTCTATAGAAATGTTTCTTTCCCAAATCACATTTTTGATATATTCAGCCTAAGATGTGTAATCAACTTTAAAGGCCGCCAGACGTCGCATCATTTACTCGGTGGCCTCAAATTAAATTGGCCCGTAGTGCAGACTATAATAGATAGTTATAGATGGGAAGACATGTTTCATTTCTGTTGGCAATAAAGGTTCAGAAAACCTTGCCAGCGGCAAAGGAATTTGTTCAGCACTCTCAAGAAAAGAAAACATTTATTATTGCTCTCTTTCAGCTCAAAGTTTCCAGTGAGAAGTGTTTCTCTCGGGAGCAAAACACTCCTGAACATCTGAGGGTCACTGAGTGAACACTCGCTGACCACCGGAATTGTCTCGGGTTGGTTTTGTTTGGTTACTCTACAATGTCGGGATTGCTATCAATGTGAAACAAGCATTTAGCATTGGCAAACTCTAAAATAAGTTTTCTTTTATTATCCCCAATTTACTCGGCTCGCTGCCTGAAAGCATGCTGCCAGTAGTTCTGGATTAGATTTTATTGGGACTGACTTGAGGCCAGAGCCAAATCCATCTTCTTTATTTGACACTTATATGAATATTGACATTATTAATATGCTGTAATCTTCACAGTCAGAGGCAATAATAGCTGGGGCTGTAAACAGACTATCAGTAGGAGACGAGGACATGCTTGGTAAAACACAGTGTGCAAAAGAACAATCCGGAACAACACAACAGCTCTGGTCTGCAATGCCGGGGAGAAGATTTTCCATTTAGCTGCTAATTATTCATTACTAGCTAACAGAGTTCAAATGTTCTTTCATCAGATTTATGTTCATTTTAATCTTTTGTTAAAAAAACAAATGGGTTTATATACAATTTCTTTTTTCCTTTAGTTCAGCAAATGTATTACATCAAAAGAAAATGTCACTCTGAAACAGCAAATACTGTAAAACTAATCCGTTTCATCGGGTCTCCTGTAGGCCAGATTATGAGTTGGCCAAGATCTGCTGCTGCAAAGGAGCCCCAAACCATCACACTTCCACCTCCATGCTTCACAGTTGGTATGATGTACTTTGGTTTATGCCAAACATGTCTTCTTTGCAAGTGTCTATCCAAAGAAAATTATTCCTGCACCTTGCACGCCTCCATGGAGGTCTTTCTGATTGTAGAGGCAGCACCTTCACATAATCCATAGCCAGAGCCTGCGGTAGGTCCATTGATTTCACTTTAGAGTTTTTGGTGAACTCTTTTACTATCTTGTGGCCTGCTAATGGGGTGAGCTCGCTGAAACGTCCAGGACCAGTTGTTTTTAAAAGTCTTACATTTGTAGACTATTTTCCAGACAGTGGAATGATTGATTTCTCAATCTTTTGAGATAATTTTTAATCCAGACTCATAAATTCTTTTTCTGAAGGACTCGGGAGCTTTTTTTGCTCTTGCCATGGTGCTCACTTTAACTCGCTGCTCACTCATCAAATGTCTAAAGTTTAAACAGGGCAAACCTTATTCAAATTACTGAGTACTTACCTACTAATCATATGCACCTGGTGTGGTGCACCTGTGTGTGTGATTTGAGCCGTTAGAAGTGGGCAAAAATGTCACTTTTTCCTCAGCTAGAATATGCTTTTGTAGAATTACTTTGCAGAAGATCCCCAAAAGTCTTTACTTTAGTTTTATTTGTTTTTTTTTGTATTACTTTATCTCTCTGTATTATTGTGAAATGACTAAACCATCCCAGCTAAAGATGGCAGAGTTCGTTGTCCATCCAAATGCTGTTAACTGAACACGTATTTCATTAGAAATATTTATTGTCCTTCAGAATATTTATTTTTGCTACTGTTGAGTATTTTGAAACTCTTTGGACCAGGAGAGGCATCAGTATAGTGTGCTAAGCATTTGTTGGGGAATACATGAGAAAACAGAGCTTTGGAAAGAGAAAATGAAAGATTGCTTGTGAATGTGATTTACAGTATATCCGAGGCAATGCTCCTCCATGCTGAGCCCTGCAGGATCTGCTGCAGGAGTAAACACTCACATTAACAGGCCCATCCAATCTGAAACAAAGCCAGTGTGTTTTCCTTAAGCTGAACCCAGATGAGACGGGATCATTTGCTGCACCATCTGAGCGTTGCAGGCTGTTTGCATGTATTGCAGACATGACGGATAGTCCAGAAGCTTCATCACACAAACCACTCTCACATAGTAAGTGATGACAAACCAGCCTCAACATTGGGTTATAAATATCATATTTCATTCCTTTCACCATTCAGCCATCGGCCTCCACTCATATAAACAACATCAAACTCGATTTGCTGCCTTTTCTGACCCTTACTAATGCAATCGGATATTTAGCTCTTATTTAATTTCCAGGGAAAGTAAATCTCCAGGCCCCTCAAATGGCTAAGTTCATGTTTCTTTGTCTCTTTTCCAAACAATTATGCTCCAATTTAAGCCTCTGAGAGCCTTTGGTAAAATGGTGTGCAACTTTATTTCTTGTCAAGAAATCCACTCGCTTATGTCATCTTCCCAGAAAATCTCTTGAATTTATTGTAAGGAGATGAAACACGGCACACACTGTACAGAATTCAGATCATCTCTTCTTTATCTAAATCCATCCAACCAACCATCCATCCATCCATCCATCCATCCATCCATCCAACCCACCAACCATCCATCCATACAACGAACCATCCATCCAAATATTCATCCAACCATCTAACGAACCACCCATCCATCCAAACAATCATCCGTCCATCCAACCATCCATCCAACCAATTATCCATCCCTCCAACCATTCATCCATCCATCCATCCATCCAACCCACCAACCATCCATCCATCCAACGAACCATCCATCCATCCAAAAATATTCATCCATCCGTCCAACCATTCATCCATCCATTCATCCGACCTCCATCCAACCATTCATCCATACATCCAACCATCTAACGAACCATCCATCCAAACAATCATCCGTCCATCCAACCAACCAACCCACCATCCATCCAACCATCCATCCATCCATCCATCCATCCATCCAACCATTCATCCATCCAACCCACCAACCATCCATCCAACGAACCATCCATTCATCCATCCAAATATTCATCCATCCATCCATCTATCCATCCGACCAACCATCTATCCATCCGACCATCCATCCAACCATTCATCCATCCATCCAACCATCTAACGAATCATCCAACCAACCCACCATCCATCCAACCATCTAACAAACCATCCATCCATCCAAACAATCATCCGTCCATCCATCCAACCATCCATCCATCCAACCATTCATCCATCCAACCCACCAACCATCCATCCATCCAACGAACCATCCATCCATCCATCCATCCATCCATCCAAATATTCATCCATCAACCCAACCATCTAACGAACCATCCATCCATCCAACCATTCATTCATCCAAATATTCACCCATCCATTTAACGAACCATCCATCCATCCAACCATTTATCCATCCATCCATCTATCCATTCGACCATCCATCTATCCATTCGACCATCCATCCAACCATTCATCCATCCATCCAACCATCTAACGAACCATCCATTCAACCAACCCACCATCCATCCAACCATCCATCTATCCATCCGACCATCCATCCAACCAACCATTCATCCATCCAATCATTCATCCATCCATCCAAACAACCAGCTGTTTTTTCATCAAGTCTTTTGATGATGTGAGAAGGAAGTAAAAACAGGAAAGAAATAACGTGCCACAATACCCCTCATTTATAGACATTTTTGTCAAACAGCTCCCTACTATCAGCCATCAACAGTTTAAACCGCTTGATATCCATGATTTTTCTATGCATTTGATTTCTTCCCTGTTGTAGTCATTTTCTTTCCTGCTTCCCTGTTGTACCGCAAATGCCATCTTCAGGTAGGAAACGTCACTGCATCAATATTTCCTCCAAGCAGATGAGAGCACCCTGCTGAAAAGCTATCCAAAGATCTTTGTGGAGAGGCCTTTAGTCTCTCTATTAATGTGGTTGGACACAGAGCTCTGTGAACAGTAGCCACTTTTTAATGAACTTTTGCATGTTTCCCTCCTTGTGCACGGTGTTGTTGGTCACCTTTTGGGCAAGTCAAGTCAGCAGACTATCCTGATAGCTGCATAGCTTACGGTACTAGTATTAAACAAAAAAAAATACTGCATTTTTGTGAGTTTTTGTTTAATTCTGATTGGTTTGAATCACATTTGCGCCACAAACTGCTCCAAAAGTATACAGAGAGCACCTGCACAAATGAACCAATACAGAAGAGCAAACCAACTTGAGCATGATTCTTTCAATTAAGGCGGGTGTGAAACCACCTTCATGCCATGGTCAAACTTCGTAAAAAATTTTATTGACTTGAATGGGATCGCTTCTGGCAATGTGAAAGAGGAAGATCCTGCCTACGTGAATTCCACAGAAACTTCAGCTGGGAGGAACTTTTACATTCGATATTGCTCCTGTGACGTGACTTCAGCCACCAGATTGGAGAGGTCAGATGCGTGATGTTTTTGATGACTCAGTATAAAGCAAATGTAATTCTTTTAGGACATCAATATTGTTGTAAAGTAAATTATTTAACATCTTGTTATAATTTAGATGAGTTTTATAGTGAACTATTTCATTCTTAAATGACATGTTTTGCGGAAGGGCTTAAACTGGTTGCATCCGCATGGGGTGAAATTCTGCATTGCTCAAGCGTAGCGTGACCCGTTGGGCTTCACATTTCATCCTATTTAAGTGGTAAATACAATTGATGTCAATTGAGCTCAGTTTAAATCAGACTGACACTCATTAACCTATCTGTGTTTATCAAATTGCGGACTGTTTTTATTTAAAGTTCCTTCTAAAATACTCCTGAGTTCACAAATTGGCTTTTAAGACTAGATATCAATTTGAAATTTACCACAAGAGAACAGAATTAAATGTCCTTACAATGCTAAAGGTGTCTTTATATGCCATTAAACTCTGAAAGGCAGCATTCATTGGGGAATGGTCTGGCTGAATAAGACAAATTGGTTGTTTTGTTGGGTTGGCGCTCTTGCCAAGTCCTGCTTGGAATCCAATCACATCAGATTTATGAACTGTAATTACTAATAGCAAGCTTCTTGATTTCCCATGCAGGTTGTGTCACTAAATACTTCATGATTTCTATAAAGTTAAATATATAAACCTAACATATTTTTATGTGTCAAATACAAGTTATTTTTAAGACACAGGTGGTGGAAGACCTGACCTTGATATGCTGAATATAAAGCTTACTATAGTTTACAGGTTTTCATTGAAGACTAAACTATTGTTTTCACATGTTTTATCATGTTAGCATTGGTTGCATAGGAATATTTTGCTAATTGTTAGAAATGACAGCCATCTGTGGAATTATAAAAAGTAACTATTGTAAATTGTAACTGTAAATAGGTTATTCTAAAAAGAACGAAATGTATTTAAAAATAAAACACAATGATTGCAATGAAAATGTGGACTTAAGCTGAAAAAAACAACAACCTTTAAACAGGGAAGTGGGAGAATAAAAAAACAGTTATATTTGAAAAAATGTTAAGGGTCTGATAGTAGCATACAGAGTGACCAAATGCAGTTATTCAGACAAAAAAAATTTAATTAGCAAGCAGCGATCAAAGGGCCCTTGCACCTCTGTGGCACCACTTCTCTGTGGCCCTTTTGCTGCACCATGACCAATCCTAATTTAGCAATGTAAGGTAACAGAAGGGAAAACTGTTAAAACTTACAATTATGAAAACCACATAATAAAGTGTTATGAGCACCATGTGGCTCTATATAAGAGTCTGTTATTGTTTTGGCCAATATTCGTATCACATATGTCTTGATTGGTAAACAGAAGTAATTTATTAATGATAAAGTACTCTATGACCACCTGGTGGCACTATAACCGGGAGTCTACATTGTAGATGTGTTCAGACTATGAACATTACCTATTTTCCCTGACTATGTGGCGTGACTTTTCCCTTGGCATGGTCAACATATTTTTATTTCCCTTATATTTGTAAATTATTGCAGTTGAATCACAATAGTACTCCATTGCCTACAACCGGCAACAAAAGCTCCAACATCAAGTCATTATCTCACAATCAGTTGTCATCATCCCATCAGCCACCACACAATATAGAAACCATATCATAGATCAAGTTGTATTTACTTGGGCTCCTTGCTCCCTGACTTCTATCAAATGTATGGTTCTTGTACAGTTTATTTCCTTGCTAATTATTAAATAAACCATCAAATAATTCCCTTCCTAAAATCACAAGTCACAATCACATTTATCTGCCAAATTAAAATAGTTGGAATGTGTTTCAGATCCATAAGTTAATTCACTAAAGGTTTCCAAGTTTCAGTCAATATCTTGCAGTAATTTATGCACAACTCTTGGATGTAAATGTGATTGAACCATCAACAACAGCACTGTTCCCCAAAGCTCAAATGATCAGGAATTTCTCACTTTTTCAAATCTGGTTCATTCAAATAGAGCTTTACCATAATGAGGTGAGTGCCCAGGGGCATGAAGTCTCATTTGTTTTAGGAACATGCAGAACTACATTTTATGAAATACCTCACTTCAGTAATTCTACTACAACTGGTGTATTTGGCACTTTTTAAATTCAACATAGGAACAAAAAAATGGGATGTTTTCCAAAATTCAATGTGTGAAGTTTAACCCTGAGGCAGTACACAAGAAGCAACTCAGAGGGTCTGTTCGGGTCAGTCTTTCTTTTTTCTGCATGTGTTTATTTCTGATGTGAATTTGGAACTAGATTTGCTGCGTAACATAAAAAAAACTTTATGTATTGTGAGAGAATTTTTAATCTTAATACATTCATTTTTAATTTTAATGATAGAGATTGTTAAATTTGTGTTATAAACCATTAGTAGGTGAACCTCTCCAAAGTACAGACTGAGTAATGACAGTAAAAAGTCATTTCAGTTACATTTCAGTAGATAAATGTTGATGGTGTTTCAATAAAAGTATGATGCAGCATATAACACCCATAAGGACCATTTATTTTTAATTCTACCCACAAAAGACACACCTACACTCTCTTTCCATGAACATAAAAATAACTTCTGGAATATTAAATACACATACATTTATAAAAGTTCTGCATGCTTTAAAGGGGCTAAATTATGCAAAATCAACTTTTCTGACGTTCCTACCATATTTTAGTGTAAATACCTAATCAAAAACATGCCTCAAGTTTCAATCAGAATCTTTCATGTATGTTTGTGTAAACATAATTTTTGAAAACAGTTCGATGTTCCTAGTTCTTACCTCCGCCCACTGACCAATAAGATTAATCGCTAGTACAGCTCATCACTATGCAGATTGGGTGCACTGCCTGTCCCAGAAGTAAGAACAGAAGACCTGCGCTTAAGAACAATGCAGGGAAAGTGTGTTTTCTGTCGATTATAATGTAATAGGCATTAGGGTTAATAGGCTATTTGGGCAAATCACCAACTTAGATTTGACCATTGCTGCCTAATAAATTGTGACGCAGCAATATTAGCGGTTATGCTAACCAATCCAGCCATGCACAAAACAGAGAAACTCATTAGAAAGAATAAACACATTGCAGATTTTTAAAAATCTACAATATTTGAATGAAATAGAATGTCATTTTTTTCTACGTTTATGGTGGATTCATTAGCGCCGAAGTGATGAGACTTAAACAGAACTCTTTGATGCACTTTGGACTATTTATGTCCCTTTCCAGCTCGAATTCTATTTGACTTGCGACTGGTGGCCATTATGCACTTCATTTCCCATGATTCCCCAACTACAAGTCCCAAAAGGGGTGTGGTGAAACCATGACTGTGAGGTGTATAGCATATAGCAGTGCTAGTATAGAGGGCTGACAAAAATGGCACTTGTTCAATGCCACTTGTTATCACATTGGTGAGCTTTGATTGATCATGAACACACATAGGAACTATTTCTTCTTGCAAGCACTGCAGCTTCAATACAAAGGTTCGAATGGGTAGTTTGGTATTTGCAATTGTTTCATTTTTGGAGATTCTGGTGTAACCAAACGCAAACAAGGCTTCATTATGACGAAAGAATCTTGGTGGCAACTTAATTGTATATAACCCCCCATTAAGTGCCCCTGCTAGTGCCCATTCTTTCCTCACTACTAGTGTTGATGCCCTTTAGCTGGATGAGCAGCTGGATGGGGTGAGCTGGAAAATATGGCCCATCACTGCTAAACATCTGTTAAAAGGAAAAAGGCAGTAATTTAACTGTCGCTGCATGACCACTATTCCAACTTGAAGTCTCAGTACTGTAAGGGAGAAGGGGATGGGAGCTAGTCTTTGAGTGAATAAATTCTTAATGTGATGTGAGTTAACTCTGCTGCTAAAGCATCAGAAACACAGCAAAGCTCGCTGTTCCTGTCTCACGCGGCGCTGACTCGTTTTTACTTAATTTTGAAGTGTCACTTGTGCTCTGGAGGCAAAGCTTTGTCTTATAGTGTAGCGCTCTGAATCCTCCTTGAGGATGAATTAATGTTTGACCATGGTGAAATTAGCATGGCTAATGTGCTTCTGCAGCAGTGGTGTTGTAGTGATAGCCCATAACAAGCAGGTCAAAATTACTTTGGAACAGAGAGGAAACAATTTTTTTACCTAGAAAAAGCTTTATTGTAGGACGTATTAATATTTTCTTTTAACCCTTAGAGCTTGTGCCCTTTTTTTTAAACTGTTTTGAAACTGTGTGTATTTATATACTGCTAAAACTGAACAGCATGACTGTAACAAACATATAATGTATGTTCAAGTAGGTATTCTTCCCACTCCTGAATCTTTCCCCCTCACCTAGATCTTTCATCCACCCCCCCCCCATTTCCTTTTAACACTGATGTAATTAATGTAAACTGGTCTGTGAAAAAACAACTAATAAATAACTAAATAAATCCACTGCTTCCATCCAGAGGAGGAAACACCACACCAGGTGTTCACTCCCCTGGAGATAACAAAACTGTCCAGCTCAAATAATTCACCTACTCCCCGATGTAGTGGCTTTTAAACAGGACAGGGTAAAAAAAGTAAAAATAAAATTGTGGCAATGCTTGATGTAATACAACCCCAGCTTTTTACAAATATTTAAAAATTACATACACAAAAATTACACAACATTCCTCAAAAAAAAATAAATAAATAAAATATATATATATTTATTTATTTATTTAATGCAAACAAAAATATTGAGAATGAACAGTTTTTATTCTTCATACAAAAAATACATTTATTTGAGACAAAATAAAAATTCATAAATCCCCCCTAAAAACAAAGCAAGGTCAAACCGATGTGAAAATCCATGAAAAACTCCTCTAAACCTTATACACTGTTCCAAGCACTTTTTGTGCCATAGTGCTGTTTGTGCCAGAACTTTGAAAAATACAAGCCATCTCACAAGTGTTCCTTCCAAGGGTTATACCTTCTTTTCACCACTAGATGACACTGATTTGGGGTCTATAAAATGAAACTAAAAGAGGATCAACATTTTCTCACATTTTTAATTTGAATTACCTTGCAAATAATGAGTCAAAATTATATCAAAGCAATAAAATCAAAATTAATAACCTTTTTGATACCTACACATTATATTTGAGATCAAAATTAAACAGTAGCTGGGTTGCATCATTCCTACTTAATTCAAACCATCACACTGTGAATGAATCTCTAAGGGTTAAATATGTTTGAAATTGAGTTGCATGAGTCGTATACAAGCCAGGGATATGATCCAAATACATGAGAAGAGAAAAGATTTCTCATAGAGATTGAATCAACCTGAGCAGGTCTGGTAGCAGATTATTGCACACACACACACTAAACACATTTCCCACAAACTGTACCCATCTGGTCATTATAGGCGGTTCTTGATGCACGGACACCAACCTCAGTCCACTCCTTATGAAGCTCCCCAGATTTCTGAAAGACATTTACATTTAGGTATTTAGCAGATGCTTTTATCCAACTTGACTTAGAGTTCGGGGAGTAAAAATAAGCCGTTTGTTACCGGGTGGGATTAATCATAAGACATGCACATTGAAGACGTTTGATACAGGAAATAAGTTCAGAGCTTTAGCCTTTGCTTGACACCCATCTCAACACTGTGCTCATCCCTTTTGCTTGTGCCTCTTTTCTCTCCGTATTTTCCCTTCTTCTTAACATGATGCTAATATATTTGACACTGCACACTCGAGCATCTTTTACAGTTTGGTTTTGAGACTTTTCCTCCTTAAGGAGGGTGTTGGTGATGGTCTCCTGCACAACCGTCAATTCAAAATCTTTCATATGATCAATTACATTAATTAGCTTACCACACAAAGCCAAAATGGTTGAACTTTGTCATGATTTTATGAAAATACTGCGGTTAATGTCCTTAATGATTGTGTTGGCTTGAAAAACTGTTGTTCATCTCCTCCTAGACCATTTAAAGCAACAAGCACCAATGTTTCTAGACTAGTCTGACTTGGGTTGCTATATCTTTTCAGACTGTTGCCACTAAAGGGATTATGGTAAATTTTCCATTGAATGAACATGGGGTCAAACTTAAAAACTAAAAAAGTATTAAGTATTTATAATTACTACTTATCAAGAACATTTTCTGAACTCTATCTCAGCTTTGGTGAATGATAAAAACACGAGGGTTGGTTTATATCACTCATATAGGCATGGGGAACTTTGGGTGATAGTAACCAACAGTTCTACCGTGGTAACCAATCCATTTTGCTTTTGCAAACTACATTTTAAAGGCACCTTTACAAGCCAACATCAAAACTCATGTACAAACTTTAGCTGTAAAGCTATCTACTTAAAATTGAGGCACATAAATGTTTGAAGTAGTCCACGTGTGGACTAAAGTAAAGTTTCTTATTATGATATTCCAGGTTATAAAATAACTTATACAGAATCTGGTAAAAAAATATCTAGACATTTCCAATCAGATACTGTTTAATGGATGCTTTTGTCTAATTTTGTGTGCTTGAGGTGTGTGTTTTTGTGAATCTGCAGAATTGCATCCAAGGTTTCATCAGGCGGGCCTAGAAAGACAGCTTTAACTTCCTGTTTGAAACCTTCTAATGCGTGTCTGATCATGAACACTTCCTCTGAAACACAGGACTAATCAGGCATTTCAGTGTGTGGTGAAATTGCTTTCAATACGTTTGTAATAGGCGCAGCGTTAGCGATGTCAAACAATCACAGCTTCACAGGAGCCAGGTCTGAATGAATGGATCTCTTTGAAATGCTGCTGCTGTTGTTTTTGTTTTCCATTGATTACATTATTAGTGCTGAAATCCCATAAGCAACAGAATGCTCATCTGGTAAACAAATAAAATATCTCATTAGTGATTCAGCGAGGGATTTCATCCAGACATACTGATGTTTTTAGCGGATCTTGTCTTATTTGAACAGTTCAAGGACGTGTTTGCATGGAAGCAAGTTTGTTGTCAAAAAGATGAAGTTCCAAAAGTATTTAAAACAAAAAGAGTGAATTTCTATAAATGTGCTTGTACTCTAACTGGCACACCGCCATCACACAAAAAACAATGTGCATTAAACAAATATTATATGTATCTTAAAATTTACTCAAATGACACTGTATTCCATGTCCAACTTAAACACAAAACTATTGAATAAATTGAACGGAGAGCATAAAATAACACTTTAGCACCTTCTCAGGTTAATGTTCCCACACTGTTCACTCATGTTACATGAAAAATACCACTCAAGAAAATCCCATGTGGACTTCCAGATGTTTTAAAACATATCGCATGAGCAGGTTTGTAAAGTTGTGCAAGAACAATTAAATTTTGTAAAATGTTAACAACATATTTGGATTTTGTAGTACTAGTAAAGTACATGTTGTAAATAGTTTTAGAATGATCAGTTTAAGTAATATATATGTGGTAAAATATATTTCAGGCGTTCTGACCTTTTTTTTTACATTTTTTTTTTTGTGAACATACACTCCAAAATCAAGTGTGTCTCACATGGCCGGCTGAGTGAAGCCAATCCGCGACGAGCGCCCCCATGGGGCTGGCTGCAGAATGATCACCACCTAATACAAGTCTATGGGAAATAGCTGAACTTAAAAATTATTTCCCCAGAAAGTATGGTACGTACACAAGGAATGTTATGTATACAAAGTACTTTTAAAGGATTGTTATAAATACAGTCAATTAACTTGTTTTTTTTTCTTGGCTCATGTTTATTTTCGTGTGGTTCACGATGGTTTTTTTCCCTAAAAAAAAACAAGGTGGGACCATGTGATCTCACGTCGTGATATAAATCATTTACGCTGCCAATGGAAAAAAAAAGAAGTCATTCTCAAATTCTTCTTTAAAAATGACAAAATAAGTTGTATATAAAAGACTGCGTGTGGGAGCCTGACTCGAGGCGGAGCCCTGAAACCACGATGGTTCCATCTTTAACAGGAAGTTGCGTTGTGTGCAACCATAAGCCTCCTCTCTAGCTCTCTAGCTTCATATTAGCCCAATGCCAGTAGGCGGTGTCTTGTCGTCAATCTTTTTTACAGGCTATGTTTAAAAGTTTAGAATCACAATTTGGTGACATTGAGTAACTGTCAAAATGGGACTGAAATGCTTTTCTATTTGTCGTAATGCATCAATAAACTTTCTGTTCATTACAATACAGCCTCTCGAGTCTTCAGTATTAAAAGGGTAATGTAACATTTCACTAACAACCAGACAGAAAAAAATGAGTTATTTCTAACTAATAATAATTTTAAAATAACAAATAATTTCTATGAGGTTCTAACAGTTTTAAAGAAAGCAGTTGGTAGGGTATCAAGACAGCAGGTTGATGTAAGACTCTTTTACTTAGATTTCCTTGAGAAGTAGGCAATTATCTAAGAACAAATAGCTACAAAGCATCATACGCCTTCTAAAGTCTATCCTTTGCATTAGCACAAGTAGAAATTGGTGCCCACTATTTCCATCATCGTGTGCTTTCAGATGCAAAGCCGTTCATGGATTTATCAGTACACCAGAAACATTAGAGGCTGTAGGTATTGCGTGAGATATTGAAAATCATAAACTTATGTAAAGTAGTTGTAGATCCTTATAGGTTTACAATGTGTGTGGTCCATTTTTGTTGGTTGGCACGGTAACAGACATATTTAAAAATGTCCGTCCTTGACACTTTACCATATTCATTCTTGCATTGTTTTTGTAAGAGATCAAGTAAAATAAACACTGCTATCACATATGCCTTGTGACATTCTGCAAATCCATCAGCCATCGTCTGCTTTGGAGACAGGTGGTAAAGTTGCATAAGCAGTGCCACTTTCAATCTGTCTTCATCCTACTTTACAACATGCAAAAGCTCTCGGGGCTTTTCTGATATACATCCCACCCACTTCATCCTGGACACTTATCCCTCAGGGATTGTTGTGTTGGAAAATATATATTTATATATTATATATAAATATGAGAAAAAAACACCATGTGCACCATAGAAATCAATTCACCTTCTCACAGTCAATCACTATGCTCCCTCCAGGCAGCTCCAAAATCCCTGCTTTGATCTTTCTCCCTCAACACAGTCCTTTTTTCTTTCTGAATTCTGAAAAAACTTCATTGAACGACCAAATCATGCTTGGATAGCTTTCTTTCTGCTCCGTCTCTTCATTCCCCTTTGTCTCAAGCCTGTCAAACTCATCCATCATATCACCGGCCAAATGCTCATGTGATTTTTTTCCTTGCTCGCTTTCAGAATTTCTTAGTGGTGTAGATCCTGGTGTAGGGTGGTCTGCGGTGAAAGAGGGTTTCTGCTAGGATGTAAACTAAAGAGATTTGGTGGCTGGAGAGTAGATGCTGGATCCAGGGCATTGTACGGTTCAGCCTGGTGTCGATTCCATTCCCTGGGGGACACGCTTTCCATGTGGAGCTTGCGGCAGGAAACACTGTTCTTAGCCTCACAACCCAGCTCTGTTCTCACAAGATAAAGGATGGTTCTCATTATGGTATTCTCTTTCTGAACGCTTGGGGAGAGATGATAAAAGAAAATAGTTTCTTTAAAAGAACAGAAAACTGTTTATTCACACAGTAGTATATTGCTAATTATTGCATTGGGGCAATGGCCTCTATGCTGCTTTTTCTTTGCTAGACTCAAGTCAAAAGTCAAGCAAACAGAGCAATTTAATTGAAAAGTTGTTCAGTAGCACGGGACTGAAATGGTTCTGTACTGAATTAGGGGTTGAAGGGGTACTGGATCAGCATTGTGCTGAAAGATGATGATTTAATTTGTAATGCACTGGTAATTGTATGGAAATCACACCCTGAACATCGCCATTAAAAAATAAAGCTTAAAAACATAAAAGCCAGCCAATTTAAAGCAAAGATGAAATAAATAAAAAAGTCAAAAGTTATCTTTTAAATGCCTTCTTAAAAAGACACCCATAGAAATATTTTGAACCCTCCTACCAGTCAAATGCAATCCTGATTTGCAATTTCTTCAGTTCCATAGCTGATCAAACCTACAAAGTATTCTCCACCACAAGGATACGATGGAGCAGCTTGGGTTTAGGATAGCAAGGATAAGTTCATCTGGCCCAGAAGTGTCCAAAGTCTGACAAGGGGGCCAAATACTACCCTAAACTTCAACTATCTAATGGCGTGTCACACATACGGCCTGTGTGCACAGTCAATTAATTTTAAATATTTATTTTTATGGCAATAGTCTTTATTGATTTTTACTAGTTACTAGCAACAAATCTGGCGACTTTTCCCTGTGTTTCTGGTGACTTTCAGTGAGTTTTTTCGTTCTAACTGACAGGTTCTTCAGGCGGAGGAAGCACTTCTGTGCTTGTCTGTCTCTTTTAAGTGCCCAAACATCAAATGAATTGAACATGCACTAGCGCAACACCCTCATTGGCTGACCAAATCTAATGGATGGTGTATGTCAGGAGGAGGACAGCAGTTTAAATTCTCGTTGTCTAAAATAAACCACAAAATTAAAATAAAATACATTTATTTCTGTTTTTTCACTCACACAGTCTCAGACACAGTCACTCACTTCACTTCTTCCGATCCTCCATGACAGTATTACACTTAGCTTTTGGCTGCATTATGTCCAAACTTTACACACAACGGTTCAGAAAGGAGTGGGAAACAAACACTGGTTTTATGGGACAGTGGAGAGAGACAGGAAGCGATATTGGAGAGAGATTGGGGAGGGTTGGGAAATACAGCAAGTTCGGGACGCAATCCCGGGTCTCCCTGTGCAACCGCACAATGTGTCTGACCCACCTTCCACTATACCACAGAGCTAGACATGAATGGGAGTAATTTACACAATTTTATAAACAATGCCACTGGTATTCATCACTAGAGACTAGCGGAGTGCAACAGTATACTGGCTTATCAATGAGTGGTTGACAAGCAGTGTGACATTTGTTAAAACAAAAAAGGCACTATTTTCCTGCTTAAAATTATGAGAGAAAAATACGCGTGTATAGAAACACTGCAATCGAATTACAAACAGCGTGTGCTTTTTTGCATTGTTTGCCGAAAGTGTAATCCAGAATCATTGGATTTACCAAATAAACCTCTAACGGAGTCACAATGGTGATGGGGTGCATTTAGATGGAGTCTGATTTCAGCAGTCGAGTAAGCCCACCTATAAATAACTTCCCACCTATTGGACGTCACTTGCAATGGTCGTTTCCATTAGCATAAAGATTAGGATTTTTTTACTTACGCTGCTCATCGCTGGCCATGCCCCACAAGTTGTCACCAGTTGTCGCTGGCACTCTCGTCACTGGGAGTTGTAAATGAATGGGGCTGCTCGTAACTTTGGATCTGCACGGAGCTTAAGAATATAGAATGGACTTCACAAAAAAACATAAAATAATTACCTTCATCTACTTAAAAAATTTTCTAAAAAGAAATAACAATAGTTTCTTTAACTGCACTGTACATTTCCTTTTTGGAAAAAAAGCCAGGAAGGTGCTAAAATAACAAAATGATCGCCGATATATAATAATGCCTTTATTTTCAGCCTTTTTCATTGTTTTCCCAGTGTATTTACTTGTGTCTTGGTCATGTGATCACAGTTCCTTGCTCTGAAAATGACCACTGTGACACAAGTCTTCCACGTGACTAAAGTGAGTTGGTGAAAAAAGCCTTGTTCTATCATTTAGCTGAGTTTATTCCTCCACCTTTGGAGAGGTCTTTTGTTATGCAGGTGTTCCATAAAAGGGTCTTTTACAATTACGTTTGCGTTTATATTACTATATATATATCAATAAACTATAAAAAATATGTTGAAACAGTTCATTTGGAGGGTATTTATGGTTTAGTGCATGTATGTTGTTTACAAAAAGTTCAATTATCAGATTTTGAATTAATTGATTTAAATAGATTCTATGTCTTGAGTTTACAGTAATTATTTACACTTATTAACTATTAATTTGATTGACAACACTGACACATGCATCTTCGATTTCCTATTTAGTGTTGGGAAACGTAGTAATGCAATTTTAAGGGTCACTCAAATATAGCTGGTAAATGAAAGAGAGCTGTGTCAGGCACTAGTGTCAGTTACCATGTCCTTTTGGGTCGTTTATATGCAGCAGTTGTGCTGTTGAGAAACCCCACAGGAAATAGACAAGCCGCCAAACAAGCCCCTGATTCTCTGAACTCCCACTGTCAAGGTACCAATCTAACTCAATTTTATCACGCTCCCAAAGTGGAATCCAGCATTGTGTCTCTGAAGCTATCCATGTACATGCTCGTTTTCTTTCCCTAGGCAAATTGTGTTTCTGGTCATGCTGTGTCCTTTTGTTTGCCCACCAAAACAGGATTATATAGACACCATATTCTGGTGGAGAGAATGAACAGCACAAGACAGCACAATTATGCAAACTCTGAGGTGGAGAGCTGACCTCAAGCACTTAGACAATGCTACACTTAGACGGCAGGTCTTGATGCACATATTTGAGTTTTGCATGTTGTAGTATAATTTTGAGGATAGGACAAATTGCAAATTCAATGTCAGTCAAGAACATAAGAACATAAAAATGACAAGTACTTGACATTTATAAACATACATTATAGGATGCTAGAAAGGGTAGCCGGTGAGCTTCTTGAGAGGATTCTCTGGTTACCCCCGTAAGACCGTAAGTTCATTGAATTCAACACTGTTCTCACCTGATCTGCCAAAAATGGCTTACATCTAATACCAGAAAAGGCTATCCGGCATTCCAGGCCACACCCTCTACCTCCTCGATGTAAATAAAAACCCTTCCTTCTTCTTGGGGTGCTACGTAGTCATTGGGTATCTTCCTTTTGCTGACTGTCATTTGACTGATGTATTCTTTTTGTTGAAAGAAAGCATATCTTCCCTCCGTGATGAACCTTAAGCTTTGATTTCAGGTACCCGTATTAACATGCAAGCTTGGAGAAGATTCAAATGTGAGGTATTTGAGTGAGCAGGTGGGTGCTAGAGATGCACCCTATTAGATTCTGAATACCAGTACTCGTGTCCTGATGCCAGTGCACCCAATACCCCTTTACAACACTGTCATGTTAAGCAGTTATGTGCTGTGTCACCCTCCTTCCTCAATGTTTTGTTGATTTGGTTAATTCAGAAGGTGCAACTGTGCAACCAATATCCCAGGTTCACCTTCCTCCCTCCTCCATGCCATACCTTTTGTCTCCCTGATTGATTAGTGTGGAGTGCAGGCACACTTTTTTAACAGAAATATGATGTCACCTGTGTACTTTAAGGCTCAAGTTTGAATCACTTGGCTTGCGTGATATGTTTCACCTACTGATCAGTGTCTTTAAAGATGTATTTAAAGGACAGTAGTAATGACAGGAAGAGGAGCGGATAGAGAGAGGGGGGAGGCTAGGGAATGACAAAGGGTTCCCAACCACACGTATATGTCCAGGGCATCGTCCACTATACCACGGAGCCGGATTGATCATTGTCTTTAAAATGTATAAAAGGAGTGGAGACTGGAACCAGGAGATGCAGGTATGACCACATAAATTTGGAGACCAGGTGACTAATACAATATGAAAATGATGACTGTTTGAATGGAAGTTTTGGAAAATGCATATCAATGTGTTTGAACACGATCAACTTGAACCTGCTTGTGCTTTGAACCATGTCCTTTGTCATGTAACAGTAACCCAAGTCATGGAAACTTTCCAGTTAGCAACATACCGGTAACTGTTTTAAATAGAAGATTTGGAGATTTGGAGGGAGTAAGGCCTCAACACACTGATCCGAATTTTTGGTCGAAGTTTCATGCGACAACAGGCCTCTGTTGAAAACCATGGGTGCCAATGATACATCATGCACCTGACAGAATGAGTGGGGTGAAAAGAGTTTCAGATTGCCTAATCGTATCCGTTTTTAGCAAGGGCAATGACCAATTAAGGCATGGCAATGACTTAAAAAAGAGCTGCTTGGTGGCAACTTTGTATAGGAAATAAGAAAGCTAAAATAGCAGGCCACAAATTCTCTCATTTATCCACATTTTTGTCAAACACCTCCCTGTGATCAGCCACCAACAGTATAAACTGCTGGACATCCATGATTTTTTTGTATGTGTTCTTTCATTTCTTCTCTGTCGTTGTCATCTTCTTCTGTCCTGTACCCTGTGTGGTGCATCTGTTGTACTGCAAACGCCATCTTCAGGCAGTGAGGATCATTACATCAAAGGTAAAGCCTTTTTTAAATCGAACCGACCTTGAAAGGACTATTCATGCTTTTATTAGCTCTAGAATAGACTATTGCAATGCACTTTATGTCAGTGTTTCTCAAACTGCTGTCAGTCGCCTTCAGCTTGTGCAGAATGCTGCTGCTCGCTTTTTAACCAACACACCCAGACGTCAGCACATCACCCCAGTCCTTTTTACACTTCATTGGCTTCCAGTTTCTTTTAGAATTGATTTTAAAATTTTACTTTTTGTTTTTAAAGCTCTTATTGGATTAGCACCTTGTTATTTGACCGAGTTTTTATTTGTTCGCACATCAAGTCGCACTTTACGGTCAAATAACCAACTTCTTTTGAAAGTACCCCGAGCCAGGCTCAAACACTGGGGTGATCGAGCTTTCTCTGTGGCTGGTCCCAGACTGTGGAACAATTTACCATTTGACATACGTAAAATCACTGATTTGAACCTTTTTAAATCTAGGCTCAAAACACATTTGTTCAAAATGGCTTTTAATACTTAGTAGTTTGTGACACGTTTGCACTATGTTTTACTGTTTTTACTTTACATTGTTTTGATTTGTACAATATTCTGGTTTTTGTATTCTTGTTTTTCTATTTTAATTGGAAAGCACTTTGGGCACTACTGGTGTTGTAAAGGGCTATATAAATAAAGATTGATTGATTGATTGATTGATCAATACTTCCTCAGCCAAGGTGAATAGCACTCTGCTGAAAAGCCATCCGAAGAGTTGTGTAGAGGCCTTTAGGAAGAAACAAAAAGAGAGAAGAGACAAAAGAGGCAAACATGTAGACCATTAAGGTAAAAATCAGGTGTAGGAACGCATTTGCCTAACTTTTTTTTTTTAAGAAATCATGGAAGCGTAATTCTGTGTAGGTGTTCAAAAGTTTAAATTCCACCACAATGTTTTAACTGGTGCTATAGGTGACATGGAATGAACAATGAGGGAGCCGATTAACGACGGTGTGTGCTGATTCGGGATTTGATGTCTGGTGAACGTCTGATGTATTTTCAATGTATTTATTTCGTTTTTTACTTGCTTGTATTTCACATTTACAAAAAAAATGCTAAAGAATAATCTTTTAGCTGGCAGAAATGTCTTATGACACAATAGGTCAGACTATTTTTAATGAAGGGAGAGTTGAGGTAGCCAACTCATGCAATCCATGTCTGATTAAACTGTACTTGAGGGACAGTGTGAGGCTACGATCCTCATTTTTTTTTGCACTTAGACTTCTTGTTCTCTTACAATCCATGACCCTGGAGCAAACACAGTGGGAGCTTATTAAATGTTTAAGACTCACCGCATGGCTTCAAAACCACACTAAATGATTCTCTGGAAACAAAGTCTTGATGCTCAGAGCATTTTCCACACATCCTTCAGACTGAGTTAAGTCCACTTAACCTTTGTGAAGCTCTGTTTGCTGTGTTCTTAATGGCAAGGTGAAGACTCTCAGATATACGCGCACTTTGTCTGTGAGGTCAGATGACTTCAGAAACTGGCACTGGCAGTGAGTCATTGTTTTTTTTTACACACTTTTTAAATGTTCTTCCTGATGCAAAGTACTGTATATATGAAAATGGACATCTTGAAAGTTCAACATTATGACTCTCTCAAAACTTTTGCGGGTTGAGATGTATTCTTTAGATTATTTGGTAAAAATTTAAGGCAGTTAAAAGAAGCAAAGATTTCTTTGTTGTGTGTTGTTGGAGTAGTGGGTTCGAGTCCCGAACTCAGTGTCTTTTCCATCTTTCCATCCCTCTCTTTAAAACTAAAAAAAAACTGAAACGTTAATTGCACAATTACAATAATTATACCAACCTTAACCAAAACTGTTCTCAAAATGCTGCCCACTTCAAGGTACTCATCATAATGCATATGAAGATGTAGTTTAGATGAACCATTTGTCGTACAATTGAGCCCTTAAATGCCACTTGTTCTTGGAGTTTCTCTAATTAAAATTTAAAAATAAAAAATAAAAAAATATTAATTTAGGTTGTCAACATTGTGGGTTCTGAGAGAGAAAAATCATATACTATTATATTAATGTTTAATCTTAATGTTTATTTATTTGAAGCTACTGCTAAACGCTTAAGATTGTCCTGAAGGAAGAGACCTGGGAAGACCTAGATCTACCCAGTATTCTACCCAGTATCTTCTCCCCAGGAGCCCACAATCTATAAGCATGTGTAAGATAAATCCAACTCATTGTTTGATTGTACTAAATAAGCATCGCCTGTGCTGTGTTTCTGTCTTTGTTGGTCCAGAGTGATTATTACATTAAAGAAGACACAGACTTGGAAAAAGAATAAGTTAAAAAAGCTTGATACACAACAACAAAAGCGGTTTGGGAGTCGCAAACTCAAACCCTGAAAAGAATTGGGAATAATTAATGTCTCTTTAAAGCAAAGTCTGTTAAACTACAAGTAATAAGCTTGAAAAAAGCAGATGCAGACCGTGTGTTCTCCAGCCCCACCACAGTTTTCTTCCCCACTCTTTCAAAATCTTGTGGAGTAACTCACACAAATGGGGAGCATAGGTGTGATCCACAGTAGGAGAACACTGGAGATACCCACAGAGATGAATACAGATGGGGGAAATCCAGGAGACGGTGAGCCACAGAGAACAAGTGTAGACAAAGAGGTCCAGAAGATGAGGAGAAGATATGGAGCAGGTTTTTGCTTAAGGTCTCCGACAAGGAACTGTGAGGGAGTGAAGCATAAATAGAATGGGAGTGACAAGGTAACCAAGAGTAAGGTGAACTCAATGATGGATAATAGAGTACAGATGTTTGGGATAAACTAGAGGAACTGGTAACAGGCTGGGAAACACTGGGGAAATGTGAAAATAAATCACCAATAACACCACTATCCCCATAGGTGAAATTAGCTGGTATGAATTTTGGGAAAGACCAGAAAAAGGTAATCTCTCTTGCACTTTTGCACTCATTTCATTGAGTTTCACAGATCATGAGTACTGTTAAAAATCAAACTTGAAGCACTTTTCAATGAACCTAAGGATTTCTGGGGGGTGAGGCAACTTAATCACATGAGCAAGATGATGGATCGGCCATGTTTTTGGGTGAAAAACAATGAAAATGAATTGTGAATGGGTGTTCCAGTCTGAAACAAATCCAAAAACACAGCCAAGACAACAAAGGAGTGACTCAAGGAGCAATAAAGTAAGGTCTTGTCATGGTCTCACCAGTCTCCAGACCTAAAACCCATCTAGGAAAAGAAAATGGTTAAATATATATTTTTCAGAAAATATTGATGATAATGCTGAAGCATTTTTTTCCCACTCAACCAAGGTATGTAATTTTTTAATCAGGGTCATTGGGTTGTAAGGTAAGTTTCTATTTTCATTATAATCAAAAAACAGTAAACACAGCTATTAAATGATACATATTTTTTAGCCAACCACTATGAGTGGAAAAAAGTCTTTGTGTTCTTGTTTATATTTATGAAAATGGGAAAGAAATTAAATATTTTGCCATGGTGTGTAAACATATGAGCACAACTGTATATTCGGGTTTTTCAGAGCAATTCCAAATGAGGGAAATAAATGTTATTAATGCAACAAAAACATGCATTTTCTTCTGTTTAGTCTCCCACTGTGCCTCACTCACACTGTAGCAAGAATCCAATCATTTGAGTTTAAATTCTAAAAAGTGTTTAAACAGAGACATTGTGGAAATGATATATTAAAGCCTTATTTAAACGCATAGAAGTCATGTGTTCACACACTGGTGCGCTTCACAACGTTGTTTGTATAGACTGAGTTGCTCTTGTTCAAGGGATGATGATGATTGTCATAGTCATTAGCCTCAGGTCATGTAGTCCTTGTGTGCACTTGGAAGTCTCTATCTCAAGATGAGGAGTTCGTTACTTCTAAAAGAACAGATAACATAAAAAAAATATAATGTTGTTGGGGTTTTTTCGCTAGCTGCTTTAAATAATGTGATTGCATTGTATAAAAACCAGTATACACTGGTCTTTATATGATTGGCTGGCATGTGTTGGTTGATTTCAAATAGCTTATATATTCACCACATTTAGTACAAGTCAGTTTATTCACATGTGTTACCACTCTAAGAGTATGGCTTTATAAGGCACTGCAACCACTGAGAATCAGAATTGTGGTTAGTTCCATGTAATGAAGAGGTTTCCACATCACTAGGAATCTGCGAGTTAGAGCATAAAAAGAAACATAAAGCACAAAACAAGTGTAGTAAGGATGGGGTAGAAATAGAGACAGTTTGCCTGTTAGGAATATCATGCTCCTTAACTATACTTTCCACCACCAGAATAATTAACATGGTGAACTAGTGGAATGTACCCAACGCACAGTCCTTCACACAAGAATCACAAAGCCAGCAGATTGAGGAGTTGAGGCATGGCAAATCACGGTTGGCTGACGACTTTCAGACACTGATAGTAGGCCCAGGAACTGGAAGACATATCTAGGGTGGCATCACTCTCGAATACCTGGATTCAAGAGAAATAAGTTTCTCACTCTGCAACAGAATATCCCTGGATTATCTCCACTGAGAACTTGGAGTGTTTACCTGGATTGTGCCACAATGTCTTGTTGTAGCTCAGAATGAGTTGAAAACCCTGGCAGGACCCTGGTAAATCCTTGTTGTTGCTGTCAACAAAATAAGTGCATTAGCTGGAACTTTGCCCTCATTGCTTCCCACTACCCGAAGAGACCGAAGGGGAGTAGCCTAAAAGATGCACCACTAAGCCTTTCAGTGGCACCCTTAAATTGTGTTTGCCCTGGGCTAATTGGGTATGCCCCTGATTCCAATACATAAGTGACCAGTATTTCGCTGTGTGCCTTTATATTTTGTTGACTTTTTCACTGTTGTTTTGATTATTGGTTCTAGAATAGAATAACTATCTCCATCGGACAAACTTTTGTAGCAGAGCAAATGAGATATAGACACCCAGATGTAATGTTTACAACAGAAAAAAACCTGGAGGGTGGATTTATTGATGACAATAGTGAACAACCTTCAATGGCCCAATGGGGTTCTCTTGTGTATTCTCCCTTCTCAGCTGCAGGTGCTCTCTGATCCATGTGTCACTTCCCAAGTGACTTTACATAACAGACAGAAAGTCAAGTTTTTTGAAACACACTCCTTGTATTCACAGCCTTGTATTCACCAACGTTGGTAGTCTCTGGTGGGTAATCCAAGGGTATTCCAAGCCGCCCGTGGAGATTGCAAACCAACAGGAAACACAAAGGATAGAGTACTTAGGATCTGGAGAGTATGCGCAGCACAGGTAAGAAACTCACAAAGCAAACAGAGAAAGCAAGAGAGTCCAGGAAGTGATTCACAGGGAATGATAGGGTAAGTATGAGCAGGTTATCTAGATTATTGTCCTGCACAGAGTTCTAGGCTATCACACCATCCATATTTGCGTTCTGTGAAGCAGATTAGTAGATCCAGTTGAATGGTCGCACACAGGGGATCTTCAATCGCCAGCTCAATAGAGGGAAGTCCGATTCTCTCAGTCACTCTCTTAGTTGCTCAGGGAGAGAATCAAAAGGAGAGTTCCGTTTTTAGAGGTAAGTCATCAGGGAGCCTGTTCCCTTACAGTCGAGAACACTGTTTTTCCCTGTAACTCCCCTCTTTCACCGCGATGGGAAAAATCTGTGTTTCTCCTGGCTGCATGGGGTATATCTCGTCGACAGACGGTCACGAGAGATGTGTAGAGTGTTTGGGCTTCAAACACGCCTGCGCAGCTCTTGTGCGGCGAGAGTGCTTGCATTGCAACGCTCTCCCGAATCGCACACTGAGGTACAGGAGGTCCTTTTTCGAGGAAGAGGACACTAAAGCTTCGGCCTCAGTCGCTCCTCTCAATTGGGCTTGTTCCTCCGAGGCCTTAGCGGACGGCGCTGGGATGATGACGTCAGGCAATCCCTCGCGTCACCCCTGTGCGCCGGATGACGTGCGACCCGTCCGGTCTGCAGGGTCACCGTCTGGTTACGAAAGGGGAAATACGGGACCTTGGGGATGAATCCGGGCCTGGGCCTGATTATCACCATGGAGTCGTCAGGACCGAATTCCAGGCAGAGTTCGTCGCGGACAGAGCCTGGAGATCTCCAACCTTCTTGATGGACGCTAAGGCCAACAGAAGAGCCGTCTTCAGAGAGAGGGCCCGTAAATCTGAGACGGCCATAGGCTCGTAAGGGGACATTCTCAGCCCTCTCAGGGTGATGGAGAGGTTCCAAGAGGGAACAGAGGGGGGCCTAGAACCTAGACGTTTTTCTTTCTTTCTTTCTCTGCTCTCTTCGCATTAGTAGAACCTAAACTGTTTCGCATATCCAATCATTTCTATGGCGATGCTGCTTCTTTCTCCAAGGGTTTGGTTGGCTACATTTCAGCACTTCTTAGATCAATCGATTCGGTTCATGTTGGTCAAGCTACAAAGCAAATGCGTCACTTGCAAGGTCAGTCATAGTGTAGTTAAAGATTGTGGGAGGGGCCCCACAGACTCTGCCCATATACAGATATATGTTGCAGTTCATAAGTGTGTATAGGTCTTTAGATTTCAAACTTATACAACCCAATAAATCATTTTGGAACATGGCACAGTCACATCACTATGGGTTGTTGTATATTCTTTCTTTTAAAATGCTAAGATAGACTCTCTATTTTAAAAATAATGAGTTGTCAATTTGTGTGTAAATTGCATGACAAATACTAATAAAGCCTAATAAAGCTTGTCCTGACAGTGGAGATTGGGGTCATGTAGCAATCCCACATTTGTTAAGCCAACGACTTTGTGATTGCATCACCATCATGGTTCAATATGTAATTAAACCTTAGGCTGTATATTACAACATCAAAATGGGTTCATGCACGGCACGAGGACACAGTACTACAACAACCCCCTGTAAATATGGTAGAAGGGTAAAGCAGAAAGAAAACTGACCATGTTTGTGGACCTCTGATAAGACAGGATGAATAGAATGCATGGAGACATTACCACAATGTCTCTCAAGGTTACAATTTCAATATGCAATTATTCCTCTGATTCTCATTTCCTTTTAGTGAAAATACTTAGTTTGTGTTTGATCCTCTGTTCATTTTTAATTACAGTTATCTGTCAATATATTTAAGGGTACATTCATCTCAACACTCAGAAAAAGAATAACAACAATAGATGGCAACACAAATTTTGACGTTGGCTTGTAAAATTGCTATTTTTTCAACAAAATGTATTGGTTGTTGAGGTAGAAGTTTTTTTTTTGTTGTTATGGGGGAGTGAGTGACATCATAAAAAGAGATCAACCAACTCCCATGTCTCTATGATAGCTGAGATGGTGATATTGAGTGCTTTGGTAAAAGGACTGATTGTTACGCCACAATATAATGTTCACCTTTGTCTCTATTAGTTTTATAAACCAACCCCTGTGTCTTTATCATTTACCAGAGCTGATAAAGTGTTCAGAATATTTAGTTAGTAGGGTAAACTCTTTGGTTGCTAGGAAGCTTTCAGTTGTGTATAGTAAAAATAGTAATTTGTTACTATGATGAACATAATCAAATATACATTTCTCTACAATGTTTCATCTTGACGATCTTCTGTGGCTGTTAACCATGTATTTTGTATCAGTGGTAAATATTTAATCCTTTCTAGGGCTAAATACTTTTGTACAGTGGTTGGTATGTTCATGTACAGGCTGATTACCTGTTTTTATTTTTTTTTCTTTAGAAGTCAACATATAAAGCTATAGAAGCTATAAACTTATATGTGTGAAATAAGTATTTTTGGTGCCCAAATTGTACACTGTTAACTGGCTGAGAGCTATGAACCTCTATTAAAAGGAACATCCTCATGTTAGCTGTGTAAAAGAAGCAATACAATTTCAACATCTACATTGCAGAGTAGACAAAAGAACCTTTCAAAGATGTTACAAGATAATAGGCCTACGCAAGGAAGCAATGGGTTAAAAGCCATTGCCGAGGAACTTGGTGTGAAGATATCAACAGATGGGTGGAGTGATTTTGAACAAACAGAAAACAACAATTCAAAACCTTAGATACCCTACAAGATATTGTCAGTTCTATTAAAGTGGCAGGGTCCGCAGTCACTAAGGAAACAATTGCCGATACTATGCAGTAAAGGACTCGAATCCCCCTGCTTAAGAATCCAGTAGTTAAAGCCAGTGTCAAAGTTTCCAATGAACATCTGGATAATGCTGTGGAGAACTGATTGAAAATGTTTTGAAATAAAATGCAACACTCAGCTTGCTGTGTTTGGAGATGAACTTCCCACAGTTAGACATGGGGGTGGAAACATTATAATAATAATAATTATCAATTGTATCTAATGGTGTCTTTTACAACACTCAAAAGCAAAGCATTAAACATGGGCAAACTTAGAAGGTAAATTGCATTTTCTTTCTTTTTTTAAAAAAAAAACACACAAAATAAGCATTGATATAGATAGATACTCAGCCTGTTGGAACAGGGACATTTTTTGCTGTGACTGGAGGTTTTGGCTGGTTTAAGTTCTGTGTACTGCCAAGAGAACACAACAGCTGCACTACATCAAAGTTATAAAGATGGTCATGTACTGCTAAATCCTTTTACAATAAATTTAAAGTGGTTTGTGATCGGTTAAGCCTGACAAAATGCAAAAAACACGCAACCAAGGCTACACTATGCTGTGCAGAGTATTTTCTCAGAGGAAATCTTTGAGCATGCTTTTGTTAGTGCAAAGAAAGTATGTCTAACTGTTTAAATTAAGATAAGCTCCGCTTTTGCGCAGACATATTTGAATACATGTAACAAATTTAGCTACGCTTTGAAAGTGTATTCCTTTTAAATTTGAATAATAGAAGCCCCATTAGTGCTTAATTTTATAATCAGGCTGGAAGCCTCTCTCCTGGCACCATTAAATGAAAAAAAAGAAAAGCAAAAGGCAAGATTTAGAAGGTTGTTTAGCATATTACCTCGTATATTTGTATCTTACATTGTTGAAACAAATGGTTAAAAAACACGCATCATACCACCATTCTACTATTTACTAGGAAAAATGTCAATAAAATTGAAGCATTGAAATAGTTTTTATATTCAGGTTATAATAAGAATACTGTAGATGAGAAAGGTGAGAGAAAACAAAGTCTACATTATTAGCAAGCATTCTATCATTGTATTCCAATCAATTATTTCATTTTTTTTTTTCAAAACCCTGTTTTCAGTTTGCAAAACTACTTGAAAGTTCAGTTCAGAGTTTGACACAAAGCAAGTCGTATCATTACCACAATGTTCTGGTTACACATTGCTGATCACGTCACTCTCTGTGAAATTGAAATTGTGACATGAAACTTATTTCTGTACAGACAGTGAATTATTGAATGCAACCCTTGTGAACACCTCAATTTAAACATCCAGAAAATACTAAGAAATACTTTTGTCATTTATTGAAAGAAACATTGTAATCTCAAATTATTTAGACAATAAACATGCCTTTGTTTTGCTCTAAATGTGTTAATAATAGGACGTAACCTCATACATTAAAAGAAATAAACTTAGGAAGGAGAAGTATCTGCTCTCAGAAATTAACTTATGTAGATTCTCTTGCCTTCGTAAATGCGTTGACTGATCTAAGCCTGATTGTAAAAAAAAAAAAAAAAACGTAACTTATTAAGTTAAATCACTTGGTAAACATCAAATAGCTCATGTTGATTGGGAAAATAAACTAGCTTGCGTTGATTGGTAAAAATCAACTAACTTTTGTTGATTAGTAAAAATGAACTAGCTAGTGTTGATTGCCAAACATGTGCTAGCTGGTGTTAATTGGTAAAAATAAACTAGCTTGTGTTGATTAGTAAAAATTAACTAGCTAGTGTTGATTGCCAAACATGTGCTAGCTGGTGTTGATGGTAAAAATAGCTAGCTAAGTGTTGATTGGAAAACATTAACTAGCAAGCGTTGATTGCCAAACATTTGCTAGCTGGTGTTGATTGGTAAAAATAAACTAGCTTGTGTTGATTAGTAAAAATTAACTAGCTAGTGTTGATTGCCAAACATGTGCTAGCTGGTGTTGATTGGTAAAAATAAACTAGCTTGTGTTGATTAGTAAAAATTAACTAGCTAGTGTTGATTGCCAAACATTTGCTAGCTGGTGTTGACATGGTAAAAATGAGCTAGCAAGTGTTGATTGGAAAACATTAACTAGCAAGCGTTGATTGCCAAACATTTGCTAGCTGGTGTTGATTGGTAAAAATAAACTAGCTTGTGTTGATTAGTAAAAATTAACTAGCCAGTGTTGATTGCCAAACATTTGCTAGCTGGTGTTGACATGGTAAAAATGAGCTAGCAAGTGTTGATTGGAAAACATTAACTAGCAAGCGTTGATTGATAAAATTAACTAGCTTGTGTTGATTGGTAAATATTAACTGGCTGGTGTAGATTGGTAAAAATAAACTAGCTTGTGTTCTATGCTAAATAGAAACTTTCTGGTGTTGTATTGGTTAACATCAACTAGCTGGTGTTGATTGCTAAACATTAGCTAGCTGATGTTGATTGGTAAAAAATATACTAGCTAGTGTTCATTGGTAAACATTAACTAGCTCATGTAAATTGCTAAACATTAACTTGCTGGTGTTGATTGGTACAAATGAACTAGCTTGTGTTAATTAGTAAACATTAACTAGCTCATGTTGATTGCTAAACATTAACTACCTGGTGTTGATTGGTAAAAAATAAACAAGCTTGTGTTGTATGGTAAATATTAACTTTCTGGTGTTGGTTAACATCAACTAGCTGGTATTAATTGATAAACATTAACAAGATGATATTGATTGTTAAACATCGACTAGCTCATAATTATTGGTTAAACATTAACTACCTGGTGTTGATTAATGAACATTAGCTTGCTTGTGATGGTGGGTGAACATCAACTAGTTTCTGTTGGACGGTAACCATCCATCTTTTTGTGTAAGGTAAACATAGTTCTATCTCACATTGGTCGTTAAATATCAACCAGCTCATAAGATTTGGTGGCTAGAAATTAGTTCATGTAGATTGATACATGCCGATTTGCTCACATTAGGACCAAGTGTATCATCAACAAAATAAAGCCTCCAAAAGCATGATATTCAATCTTCTTCTATGCCAATTCCTGCAGTACTTCTTGTGACAATGCGGGTCTTACGTTTTTGGAGGAGAAACCCTTGCAATTATAAGGAGAGCATGGACCTCCTGTGCTTCTGTCAGTATAACATGGTGCTTCAACCACAGAATAATTCAATTCCCAGGGAGTACATGAATTTACTAAAAAAATTGTGTTTTTCAATGGAAGGTAAGTTGCTTTGGATAAAAGCATCTGCCAAATGCACACATGAGGTCTAGATACATATGTATGCATACATACATTAGTGACCTCTAGATTCAACCCAATGCCTTGATTAAAAAAAAACATTACTCTAACCAAAAGTAAGTGGGTAAAGGCAATGGATGGAATTATAATGATAAAATGTTCAAAATAAACGTAAAAAAATGCCCTTTTATCGTTCATTATTTTTAATTATGTAAAATTAGTTCGAATAGCACATTGTTTTTCATCAGGACAAATATAACGTTTTAAGCAGTGTTTAAATCAGGACCAGAGGATCACATTAAAGAGAAGAGCAAAATCATTGGAAAACTAAAGTTTTAGGGGCCTTGAAGATAAAAAGGCTTCTGTTTCTTATTGTCCTTTTCAGGGCTCAGAGGAACTAACTCATTCTCACTTTCATGTTTCCCCCTGACAGCTCCAGGATTTTCTGTCTCCAATTAAAAACATTGAGAACAAACAATGGTGTGAACTTATTCTGCCCGATGTTCAAACATTAAAGCAGGACTTACGGAAACTTCTGTCAACGACAACACAATGGCCATGTAATTACGTCTGAATGGTAATAGTAATTAAATTTCTTAGAAACTTTTGATGTTTAATGAATGTGTGCAGAAACGTGTCTAGGGAAATTCATAGTTGATGTGATAAACAGAATTAAATTTTGTGAAGAATTAATCGTTTATGGTTTGAATGTGTGTCTGTGGTATATTACAACCGTAGAACACACTATTAGACAAGATCTGAATTTGCAGAGCAAGAACTTCCTGTTTAGACACATTCCACAGTTGCACATCATATTTACAGACATTGAGCTATTAAAACAAGAGATCCACCCTCCTCCACATTAAATTTAAAATAATAATAATAATTTTAACATTTATATCCATAGTTTCCTATTTCCCAATAGCTACAAAATACAGTTTAAATCAATGTCAAATTATGATATTTTGCATTGTAACATTTTGACTGTAATAAAAAAAAGAGTAGATCTTGAAAGGGTAGTGTATCATGTCTTAACTGCGGCTTTATTTAACTTAAACATAAATACATGATACAGTTAGAAGCACTGTCTACACACCGATCCGAATTGAGATTTGCATGAACCTTCATATGGCTTCTCAATAGAGTGCTCCTTCTCTGGGTGGAGGAAATATTGATGCAGTGATGCTTCCTGCCTGAAGATGGAGTTTACCATCGACTCTCAAGTACAAGGCAGTCGCTCTTCTCTCTCATCATATTCTTCTTAATGCTCTTCTTCTTTCCTGTTTTCCCGAAGTCGCTCTGAAAATGTGGGATGAGCGCCACCAAGTGTCGCTTTTGCATCCTACTCATGTCATCAAAAGAGACAGCTTTCTTTGGTTGTTCTCCTTGCGAAAAACCAGTCCGATATGGCAGAGCCAATCTCTTTCTTTGGCACCACTTGTTAGTTCAGATGTGTCATGTCCTGTTGGTGCCTATGGCTTTCTATCTAGGCACATTCTCGCACAAAATTCAGATAGGTGTGTAGACGCCTTTAGGTAGAAGGAGAAAAAAGAAAATGGGGGAAAGCGATAGAGAGTGTGGAGGAGGGGCTGAGAGAGAAAGGGAGACACATAAAAGACTTGTGGGGGTCGGAAAGCTAAAAAGGGCATGGACCAAAGTTTCCAGGGTGACTGTACAAAGAAGTGGGAGACAGATGTCAGGTTATGATGTTTAATGGTGCTTGGGTAGTACACTGGGGTGAGAAAGTCACAGAGAAAGCACATTGAGTATACTTGAATTTGTTTCTGAATGGAACAGATTTGAAGTGGGACCTCCAACAGTGAATCCTGGTGAGGGTATCCAGCGAGAATCGTCAGGAGAGCAGGTGAGCATCAAACACTAGTCTGAGGAGTTAGCGCACACAGGTAAGTAAGAGATCGTAAGTAACATCAGGCCTTTGGGAAATATATGGTGTGGAATCGGGATTGTGATTGGTGGGTGAGGTAAGTGATTACAGGTGAGTGTTATTTGTGTTGGTGATGAGACAGTGTGTTATTAACCCCCATAATCTTACTTAAGATATAGCACACTTCCCTTTCAAGATAGAAAAAATGTGGAATTATAAATATTTTTTGTATTACACAACTTAACTAAAATAAATTAATAAATGTCTTTGCTATTAGCTAAAATCAAGGTTGAAGTACATTTCTCTAACCTAACTCCTACTATTTTCCCCATGCATAAGATATAAGAGAAGCTTAATAAGAATTGCATCCTCTTGCTGTGTGTTTTGCCAACTGCTTTACACACATTTCCTGATTGGAGACATATTTGATTTTGAACACCATGAGCAACATTATGGCAAGATGCAGACGAAAGAAGCTTCGCTTTACTGATAAAGAAAGATAATGCCCTGACAAACATAGAGCACGGAAACCAGAATACAAAAGATCTGGATTGCTGTGAGAAGACCACAAACACAAAGAGCAGCATGTCTCAAATACCATGAGGATAACTTTGTCAAAATAAAGGACACAGGACAATATGTGAAGGTTTGAAACCAATTGGTATTCAGATTTGATTTAATAAAATGAGCTGAAATAAAGAAATCACAAAATTCTTTACAAGAGACTTAGACTTTCCACTGGGATCCCAGGACAGTAAAGAAAAACATGGACACAGAGTTCACATATTCACCAGAGCTACAGTTTTTATTGAGTTTTCCTTTTATTCTTTTTGTACAGGTTGGGGTTGAGGGGGAGGTGTCCCTCTCCCCGGACACCTCGCCAAGCCCATGCAGAGACACAACTATGGAGGCCTTCTCCAACATGTCCTTGGTCTTCCCCAGGGCCTCTTTCCAAAGGGACATGGCTGGAACACCAGGTTGGTGGTGGGGTAGGAAGCATTGATGCCAACTCCTGTTATCCTGAAATGCCCTTTGGTTTCAGCTTATAATTGGTTCCTAACAGCTGTTTGACCTTGGAAGCGCTTTGAGGGGTCAAAAGCTAACATGGGCATTTTATGCTTAGCTGTGAGGATTTGGGTAGAGTTTATGACTTTACCGGCATTTAGATGTTTCCTTTACCGGCCTTCGTAAAATTTTCTGAGCTGGATCCTCGTAGATACACCTAGAACTAATGATTTACTCACCACTGATGGTTTACTCACCACTTTTGGACCTCTGTGACTTTGGCTGTTCCCCATCGTTATCACGACTCCACTTTACCTGCCTGCAACAAGAAGACACTTATCTGGGTGCACCAGACTCCTGCAGTTGACAATAATGCTACTCACGGGTTCTGGTAAACTAATAACTACCGTGTCTTTATTTGAATAAAATCCAGTCTCTTGGAGGAACATTCATTGTCTTCCTTCTAACGTTACCAAACTAGGAATCAATTTTGCTGCTACTGAAGTAAATGGCATCAAAGTATTTGTAAAACCGTGGGGTCTTTTGCAAAAGAGCTGGAAAAGAGTAGACTCCATGACTCCAAGTAGGTAATTTGGTAGAACAGAATATCGATAATAGAATTTCATCAAGGGAAGTATGCTTGATGAAAATTCCAAGGGTTTAGAAAAGATCCTGCGTGTTTAAATGTTCGGATGCATTAGATGGCATTAAATCTGGCTGTAGATCAGATTATAAATGATTTTTTTAACACCTAAATAATTTAACCTGTAATTATTACCTTGTTTGGTGACAATATTAAACTGGTGAAAAACCCATTTGTGACAGTATATTCAATGTAGAGTTTCTTTTTTCATTTCTGCCTGTCATGAGCTCTTGAGATTGTTCTGGTGATTCTGTCTGATCAATAGTGTCAAAGAGAATGAAGGGGAATCCAATGAAACAGTCATTACCTTTATCTCATTATTAATCCCTGCTTGTCCCACCGTTAGTCATTCAAGCTCATGCACAGAGGCATCCTGACTTAATGAAAGCTGTGAATCTTTCTTATTTCCAGAAGCAAACTGATAAGGGAAAGGAATTCAACAGTGTTATTTGGGTTTATTTCCCCATCTGTGCATATACTTCATGGTGAAGAGCCATTGAATGTTAATTTGGTTTTTAATGTCCTCAGAGTCTTACGCTTATAAAACAATATTGGTAACAGATGGCTAAAAGTACATTACTTTCTTTTTAGGGAATAGTAGTAAATATTGTTTTACTATTAATTAACTTAGCATCTTTACAAGGGATGGTATAGAGTCTGTACCCCTTTTCAACATTATTCTAGCATGTGTTTTAACAGATTCACACATTAGTAATTTACAGTGGTGAGTCATGCTTTTACAGCCTTTCTGGCCTTTAGTAGGGACATGTATCTGACTGTCCACCTTTTAGTACAAAACACCATCACGTCACAGTAGAAACCATCAATAATGCATACAATTGCAATATAAAACGTATGTCTGTACAGAGAGAGAGAAAGGTATATCCGGCTTTAATGGTTGAATACATAAAGCGTGCAAACCGCTAATGTTACAAAGTATGACTGTTATTCGAAGCTTCAGAATCAACATGATTAATAACATGACAAAAACATATAAGGTGTAAATAAAATTAAACTCACCAGAAATGCTATTATTTCTGGGTTTCTCTCCTTGGTATCAGAGATACATGCAATTGACATTAAAAACTCCTTCCCTCTTGTCACTAAACATTGCAATGTCTTCTATTTGGAACTTCTTTGCCCTTTCTTGACAGAACTGTAAATTATATTGTGGTTGCAATAATTATTTTCTCATTAGGTATAAATAGTTTAACTGTTTTAAATCCTTAATGCTTCAGTATTTTTCCTGTGTGACTATTCTTCCAATTTTTGTGTACAGAGTGACCTGTCATGACATTTGTCATGACATTACCTTTGAACATTTAAACTGCTAACTCTTCGTGTTTCTGTAAACATGTTTTCTCATCTATTAATTTGATTTGTCAAAGTCTGGAATCAGCCCATCTTATTACTGTATTTAAGACTGATTGCCAAGCCCAAAGGGTATGCAACCACCGCAATATCTTTGGGTTCGATCTGCTTTCTAATATCATTGCATCCTAAATAAATACTTTGTGATTTTGTCAAATTATACTTTGACTCCTTGATATTTTTGCCTCATTTTCCAACACAATATCAAGAGAGTTATTCAGTTGCTATTAGTCATTGTGGACATGAAATTAATTACCAAACACATCAACTCAAATGAAGTCAGATCTTAGGCCTTGTTTACACTGCATCTTATGTCCCACGTTTAGATGTTTTTTTCAAATGTGATCTGTATCTGGATCATGTGTTTACACTAGCCATAAGAACATGCACAAGGTCACCAGGATGTTGTTGTAGTGTGAAGTTTAAAAGATGGACGCATATTAAATTTGCTCAGTCCTTCGCGTTTGCAAAATTCACAAACGTTAAATAACTACTTGACTTGGAGGTGGAGAAGGAGAAAAGGAGCATTTCCTCCTCTATGTTTAACCTTTTGTTGTGATTTGAAGCTTCCACAAGCACTTCCCATGTGACGTCATTAAACCGCTGTAAACTTTGTACTGAATTGTTTCAGTTTAATAACAAAAAAATAGAACTGTTTTCATGACAGTCACATGGGTGCTGATCTGATTTATTTGCTCTTAACGCCTGATTCCCATCTCAAAAAATACACCATCATAACTCAGATCTGAGTGACATAATTAGGTCACATTTGATTGGCAGTGTAAATGGGCTTTTAGTTAACAAGAGAAATGCTGATGTTTTCCTAGGCCCAATTGCTGGCCTTCAGATCAATATTTGGAATCTGACTGGTTAAAGGACACTGGCTAAAGGCCTGATGTAAAATGAATGATTTTACAACCATAAAATATAGATACAAAAACATGAAATAAAGCTGTATAGATACTGCTTTTGTAAAAATTCATAAATTACCGCTTTATAAATTCATAAATTATGACAACAATATGTCCGTGTTAGAGTCATTCACTTTCCAAAAGAATTGTATACTTTAAGAAGACTTATAAATATATGTTAAAGTCATATGTTAATGATGTTTAGTGCAATAATTAAGCCCAAATTGGGGAGAGAACGGTTGTTCTTTCTGAAATACTGAATAAATTATCTGTTTTTGGATAAAATACATATTTTCAATAGAATGTGTTTAACGTAGCCTTCAGGCTATGGCATGCTGATCACTAGGTCACTGGATTGATCCTCAAAGGTGTGTAGAGTGACAACTACAACTTGAACAAGGCACCACTTTCCTGACTGCTTCTTGGCTGCTGCAGACCACAACTTAAGGTTTGGGTTGATGGTGTGAAGTACAGAACACAAGTTCCAAATATAGTTCACTCCATACCTGGCCACTCTGTCCGTTTCACTTCATTTTAGAAGGGTCCTTGGATGGAGGTCATACTTGCCAATCATTTGTTGAGGAGGTGCTGTTTTGAGAAAATCAGATGTATAGATTTTGTTCTGCAAAACTGCCGACCTGTACATAATGTACCCCTGACTCTCGCCCCATGTGTGTTGAAGACCCACGTGACCCTGAAAGGGAATAAGAGGATTAGAACTTAAAGAATCTGTTGACAATGTGACACAAAATACAATACTTTTATAAATATTCTGAAAAAAGCTGTAGTTATTATTAAAAATGTGTGTTCATGCATGCGATCATAGATGTTCACACATTGTCTTTCTGTTGACCAGCGCTGCCCTTCAAATCGATGCGGCACTGACAGTTTAATGGCCTCTTGCATGTTCAGTCTCAGTGGTGCTCTAGTGTTTCAGAAGCAGATTTGATTATGCTGACCACAAGTGTAAGCATTAAAACCTTCACCTTCTCATAAGTGCTGGTCAAGAGCCGGCCATCCTTTCTCCATCCATTAGCCCCCTTTTCCTCATGCCATGGTGGCTGTGTTGTGAAGTATTGGGTAAAAGACATTTGAGCGCAGAGGGGAATGATTTGTGGGAAATGCAGTACATCTGCCACTCTAATGTGAATAATTCTGAAACAGGAATCGATCTGTGATGACAAAGCAAGTCATTGCACTCTTTCCACCTGTCCTGCAGCAGACTTCATCAAAAGGGTATCCATCTAAACCCATTTTTTATATATGTTCAATTTTATATATATATATGAAAATAATGTCAGAGGTGCAGTTCTTTTCCTGCAGTTCTACTGTCCTCTCCTCTTGAAGTTATTACATCATAACTAAACACATTTTGGGATAAAGTGTAATTTCCAGTGTTGGGCAAGTTACTTCAGAAATGTTATTAAATTACTCCCTTTAAAAAGTGATCAAGTAACTCTTTTGATTACTTTATTTGTCAAGTAATTAGTTGCTAGCTAAATTGTGGCGCAGTGGGCAGACCCTGTGACCCCAAAATTGGGAATAAGCAGGTTGGAAAATACTAGGAGGGTACTAGGAGCTTTCTTTCGCTGGCTCAGAACTTTTTCTGATGCCCAAAAAATCGGCTTGCTTTTGCCCAAAGGGCTATTTTCTGTTCAGTTCTGATGGTTTGGAAAATGTGTTCTTATTTTTAATAATCATTTGTATAGATCCCACAAAGAGATAAAAAAATAAGTGTACAGGAAATTCAAACATCAATACACGTCTCCAAAACTGAGTTTCCTAAGTCAGCTCTAGAGGAGGTACAGTCAGCTTTTAAACCTGTTTTTAGGGACATTTGGCTGTAGAATACGACAAAGATGGGAGAAGAACGGTAAATACATTTTTAAACAAAAAGCTGACTGTGGAAACTCACTTTAGAGTGTAACACGAGAAGTCCCGCCCTCCTCTATGACTTTAGAGCTCACTGATTGGATGGTTACACATGGAGCTGTTCATTGATTGGACATTTGCTCCAGAAATAAGCTCCCCTCACCCCCTTGTGTGACTTGCCATGTACCAACCCTAGACTGACACAGACAAAGCTCTTTTATAACATTGTATTATAAATATGTGCTTTCTCTCAGCAACTCATAGTTTCTTGGACTGTAACTATAATCTAATTAACATTTGGAAAATTATAACGTGTTGGATTACTGCATTTCTAAAAAACTAGTATAATTACAGTAACTAATAACAAAGTACTTACTGCCCAACACTGATAGTTTCACACCTCTTGTTTGTTTAATTTTAACCAAGAGGAACTTTTATTATTTGTGGTAATCACTTATGATGCACATTGCAACTGAATCTCGGATTACAAACAACTCCAAGCTTGACGACGAGCTGCCATGAGAAACGGTGCTATGTAAAGAGACACGCGGCAACCCTTAATGCCCAAAAAAATTAGTTTTTTTTTGGCAGCTTAACCTGTCTCTTTTAGAGTTGTTCGATAAACAAAAAAACAACTGTCAATAAAGAAAATAATTTAATTTTACAAGCGATAAGCTCTGATCTTGTATGCTTCTTATGCTTCAGTGTAAACTGACACATTGCATGCACAAACAGATGTTTACTGCTGAGAAAAAATGGAATCTCAACATTCAAAGTAAAAGCAAACGCCTGTGAGAAGAAATCAACTGACTTGCAAACAATATGCTGCTGAGAGTGATACACACTGCACACAGACACACAGTGCACTTGGAGGCTATGATGGCCTCTGGCTCTCTTTCTATTTCTTAGAATCACTTCTGTGCCTGCTTCCCTAACAGCAGACTTCTTATGATGGAATCATTCGGCATGCGGAGAGAATACCAATGGTGCTCCAAAACCCTTAATTTCACAATATAAAAGAAAAAAAATCATCATTGAACCCCAAGAATGGAATCATCTTATCCGGAACCAAATCATTGGGGGTAGTAGTCTAAGCAGGGAAACTCAGACGTCCCTCTCCCCCAGACACCTGGGGTCCATCCTGAGGGACACAGAGGCCTTCTCATGCCAACCTGTAGACATAGTCTCTCCAACATGTCCTTGGTCTTCCCCGGATCCTCTTTCAAGAAGGACATGCCCGGAACATCTCCACAGGAAGGCCCCCAGGAGGCATCCGAAAGAAATACTCAAGCCATCTCAGCTGTCTTCTCTCAATGTAGAGGAGTAGGGGCTCTACTCTGAGCCCTTTCCGAGAGACTGAGCTCCTCACCCTATGGCTAAGTGACGGATTAGCCACCCAAACTGATTTAGGCCACCTCTATCCCAAATATCATCCATTCTGTAATGACCCAGAGCTAACAGTCATAGGTAGGGGTAGAAATGTAAATAACCAGTAAATCGAAAGCTTCACCTTGCAGCTAAGCTCTTTTATCGCCATGAAAGATTGGTACATCTACCACATTACTGTAGAGCCTGCCCCAATCTGTCTGTCAATCTCTTATTACATAGTCCCCATACTCGTTAACAAAACCTCCATGATAATTACACCTCTAAACTCGGGGCAGGAGCCCTCCACTAAAGGGAGCATGCCACCTTTTTCTGACAAAAACGACCTTTGATAAAAAAAAGACACATGTAAATGGTAACTTTAGTTTTTATAATTTGGGCAGCATGTTACAGACTTTGAGGGGAACAACTTAAGAGCAAGAGCTGAGATAGAGAGAAAGACATTTTTTCTTTATTTAGGAAAACAACAACAACACAGAAATCAGAACAAAGCACCCACGTAGGGATAAACCTGACATAAACTAAAATAACACTGAAAGGGAGGCTTTAAGCTGTGATAAATAAGGCAAATACTTACATAAACAGTGATGTACCGACAATGATCCTGTCAAAGGAGGTTAACAAATAGACGGAAAGAGTGATGTTCAAGTCATGTGATGCAGAGGACGGGGAGATGAAAATACAAAGGGTAAAAGGATAAATAAATATACTGATCTTGACCCAGCAAGGTGAAGTGAGTAGCGCTTATGTCTCTCAGTTCATGGCTGATCCAAGTCGGTTCAAGAACATACCAGGTGATACAATCTTTCAAGCTACCATATGTGTTTTAGCGTTTAGTATGCTGTTTAGTGTGTTTGCCTCCAAGTTCTGGTTAAACCCACTCGTTTTTACCAATTGCACACCATAGATGGATGCCATGCTAACCACCTCTACCTAATCTAGCTTCATCAGCTTCTAAGCATATGTGCATATTGTAAAATCAGTAGGGAGAAAGGGAGAGGGATTTATTTGTCTCGGGTTCCTATCAGATCGTGGAGAATATTTCTGTGTTCTTTTCGTCTTAAATGTTGAAAATAAGTTAATTTCACCTGCCCGTTTTCATGTTCCGCCTGACCCTGAAGCGTGCGTGACATAAAATTGGGGGTTTGTTCAATTTTTGATTAAAAAAACAAACCTGTTTTGAAGTCCGAACTGTTTGCTTAGGGTTTTTTTTTTTTTGTGAAAAGTGTCCTTTCGTCAAATGAGACAAACTTACAGCTTTTTGGACCAGGATTGTTAGAAAAAAAATCCCAAAAAGGACATCGACACCACAAAGACAATTAAATTAAATTAGAATTTTCTGTTTTTACATGCTAAGTTTGGTATCTATTTTTTATCAAGGAGATTGAGAGCATATGACGATACAATGCATCTCCAGCCTAAACTCAAAAAGTCCCATCTAAACCAAACATGGGGTGGGTTACATGGACTAAGTCACAATAACAGAAAAGAGAATGATAAAAGCAAAGACTGAGCAAAATGTCACAGTGTCTCAGCTCAAGGTAAAGCAGAGTAGATCTCTGGATCAAAAGCTTACAATTGATCAGTAAGGAATGAGAACTAAAGAAACTGACAGAGTTATAAATGCTTTTGATAAATCTTACAGTTAGTATCTACATCACATGGAGTTATGAAATCACATTTCATAATTATTCTAACAGAGATGTTTCCTATTTTTAAAGAAAGAAGAAACCCAAATAACACCATTCACACAGTGAAACATGGTGGTAGGAGAATAATGCTGTGGGGATGTTCCAGTGCCTTTTACTGGGAATCTCATCGAGGTTCAAGGAAACATGAAAAAGGAAATCTTTTGGAAGATTTTGAAAGACAACCTTGGAAAGTCTACAAGAATTTATTAGTTTGGGTCGCCATTTTGTCTTCCAGCATCATAACATTACCTCAGTTCTGCTGTAGAAATACCTCCAAATGAGCAAAGGGAGTGAACTTGACTGTCCTGCACAAAGCCTAGGCTTGAGTCTAATAGAAAATCTGTGGGGTACTCTAAAAGTCCAGAATAGCTCTGGAAAATGGGCTATTATACCTTGAGACTTTTTGAGAACTATTGCAAATGACTGAAGGCTGTTAAAATGTACAGGACTTTACGATTAATATAAGTATATCATTCATTCATTTTCTTTTCCCACTTCTTCTCTTTCAGGGTCACTGGATTCTGCAGGTTCTCTAACATACTTTGATAACCAGTCCATCATTCCTAAAGAGAATTTATGTTTTACCAAAATTACTAATGTATTTATAAAATCTTCTTTCTCTTAAAAAGTAGATTTAAAATAGTGCACTCTCACAGGGGCTTGGGTCACTTCCTTGCTGTAGACTTCTGGCTTGCACAGCAGGTATGTCGCATATGACCTGCATTGACTTCCTGAAGTACACCATATTGAATTTAATACAATAAATGGCTTGGAACGTCAATATTCATGCATAGTTTTAGAATTTAGCTTGGAATGCAGATGTCCGTGAGGTGTGTAGTGTTTTGAGAGGATATATAATTTATTTCTGAAAGCACGGAAACACAGGAAACCGAAAAAATGTTCCCAAGTATGGAAATTCTGACTAACATAAAACTATTCCACAGGAGGAAAGCTAAGCTAAATTGAAAATTAACGACGAGCCAAACAATTACTCGCAGATAGCCACACAAAACAGGTAGCAGGAGGTGACTGCGGTACAAACGTATAGAAAATTATGGAGTGAATTCAGTGCATAAATTATTATAAATGCAATTAAAGTTTTGTGTATTGTAAAAAAAAACCACCTATCCACAAAATCTGAATTTTCAACTGCAAAACTATTGTTTCGTCTATAAATGTTATTTAACGCATTTGTGGATTCAATCCTCTGCATTTGACATGTGACTGAGAGGAGCCAACAGCCATTCGGCGATAGTCACGCTAAACTAAATGCTAATAGCTTCTTCAGTGTTTATCAACATTAATACAGCACATGTAAGCACTCTCTTCCTAACACACGGTTTATTTTTGTTTGTGTGGACAGATATTGTTAAATACTGTATAATAATAAATATAATGTACAGCTTTAGCTTTTTAGACTGCTTACAGTTTGCCACATCAGAGGACGTGATTGGCTGATGCGCATTGGAAACTTCTCTCATGGACAACGTAAACTCAGTGCAAAAATGACCTGTGCATAAACAGCAGCTTGTATCTGCAGGATTAGACCGACAAACGCAAACAAGATGATTTTACAGTCGGCAGGACACTGTTTGTATTTGTGCCCAAAAAGCCTCTTTGTATTTGACAAACTCTGCCAGGAGAACAATGCAAAAAAATGAAGCATGTGTGATGGACGATTTGCATCCGTAGCACCTGATCGGCAAACGCATGATTGATTCCACAAATGCGTATCATTTTCAAAATTGATACAAATTCACAAAGGCTAATTTACATTTGTAAACACTTTATGCATCGAATTCGCTCCATAGAAAACAATCCCGTTGCAGAGACAGGGGATTAAATTCAGCAGGTTGAACACACAACACCTGGGCTATGGTAATAACTAAATAGGAAGCCAGACAGGTAGAGGAAAGCAACGAGGAAACCGGGACCGAGGGATCATGTGACGGAAAACCGATCACATGATCAAGACAGAAGGATTTCACAGAAGAAAAAGAAGGACGAGAGATCATCATCATCATCATGAAATGTTGATTCTTCCTCCACGCAGAGTCATGTTGTTAATGTTAGGTCGTATTTAAGAAAAAGTGGTAAAGTTTACTATAATTAGCAATATAAAGAAAAACAATGGGTGATGGGTAAGAGAATATTTAGTTGTATTTGTGAAAATAATGCATAGAACATCAGGGTACAGGTTATATATTTTTTATTTATCCCCAAAAACTGGGTCTTGAACCACATTTTACACCTTTTCATGGAATATTCACTCTTCTTTTTCATGTTCTCTTTTTGGCAAAGCAGGGAAATTACCTCCCAGATCATCCTTTCCTTTCTTCCTCTGTTTAGAAACCGGGGAATAAAAGCAGAGGGAAGAAAAGGTGTGAGATGAGAATTCTTCTGTTAGATCACAAGATCTGCCCGATAAACGGAAACAGACACGTCATTTATCACTGAGCACACCAGGGAATGGAGACTCTCCAACTACTGAGGGAGGAAACAGATAGTTTTTCCGCAAGGGGAGATAAAGAAAAGAAGAGTAAAAAAAACCTGACAATCCTCCAAGCAAATTAGACACAGAAAAGTATGGCGGACCAAAAATATAAAGGATGTGTGATTGTGGTTCTACGACATAGTGACTCACTGCCAGGACCTGCAGTTATGAATAGATTCTATGAAGTGTGTGGAGTTTCTTTCAATACACAGTATTGAACCATCATGAGGTGTGATTTTTGGTAAAATGTAAATGTTTTAATTGAGATTTGGGAGTATCTCATACTTACATATTGTACAAATTGTTAAAAACCTTTGTATGGTTACCATTCCTGCCAATTTGATCAAAATACTGCAAGCCTCCAAAAATTACCTCTTCACTTTCGATCTGACTGTGAGCAGTTTAAATGGAAATCTCATTACATTAGTAATTGTAAATAAATTTCGTGACGATTGGTGGTGTGCATATACGCTGCTGCTGAAAGATAAATCTTAGATTATGTTGACGTGTCAATTCTCTTCATTCTCCTGAAATGAACTGTGAACATTTAGATCAATATCCGGGTCGATCAGAGTTCTTCTTCTGAGCAGCAAAGACGCAATGATGTGTAATCATGAAGCTTTTGATATTTCACTAGTTAAAAATCAATGTGCCAGTGTTATGCTCTGTTTGATTTGGGGTGGAGGGATGGGACTGACTAATGACGACCAAAGATTCAGAAGAAAAGCTTGGCATTTCATTCATCTGAGATTCACCCCAGTGCAGTTATACTTCTGGCACTTCGGCTGAATAGAAGGAGCACATTAAACTTGTTTTGTTTGGACGTGTTGGACACTGCTGTGTATATAAAAGGTGAACACATGTATAAACCATATACACATCCTACTTTCCATCATAAAGTAGTTGTTTTTTTTTTTATTACAATTATTTCTCACCATCCTGGAGACCTTCAGGTGATTTTCAGCAAACTTCATGAGAGTGTTTATGTATCTTGTACTGAACAGAGGCTCCCATGGTGGGGATGGCATTTATGCTATCTCTGGAGCTCAGCTCTGATCTATGGGTTCTTCTTCACCCCTATCACCAAGATTTCACCCCCAATAGCTCAAATTTGCTGGACAGCCGGTTCTAGGATGGGTTGTGGTTGCCCTACATTTTTTAAGCATTTTTCAAATTGCTTTAAAAAAATACGTTTAAAACGTTTATTTTTTTAAATAATTCTTGTCAGAATATTGGTACATCCCCAGCTTCTTTTTTTACATTACATTACACAATAATTCCACGACAGTCGTGAAATTGTACAAAAAAGTACAATTCCAAGTATTGCATTTTGTCATTAAACTGCTTTTTTAATGTTTTATGACATAAATCATGTGTTGAGACAAATAAAAATATTTAAATCCCCCCAAAATGGTCAGACATGGTCAAAACAATGTGAAAATTATTAGAAAAAGACAAGCCATATAACTGGTATTGTACTTTCAAGGGTTATCCCTTCTTTCCTCCACCAGCGGGCACCAAATTGGGTTCTGCAAAAGGAATTTGTGCATTTTCTCACATTTAAATTTGATTTACCTTGCAAATTGTGTGTCATAACTCTTGTAATGTTCTTTAAAACCCCATAAAATCGAAGTTAATAACTTTTATGAAATTAAACATATTTTAAATCAAAATAAAACAATACGGGGGTGTCGCTTCTACTTAATTTAAAACAGCTGCTGCGATTGGAACAGCACTGGTGCGTTCAGACTTCTAAGGGTTAATAATTATGGAGGCCACTTCCTCTTAAGTACAGCAGATATGAGATATGTTTTGTAACCTTGGGCAGATGAGTGCTAAGCACTTTAGGCAGTTCCTTTGACATCAGGATTCCCATTTGCTCTGGCATGCATTGTGAGTTGTAAGATCTTATATAGACAGGTGTGTGGCTTTCCAAGTCAAGTCCAATTGTTGTAATCAAAAACACAGCTGGACTCAAAAGAAGGTGTCGAACCATTTCCAGAATAATAAGTTAAATATATGTGTCACAAAGGGTCTGAATGCTTGTGATTTCAGTTTTTTAATTAACTTTTTGTTTTTCTTTGAATATGGGGTGCTCTGTGTACATTAATAAAGAAAAGAATGAACTTTAATGATATGAGTGAATGGCTGCAACATAGTTAAAATTAAAAAATATCAAATAGGGGCTAAGGTCAATATAAGCACCAGGCACTGGGAGGTACTCAGGTTCAGATGTAGAATTCACATTAGTCAAGTATAATAATAAAATACAGCTGTGTTCCAGAATGACAATAAAATGACACAAAAATAAAATAAAATAAAAATGAATCCGAATTCTAATTTGTCAGACTTTGAGGTGTATCTGTAGCCAGGTCAGATGCCTCTCTCATAATGGGGCTTAATTGCAGGCAATTACAGGCTCCATTATAACAACTAATGGTCACACTTTATCATTTCGGCAGACAGAGAGGAGAAAAGGGAGCTCCAAAGCATTTAAACATTTTTGATTACTCAGTAAATCAAAAGTCGAAAGTAAAGAGATATTATCTGGAGTCTGCATTGTTTTTACATCGGCACAAATTGATAGGATTGATTAATATCAATTCTCAGAAATATTTACAAGCCAACTTTCCTTCAATCCAGCATCAATTCTTAGCGATACACATGCACAACTTCAGGAATTTTGTTGGATAATTGTCCTATAACACAGATGCTAATGATCATCAATGTCACACATAGATTGAATGCCAGTCATGAATAGAAACAGCTGTGTAGGAGATGAGTTTGAGAAGGTTTCTTTTCATCACAAGTCTGAGCAGCAACAAGGCAGAAGGTAGTTAAACTTCATTAACAAGTCTCTCCCAAGTTTCAAGATGGGCTGTTGAAGCTCTTTAGACGAAGCACAAAGAAACAGGCAATGTTGAGGTTTGTAGACTCAGTGGTCCACCAAGGAAACTAATTATCCTTCGAAATCGGAAGATGTCCAGTAATTAGCTTAGAACTCACATAAAGCAGTTGGACCCTTGTACATCCACATAATGTCCAAAAAAGTGTGGTCAAGTGTGACTACATGGAAGAGTTGCATCCAAAAGCCATACCCAATGTTGTACATACCCTAGCTGTCTTTGTTATTGCCACAAAGTAAAATATTAAGAGCTAGAGTGTGCAAACTTTTGATCAGGGACTTTTGATCAGTGGTTGGCTTCACTCAACCACTAACTATGGTCATGTCCACACTCAATTGGGATTTTTTGAAAACAGTTTTTTTTCTCACACTGTGTACAAAAAAAAATCGTGTAAATCTTTAAAATGATTATTGAGCACTGCGTACGCAAAAACACACAACTCTGTTGGGTGATCAGATAGTAATTATGTGCATGTAAACCTGCACATGCTGTTACATACTTGTGTTTGTAAACACAGAGTGAAGAAAGCATCTAACTCCAACCACCAGAGACAAAAATCTCCAGTTTGCTTGTTCACCTCGGCAAGTTTTCAAAAATACATGGTTACGTGAAAATGGTACTGCAGCTACGTGTGGATGGACAGGGTAACCACGCATAAATATACCCATTTTAAAAATAACCGGGTATGAGTGGACAGGGTTAATGAGTGGGAAAAATGTTTGTGATATCATTAATTTTTTCTCTAAAATGGGCAAGAAATAAACTTAAAAAAAGGGAACAATCCAATGCTATTCTGAAGGCAAAGGGTGCTCTCACTAAATATTGATTTAATTTAGATTTCTCTTTTATTTATTCACTCCATTTTGTTCATTGATGAAAATTAAGGATGACCACTTCCATTTTAGGAAATGATTTTTTGTTTACTTTCACTTCATTTACATATATTATGTTTTATATAAACATTTACTATTTTACACAGTGCAAGCATTGGCTTAACTGGTGGACACACACTAGCACCCACACACCCAAGCAGACACACTCCATCATTGGAAAATTTTCAACAGAGCACATAATTAGCCAAAGCCCTGCAACATACATTGATTTATCCTTTGTTGTGATAAATTATCTTCCACACTTCTCTCCATGTGACATACAGAGTACTGAAAGTCAATAGGACCCCAAGGGCAAGCGTTCCCTTGCCATCATAGCATGCTTATGTCTGCAAAGTGACATGCTTGTACAGTATCATCACCCAAAAAAATACATGTGTGTTGATGTTGAAACTGAAAAAAAAAAAAAAAAAAACAGTTTTGAGGGTAATTCTTTAGAGCAAATTGTAAAGTAAAAACCATTCAAAAAGTCCCCGGATTAATTCAGCAAATAAAACTGAAACAGATATCAGGACACTTAAGTATCAATAGATTTATCATTTAGTAGTTTTTTCAAAAGGTAAAAAAAACCCTGAAAACAAGTGCAAATTTCATATTTTTTTTAAAACAGGGGCTATTTTATATTTGAAAATAAAGCACCGCAAGATGTTTCATCCTATATAGTGTCGATTTAAACAATTCCCTTCTGATAACGCTGAAAATTAAACTCTTTCTTGACTCTCTTCATTTCTGGTTTATTAAAAACTTCAATAGTCTTGAGTAAATCTCATCCACACAGCAAGCAAAATAATTTCTATTCACAGCATCCATAGAGAATTGACAAGTCCTTTCTTTTATCATCTCAAACATATGTTTGTTATTCGAAGAAATGATCTTAATGAAATCCCACCAGGGAACTCAAATATGTTTAATCAGAACCAAAATTGATGTCTCTCAAGAGATGAATTGTTTAAAAATTGTTGAAGGATTGTTTCAAATGGATTGAGTTATTTGCTTTAACAAACAGACAAGTGTACTGAAAGAAAAAAAGCAAATATTTAAAGGTTTACCACGATAAAAAAAATCATATTAAATTCATTCTGTTCATGAAAAAAAAAAAAACAGTTGTCCACATAGGTTTAAATACATTGGAAAATTTTCTATGCATGCATGTAATTTTTTGATCAAGATCATTTGGAAGGTTTCTGGTTTCTTTGTGATTTAACCCTTTGAAGTCTCTGCACGCACCAAACCAGTGTGGGCCAATCACACTGGCTGTTTAGAATTAACTAGGAATGACGTGACCTACCTATAGTTCAATTTTGATTTCAAATATAATGTGTAAGTTTCAAAAAAGTTATAGTTTTGATATTCTTGTTTTTAAATGAACATTACAAGAGTTATAACTAATTTCAAGGTAATTCAAATTAAAATGTGAGAAAATGTGTATTTCAGTTTCATTTAACAGACCCCCAATTGGTGCCATCAGTGCCTTCTAGTGGTGAAAAGAAGGGATAACGATTTGGAAGTACAAGACCTGTGATATGACTTGTGTTTTTCAAAGTTCTGGCACAAAATAGAACAAAAAGTGCCTGGAGCAGTCTATAAGGTTTTTGAAAGGTTTCTCAAAAATGTCACATTTTTTGGGGGGGATTTATACATTTCTTTTTTTGTCTCAGCTCTTTTGATTTTTGTTATAAAACATAAAAACTCTTGTATTTTGTTATAAATACAAAAATGATATCAAGCATTGTCACAACAAAACTATGTTAAAGATAATTTTTAGAGCAATTTAAAAAATATATAAGAGCAAAAAATGTGCCGGGTATGTAAACTTATGAATACAAATGTACTCCACATTGTTGCTCACCTGCCTTCGGATGCATGCAACCTGAGTGGCAAGGTTTAATAGGACAGTGACCCTGGCTTTTTAGGTGAAGGTGTTGGTTTGGCGATACAGAGGGCAAGCAGCTGTCTTGCCTTGAGTGAGTATTTGCTATCAGATCACGCAGAGCCAACCTTAAGATCATTAATCAAATGGCTGTTGATGATAGTGTTTTATTAATGGCTTATCTGAGTAATACAGATCTATGCAGGTAGATGGTGCCTCCTGCTTTGATCGGCTGCCTGAGAAGCATCTTAAACACTGTGAGACATTGTACAGCACAGCTGGCACAGGGGGCGATAGCAAAAAAAACTTCTGCTTCTGACCTCACCATCACACCGGATTAGTGCATCACTGCTGATGGTCTCAATGACACTTGATTTTCCTATGGGAGCGTGACATTGTAGAATGATAAAAATTCAGTCTGATACATAATAAAAATGTATCCATGAAGAACCATAGTAGTACACTGCTATGTATCCATAGTAGTGTAAATAGCAGATAATGTTCAAGTACAATTAAAGTGAACACTTTTGTCACCCAGGGAACTTGTGGTCTGAACAAAAATCCCATTGCACACAAGCATATACCCACACAGCAAATACCACTTTATCTGGGAGTAGAGCAACAGCCCAGACCTTCTGCTTGTGCCAATAATGTATGACATTAAACACAGTCCCGACCATCTGCTGGCGGTGCTTATTTCCCCCTAAACTTTCTCTCTCTCAGATTCACCTGAGCCAACATCTCATCATCTCAGCCAAACAACCTATTTAAAGTGACATGTAATTCAGAGCAAGCATGGCTTGGAAAAATGAAAGTGTTCTCTCTGCGCAAGAGACATCATAGCTGAGGAGATGCACTCCTGGGCTCATTTGGGAAGATGGATGACTTTTGTTTACTGCTGAGACTTTTCAGGTGAAAGTCCTCATGCCCCATAGAGATTGAATTTGCTGAAGTGCATTTTTTTCGTCACAAATAATGTCTGTTGGTAATTTGATGGGAAACATAACCCTCTTTTACAGGTAGAAAATCTTGGCCTCATCAAAGTGATTTTGTGCAACATTTATAAAAACTCTTTACCTGCAGAGGAATAATTAAAAGTTAGACACAACTCTTAATGTTATATACAGTGAGGTCAATAAGTATTTGATCGCGTTGGGATTTTTTGCAAGTTCTCATATTTTTTTTTCCAGCATAGTTGCATTTCTGCCATCAGAGACAGAATCTAAAAAGAAAATCCAGAAATCACCTTATAAGATTTTGTGTGAGGTGAAAAATGGTTCGCACAAGCTTCAAGAGGGATTTTGGGTCACTCCTCCATAAAGATATTCTCTCAATCTTTCAGGTTCGGGAGTTTCAGCTTCCTCCAAATACTTTCTATTGGATTTCGGTCGGGAGACTTGCTTGGCCATTCCAGAACATTGATATGCTTCTTACAAAGCCACACATTAGTTTTGATATTTTTTGTTTTAAAGAAGAGTTACTGAAATTATGACACATTTTTGGAAAATATTACAAATTAAAATGTTATAAAATCGGTTATGGACAGGCGACCTGTCCAGGGTATACCCTGCCTCTCTCCCAATGTGTGCTCCCAACACCAGCAGACCCCTGTGACCCCAAAAGGGAATGAGACATGGGTTAGAACATGACTGAATGAATGTGATAAAATGTGAAAGTCATTTTACAGACACAAAATCTTTGCAATCGGTGCCATCTAGTGGTGAAAAGGAGGGAAAAGCCTTGGAAGTACAAGATCTGTAATATGGCTTGTATTTTTCAAAACTCCGACAGAAAAAGCATTATGGCACAAAAAAAGTATACGGTTTAAGAACGGTTTGCTTGGTTTTTGATACAATTTTTACCAATTATTTTCACCTTGTCTTTGCTTTTTTGAGGGATTTATGAATTTTTACGTGGTCTCAACACTTTTTGTTACAAAACATATAAACTGTTCAGTGACGTCTTTTATATTGTGTATTCAGGCGGGGAATATTCCATGCAATGCATAATTTTATGCCTCATCCATTTCCAACAGTCCCCAAGCTGCTTTGCAATTGCCCCATAACCCTTTCCAGCTTTGTCAAGGTCTACAGTTTTGTCTCTTGTGTCTTGTGATAGATTTTTGGTGTTACCCATGTTGCTACTTAGACTTTTACTCATTGTGACAGCTAACCACCTCAAACAGATGCTACTAAATTAGGATCATGAGTAGAGAGTAGCTGGACTAAGGATAAGGTCTTTTGAGAGTCAGAAATCTGGCTGATAAGCAAGTGATCAAATACTTTTGTGACGCAGCCTCAGACTCAGCATCTAGAGAGCTTTCCTGCTTTCAACACTGAAATAAAATTTTTTCCTGAGTTTCTTGTTAGTTGTTGACCTTTTCCTCACAGTTGAATATTGCACTTTATTTAAATCCTGACGATTTCACATATTGTGCTTTTTCTTACATTTCCTCGAATACTAAGTTGTTTATTTGTGTTTGTAATATAACTTGTGGTTGCGGACATAATTAGACCATGGCTTCTTCTTATCTGCAGATGTTGGCGCATTAGAACGGCTGCAGCTGGACCTAGAACAAAGGCCCTGAGCCTAGACATCCATCACAGGAGCCAGGGAATTGTTCTTTTCCTCATGATGCAGTGTGTATTTATTTCTGTATTGTCCTATTTAACACCTGTTTAATGCCCAGTCTAAACTAAGGAAATAGGTGCCCATTTATGTTTTGCAGACATGTTAGATATTGTGCTGACTACCTGATCCATATTTTTACTTACAACTTCTGGGTTTAAGTTCTTTCCCAATTCTCTACTCTCCAGATTCTCCACTCTACAGCCGCTGTGAGGAAGATCTTACCTTTCTGGGTTCGAATATTGTCTACAGGCCAACATCTTTCCTGATTTCCATCATTATGTAATAAACTTTGTTTTTAAGCTTACACCTGGCAGTTGGTCCCTGAATGAGGGCAGAGTTATGGACTATTGGGTTTGCATTTACTCAGTCGTACACTTTAATAGCAAGCACAGGATAAAATAAGAAACAAAACATCAATAACAATGAAACAGAGGGGTATACAAGGAAAAACAAGAAAAACAGCAGGTGAAAGTGATTGGACACATATGGGAATGCACGTGAGAAGACAGATGGAACGTGACACTGTCCCCCCTCCATAAGAGATACGACCTCGCTTCATGATCCATCATAGAGAGGGGTCCTGTGCCGAAAAGGGCCCCAGGGAATAGCTGATGGGTTGCAGAGTCCCAAAAAGGGATCCACCCCGAGCAGGAAACTCTGCTGCGAAGCCGTACACCCGGTGATCCACCATGACCTGGAGGACCAAACAGGACCAGTGGGCAACTCAGCCACAAATGTATTGAATCACAGATGGTTCGCAGAGCTGTCAACTCAGAGGAGGGAGGAGGCTGCAAGAGGGCACAGCCAGCCTGCATGGTTGTTGGGCTGAGGAGGAGCAGGAAGGCCGACTACAGCAGGCACAGTCCCGTTGGACCTAGAGGCCATGCACAGACGTCCAACGGCGATGCACACAAAAGCTACTCGACCACAGGGTCGGTGGGCAGAGTTTCTCCAGGGATTCTCCAAGTACCAGAGGTTGACACCCATGGCCAAAGAGATCTACCGTGGTACCTTGGAAGCTCATACAGACAAGGAACACAGGATACACTAATCAATAATTGACGGGGAAGAAGGGAAAAGAAGGGTATAGAAAGGATCAGGGAATATTTTATTTTAAATATAAATATTTTTGTTATGTATTCGATTTCTACATGTCTCTATATCTGTTATATTTCTTTCGCTTATTATTTTGCTGGCAGGGTGTCCTTGAGAGCCTCCAAAGACGCCCTGAAATGAAATGTATTGTTATTATTATTGTAAAAAAATATATTGATTAATTAAAAAAAAAACTTATACAATCTAATGTACAGGAACACTGTATTTGATTCAGATTTTGCAGAATACAACAAGCAGGGAAATCTTTGTATGATGGATTGCTTAAACAAAGGTAGCCTTGACCTGCCTGATAAAAAAGAGTTTGGAAGGAATTCAATAATAAAAAAAGATTTGTGCTTTTAAGGTTTCTACCTGAGGCTGGAGCAACTCACTCAATTGACTGGCGTTGGATTAGGTGGTACATGATGGTCTTTATGCTTGTTACTGTGAAGGGGAGACCTCATGCTCGTCAAAAACTATTTGGAGCCCTTGAACTGTGCTGATGTGGGCAGAACTAAAGGCACAGTGTGAGAGATCATTATCTGTAGGGAGCTGGTCTGGGTTCAGTCAGACAGTCTTTTCAGTTAATGCCATGATGCAGATTCTGTGAGTCGCGGACAAACTGTAAACTGCAGCAGACAGGCTATAGACAGCAAACACCTGCTAAGGTGTGATAGGCACAGATTGTGTGCATCTAAAAGAGGCTAGGCAGCATTTTTGCTTCACTACGTCTGTCAGCCATGTTTACTGCAGCTAGCACAGTTTTGACATTATATTAGCAAACATCTCAAAGTGTTTATACTTTTAGCATCTGATAGTTTCACTTCGTTAAATACATCTGCTTTGTGTCAATGGTACACACACCAGGACGTTTTCACTTGCTTTTTTTAGGCATCAGTTGGAAATTTCTTAGACTTGCAAATATCTTATTGGCTGCATATTTGCAATCATTCAGGTTTTTGCAATGCTTTACGGATCAAAACTTGTCTGCTGGTCAGTTTTCTTCAGTAAAATCTGAAACATTATCAGCTTTTGGTACTAAAAGTATAGAGGATAATGCTACATTCTAAGATGTTTTTTTGTTCCGGTTAAAATGTGAGGTCCTTTTAATATCCACTGCGTAAAAAATCTGACAGGCTTGGATAGGAGGCTTGTTTCCTCTTGTTTTAAAAGCCTAGACAGATCTATATTTTCTCTGGAAGACAGACATGGATGCGTGCATTCAAAGGTTCCTGTTAAAATCTACAGGTTTTAGGTGTGATCCTTTTCAGTTTGCAAACGGCTGTAACGTGGCAACCACATACGATAGAACAGTAATGATTATTGCATAGGAAAAATTCTTCTTACATATCATGTCTCAGAGAGCTTTTTCCTAATGTTCTCAATGGGTGCGTGTGCAAAAAACTGTAAAAATATAACAAAAAACCATTAGACAGCACAATCAAACTAAATATTATAACCCAGACAGGCAAATTAATACATGGGAAATAATATTTAGATTAAATTGGATAAATATATGGATAAAATCTACTTCTTTTTGCCGATTTTCAACAAGTGATTGACAAGTGAAATATTATAATGATATAGTGATTATATAACTGCATTAAAATTATATACCACAAATACTTAATCATTCTTTTAATTATGTGTATTATGGGCGGCATGGTGAGGTATTGGGTAGCACTGTGGCATGGAAGGAGTTTGCATGTGTGGGTTTCCTCCGGTTTCCTCCACAATCCCAAAACTAACCATGCGGTTAGGTTAATCCAGTTAGGTTAATCCCCTTAAGTGTGAGAGTGCTCTGTGATGGACTGGCGACCTGTACAGGGTGTACCCCTGCCTCTGCCCATTGTAAGCTGTACATAGGCAGACCCCTGTGTCCCCAAAAAGAGATAAGCGAGCAGGAAAATGATAATTATATAAGCAAATTAAACATTTGAAGGCACTATTTTAAATGTGCATTTATTTATTCCCTTTTTGTCTGAATACCTAAGCAATTGAATAGGAGTGGGAGGGATTGTGGTAAATATTATTGCCGTGTATCATAAAATATATATTTTTTCAATGTATGAAGATTCAGTGTATATAGATTCAGATTTGAGCATTACTGCTTCATAAATTGTAATTTAGCAATACTAGCGGTTCCCTTTCAGTCGGTCCCGGAGACGTTAGTCGGGATTAGACCGACTGAATGGGAGCGAATCACCGTGAGAGCGACTGACGAACATATTAACGGGCAAATTAATTTGCAGGCGAAGGTGATTGATTAGCAATCAGCCGGGAATAAAGCCGTGCGTGCCTAAGCCTCAGTATGCAATTTTCCTTCAGAGCTGACTGAGTGAGACTCTCTCTCCTGAACTTTGACGCTTCTAGCTTGAAAGATCAGCAGGTTGCTTACCTCTTGGCTCTTTTGGTGTGACCTCTGCTAGCTCAGATAGCATGCAACCAACAGCCAGCACCTCGAAGATCTTCTCAGGCAAGCCTGTCCAGTGATTCAGCCGTTTTCTCAGTATCCTGTCCATTTTTCACGACACGATGAGCAAAACGTGCACTATTCCTGGCTGTTGTGGGCTTCTTGTTGAAAAGACGGTCACGGGAGTTGCGCGATGTGTTTGGTTTCCAGCACACCGACGCGGCTCTCGTGAAGCGTGAGTGTTTGCACTGCAGCACTCTGCTGAGTCGCACGCGGAAGTTTTGGGTAGAGCGGCGTCAGGTGATTCCTCGCGTCATCCCCAAACACCGAGCGTGCTTCCCGTCTGGTCTGCGGGTGAATCGGACGGCGCTTCGGTGTCGCCCGGTACCTCGTATGATCCTGTAAACGATCTGCTCTCCCACGCAGCATCGGAAGGGGCGCGGCTTTCGGTTCTCCAGTTCGGCCTGCCTCCTTCGGGATTGCAGCCGAGCTGGAGCCGGAGGCGTTCGCGGTGCTCTCACAGCCGCAGCCTCGATCGGCGGGAGGTGACTCCTCCCCCCGAGTCGATGCTGTCACGGCTGGAGAATTGGTGGCTAGGCAGGCGCCGGGACAGGTTCCCCGCATACCGCTAGTGCCTTTTTCTCCCCGAGAAGCACGAGGAGCTCACTAATTCTGGCAGGCTCCCCTGCCCGTCAGGGGATTGAGCTCCTCCCTCTTCACCACTCTGGCCAATGCAGCAGATACGGGTTACTCTTCGATTCCCCGAGTGGGTAGGTTGTCGCGGTGCTTACCCCGACAGCGCTGCTGCTTGACGGTCTCGTTCGGGTGTTCCCGCCAAAGCTGGGAGGTCTCATCAGTCCTGATGATGAGAGCTTATTCAGCTGCGGGTAAATCTGCTGCATTATTGCATGCTATGGCGACCTTACAGGTCCTCCGTGTCATGCACCAGGGTGGTGGTGACCAGCAGTCTCTCTGAGACTCGCTTTCAGCCGCTGATTGTCGCCTCGTGCTACAAGATCAGCCGTGCTGAACATCGGTCACGCGATGTCCACGCTTGTGGTCCAGGAACGCCATCTGTGGTTCGAGCAGGCTTCAATGCGTCCCGAGGACCGATTTTCGGCTTCCGTACGCGCCTGTCTCCCCGGATGGCCTCTTTGGCGTCGCCGTGGAGATTTTCGTCAAAGGTCTCCACGATCAGGAGGCAGGCGGAGGGTCTGGGTATAGTTCCACGCCAGAAGCAGCAGGCGTTGCTTCTGGGCCGGAACCCTCTCTGCCTGTTCGCTGCCAAAGAGTACGTCTCCCGCCTTGGTTTACTCCTTCGACCTCTGGTCCAGGGAAAACCCCTGCATGCGGAAGACGGAGCCAACCTCTGAGGTTTTCGAAAGCAGACGAGGGTTTCTAGTGAAGCTCCCCTGAGGTTGGCGACTCGGGAGGAAACGAGCTCTTCTTTGGGTCTGGTCATCGACCCAGCTCCCCCAGGGGGGGGGGAGTCCACCACACACTCCTCGCTGCCGTCCTCCGGGACGGCGGCACCTATTGTGTCAAAGATAGAACTCACTTCCTACCCGAGAATAGCGGTCTCGCATGCCCGACGGTCTGGGGTTCCTCTTCCTCGGTCTCCGACGAAGATCCCGACATGGGCCCGAGCCCCGCTGGCCATGGCAGAGAGCGCGGGGGCACACCACCCCTGCCCTCATCTGACCATCTCCCAGGGTCCTTCCCTGGTGATTCCGCCCACAAGTCCGCCTCCGGGCGGCCCCGCCATGGGGACCATCGGCACGTCCCGACCACGACCCCTGTCAGCTTACCTGGGAGCCTGGCGGAAGCTTCCCGGGGTCTCACAGTGGGAGGTCCGGACAATCCGGCAGGGCTACACGATTCTCAATTCGTGTCCGCCCCCAGGTTTCGAGGGGTGCTTCACCTGTTCCCCGAACAGGCGCCTCATTCCTGCGAGAGGAGATCGACGCCCTTTTAACAAAAGGTGCGGTCGAGCCGGTACCCCCAGCCGATATGGAACGAGGGTTTTACAGCCCATACTTCCTGGTCCCCAAGAAAGCAGGCGGGCTGCGACCAATCTTGGATTTGAGGCGTCTAAACCGGCACCTGGCCAAGTACCGGTTCAAGATGCTGACGGTCCGCTGCATTCTACCATGCATCCGTCCTGGAGATTGGTTCGCAACAATCGACCTGAAGGACGCGTACTTCCAGGTAGAAGTGGTTCCAAGGCACAGACCCTTTCTAAGGTTCTGTTTCCAGGGCCATGCTTACCAGTACAAGGTCCTACCCTTCGGTCTTGCCCTATCCCCTCGCACCTTTACGAAGGTTGTCAGGGCCGCGCTAGCCCCGCTCCGCCGGGCAGGCATTCGGATCCTGGATTACCTCGACGACTGGCTTCTCATAGCCTCGTCCAGAGACCAGTTGATCCGACACCAGGGCAAGGTGCTTTCGCACTTAAACCGTTTGGGTCTGAAGGTCAACTGGGAAAAGAGCCACCTCACCCCCGTGAGAGTCATCTCTTTTCTCGGGATGGAGCTGAACTCCGAGAGCATGCTGGCGCGATTATCGGTAGAACGCACCAGGGCCTTGCTGACCGCACTCTTCGCGGTGTCCTCTCGACCAGTGGTCAGACTGAAGTTAATTCAGAGGCTCCTGGGGCATATGTCAGCCGCAGCCCCAGTCATTCGACTCGGGCTCCTGCGTATGCGACCACTGCAGCAATGGCTTCTCTCGCGAGTTCCGAGTTGGGCATGGCGTCAGGGAGCGCTACGTCTGCCCACGGCAGACATGCTCCCTTACCTGAAGGTCTGGAAGACGGAGTGCTTCTGAGGTCTGGGGTGCCTCTTTCGAGCCACCCCAACCGTGTGGTGGTCACCACCGATGCCTCCAAGACTGGTTGGGGCGCCATGTGCGGTTCCCACCGAGAGTCCGGTGCCTGGACCGCTACGGCGCTTCTGCCCGCTCCTCCGGGGGCGGCACGTGCTGGTCAGGACCGACAGCACTGCGGTAGTAGCGTACATCACCCACCAGGGCGGTGTACCCTCCCGCTTCCTGCACTACCTCGCCCAACAGCTGCTCCTCTGGAGTTAGAGCGACTTCCATCGCTCGAGCCTTCATATCCCTGCGGAGTGTAACAGGATCGCGGTTCCGCCGTCCAGATTCCACCCCTCGACAGGAGATTGGCGACTCCATCCTCGGGCTGTTTAGCAGATTGGGACATCTTCGGCGAGGCCCAGGTACCTGCTGCCCCCCGTGTGAATACCCATTGCCGGCTCCTATTCCTGTCCCTGGCTCCTCTCGGGACAGATGCGCCGGCTCACTGCTGGCCCGGGAACAAACGCTTATGTGCGTTTTCCCCAGTGAAGCCTCCTAGCACAACCTCTGTGCATGGTCAGGGGGGACGAGCGCGGGCTACTCTTTTCGCCCTCTTCTGGCCGAACAGAGTATGGTCTCCAGACCTCTCTGCGCTCGTGACAGCCCCCCCTTGGCCGATTCCCCCCGAGTCCAGATCTGACTCAAGGGGGGGGGATACAGGCACCCGCGGCCAGACCTCTGGGCCCTACTTGTATGGCATATCTGTCCGCGGTGGACCCCGAGCCTCTACCACCCCTCGCGGTGACTACCTATACCATGCGTTAGCCCCCTCCACTGAGTGTGCTACGCTGGCAAGTGGGGTCGGTTCGTCGAATGGTGCTCTTCCCGCCAGGAAGACCCCGGGACATGCCCCATCTGAGTCGTGTTGACCTTCTCCAGGAGAGGTTCGATCGGGGGCTGTCCCCATCGTCCCTCTAGGTCTACGCCGCCGCTATTTCTGCCTTCCACCTCCGGATTGAAGGGAAATCAGTGGGCAGCCACGCACTATGGTGAGATTTCTCAAGGGGCTAGGCGCCTCCGGCCTCCTAGACCACCCTCCATTCCTCTTGGGACCTCTCCGTCGCCCTTCGGGGCTGCGGAAGTCACCTTTTGAGCCCTGGCATTTGGCAGAGCAGCGTGTCCTCTCACGGAAGACCGCACTCCTGCTTGCTTTGGCCTCAATTAAGAGGTTGGGAGATCTCCAGGCACTGTCCGCCGACGAATCCTGCCTGGAATTCGGCCCTGGTGATTCTCTGGTTACCATCAGACCCAGGCCCGGATTCATCCCAAGGTCCCATCCGTCCCCTTCCGGGACCAGGTGGTGACCCTGCAAGCTCTGCCCCGGGAGGAGGCAGAACCAGCCCAGGGTTCGTTATGTCCTGTGCGAGCTCTCCGGATCTACTTGGACAGAACCCGGGAGCTTCGTCGCTCCCAGCAGCTCTTCATATGTTTCGGAGGCCAGCGTAAGGGTCCGCTGTCTCCAAGCAAAGGCTTGCCCACTGGCTAGTGCGGCTATCCGCCTAGCTTATGAGGCGTGTGAGGTTCCCTGCCCTCTCCATCTGAGGGCCCACTCCACTCGCGGCATCGCTGCCTCGTGGGCGCTGGCTAGAAGGGCCTCACTCGCCGACATTTGTAGAGCTGCGGGCTGGTCTACACCTAACACGTTCATCAGGTTGTTCAACCTTGATGTAGGCTCTGTTCCCTCTGCGGTCCTGAGTGGTGGCAGTCACCCTTAGGGGACGGAGCAGGTGTAAGCTTGCAGTACTCTCCTCGTCATCGGGAGAAGTACACCTTTCTAAGAGCTCCCCCTTCGGGTGGCTCTCCCATCCTCCCCCCTTCGGCATCTGACTGAGCGGAGCAGTCAGCGCTGCCAGGTTCCGTGTGGTGGCTTTGCTCCGGCCTGGTCCCCGCCCCGGGTCGAGGGGTGCCTCCTTCTGGTCGTCAGCATCAACCAAGTACAGCAGATGCTCTCAGTGTTGGACGACTTCCCCGTCAATGAGTATTCCGGGCAGGGGCAGAAGGAGTTCCCATTCAGGTACTAACGGCCTCTTACTAACCCCTCTCTTGGGTTTAGTGCCGACCTGTCTGGATGGACTTCGGGCATGGCCCTTTACAGAGGCTCCCATTCAGTCGGTCTAATCCCGACTAACGTCTCCGGGACCGACTGAAAGGGAACGTCTAGGTTACTTGCGTAACCCCACGTTCCCTGAATAGGGAACGGAGACGTTACCCTTCGCCATGCCCTGGAAGTCATGGATCTGAGGTAAGCTGGGAGGTAAGTGGGTCCAGCTCCTCGGAAAATTCCATACTGAGGCTTAGGCACGCCCGGCTTTATACCCGGCTGATTGCTAATCAATCACCTTCGCCTGCAAATTAATTTGCCCGTTAATATGTTCGTCAGTCGCTCTCACGGTGATTCGCTCCCATTCAGTCGGTCTAATCCCGACTAACGTCTCCGTTCCCTATTCAGGGAACGTGGGGTTACGCAAGTAACCTAGACGTTATGCTAACCAACCCAGCATTGCACAAAACACCTGAAATCAGTTAATGAGGTCAACGAAATAAAATCATTCCCAACGATAAAACCCCTACATGAAATGGATCACTGCGTGATGAGTTTTGTTTTTTTTCTACACGTTAATGGTGAATTCAACTCAGCTTCAATGTCCTGTGCACTAACCTCTAATCCACGATGCAGGGGAAAAAATGGAGAAACAAAAAGGAAGGTTGAAGGTGAGGTTTTTCAATGTCATCACACCCAGTGCCACTGTCTTCTGATTGGCCGATTTGATTTCAGAGTTGTGTTCAAATGCCACCTGTTGCCTGTACCCGGTGTGGACATGGCCGGTGAACTAAATAAGTTTTACTGACAGAAGATCAAAAACGATGTTCCGTTTCAAGCAGTGTAATTCTGACATGGGTTCTTGTCTCCAGATGGCAGTGAATCAAGAAAGAGTGTTCTTCCAGAGATGCACAGGAACCCAGAACCAATACCTCAACGACCAGCAGCAATGGAGGTAGCGTCGGTAACTCTATGATGATAAATAATCCAAGGAACATCCGCACCAAGAAAGGATACTGAAACAGGGGTGAAAAGTTTTAGGCCATGTCTATACGTACCCAGTTTTTTTTTGAAAACTGTGTACAAAAAGAACGCGTCCACATGTGTCTGTTTTTTTTTTGTGGACATGGACCTAAGATTAAAGTAACGATACTCTTATAAAGAGAGGTGGGTCTTGTTGCAACTATTGAAGTGGTAGGCTGGACAGTGAGGGGAGGTGACTGGTGAGTATAGCTACTGGTGGAACCAGGTGCGGCAGGTCATTAAAATGATCTGGGTTGGTTACATGGCAATGTAGATTTTCACTTACTGTGCTGTTTACAAAATGTGTTAATCTTACATTAAGGCATTTCTCAGACTCTTTTATCCAAAGCGCCTTACATTTTCAGGAACTGAGCATATTTCACCAATTCTTGCTTTCCCTGGGGTTTCAACCCACAAGCTTTTCTCTACTGACTGAGCCACATGAAAACTTTGAAATCTTATGACATCTGTGATCTGTTGACTTGCGGCACAAATATAATTCTATTCTTTACATTTTCCCTGTTGAAATTATGAACCCATTACCCCATCTCCTATTTCGTCCCAAAATCTGATCATTTTGTACCCCAAACCTAATCAAAAATCTTAGTGCAAATATCAAAAGCTGTAATTTCATTGACAAGCTCTGAGCAGTACTTACAACTCTTTTGAGTGACCTTCAGGTTTGTAGTTGTTGGTTGTCTGAGATAAATTAGATGAAACTGACAGATTTACCCATTTTTTTTTCCATCTCCGGGATACAGCATGGCTTTCCAGCAACAGTCCAACAAGTGCACAATAGCGAGATGGAATCATCGTAAGTACGCACAATTCAATTTGATTCAAGAACACACACTGATGCTTTAAATTTGATTCTCAGACGGTAAATGAGCTAACTTGGACATCAGGCGTCAGTGTAACTAGAGAAACAGCAGCAGATGTCCTGTTCAGAAAGAGATCAGACTACAAGGCCCACACAGAAGCAAAGGTGAGAGCTGCACCAAAACGAAATCTTGCATTCCTTCAAATTGTTCAAACCACAAAGATTTACACTTTGGCGAATTTTCTAACCATGTCACATACAACTATTTTCTCTCCCCGCTGCTTATAGATAAAGAACGGTGGTCTGCTCTTGAACCCTTTTCCTCTCGAGGATGCTGTAGGCTTGTCCAGAGCTCGTACACACAAGGTCATGTCAGGAACAGTGTTGTTGCATCACGAAGCCCCGTGTGATCCTGCATCACTCTCTGTTTGTGTTTGAGGAAGAACTCCACTGGATTCCAATTTACAATCTTTGACCTTCTTGTTATCTCTGTGAAGAAAATGAATGCACAGTTCATCTGACAGCCAAGGGAAGGCCACAAACAATGTTGTTTGATCTAGAATTTTCTCAAGCAAATAGATTGAGATATTGATAAAAAAATATATATACAAATAAATAAAACAGAGGGCAAAAAGAAAAACATTGCATATCAGTACTAGGCTTTTCCCGGACACGGGTGTATTTAGATTTGCCAGTTTTATCGAAAGCAATGTTACAGGCGAGGGGAAAACAACAAGCAATTTTTCATGAGGAAACAGATAATCACTAAAAGGAATCATAGAAGTTTCATCTATTTGCCAAAACAATGTGACAGGAAACATTTTTCATATTTTTAAGCTGTTGTTGGAGCTTTCTGGATTTGGATTTTTCTACCAGTCGGGACAATGAATGGGAACTTTCTTTTGAGGGATGCTCTGCCTTACTGTATTGGTCCTTCAACCAGAAACACTTTCATATGTATTAAAAAGCTGGGTGCAGAATATGCAACATTTGATTAACAAGTTTCGGGAGGAGTTATATAGGCTCGCGACACCAGTTCATCACCTTGCCCCTATATAAACCCAATCAACCGGAGAATCTCTGATGCTGTTCAAGCTACAACTCTTTCCAACCCACACTCTAGGCGATTATGTCCTGGATCCCAACTTTTCCTAGCTTGCCACGCGCATTTATGTACCCTCCAATAATGTTCATGGTACTAGGCAAGTGGGAAGATAACAGCCCTGAAGCATCATTTTATTCCCCCAAACTTGAAAAGAAAGGTCTTAGAAACTCCAAAATGGCAGAAAAGGTTGCCTTTTTTTAAAAATCTATCTATTTTTAGAGTGTACTCAAAAACACAATATCCAATAGTATCTTTCTGATAGGGCGTAGCAGGAAGACTACAAGATAGGGCGTAACAGGAAGGGGTGGAACTTGAATCCCACAAAATCACACAGATTAATATGAAACTTCTACTGTAAATACGAGGCGATGTAACTGGGAGGAAAAAATCTTTCACTACCACATGTGATTTCCTCAAGCGGTTCTTCCACGCCTACTTCTTACTACACCTTGCCCATGAAATCTGCATAAGATGCTTCTCACTTACTCATGCATCTTCAACCCCAACCTGTGGGATTATCCATGCTGCATTTCCTTACTGATCAGATACAGATTCAGTGCACCGCTCTGAATCTGTATCTGAAAACACAACTAGCAAAACTTCATTTCCCACAATCCTTGGCCATTACTTCCTTCCACACCCAAATTCACCTTAATCCTCTCAAGCTTAATCCGAGACCTGCACTGTGATTTAACTGATTTGTGGAGCAAGCCGTTGTTCTCATTTCTAAAACTGGACTGAGAGACACAAAATGTTGTCAGCAGCAAACGCGCATTGTGTGTTTGAGCTGAGTCTCACGTAGACTCAATACTCTAAATTAACTGATTCTTTTCCATACCCTTGTAATCATTGTAGTTGATCTACTCACCTTTAGACCTTGTTTCCTATTGTTTTGCTTTGATTTGCATAGCCAGGAGTTTTTTAATTAGATGTTTGGCAGTAATGTACTGACAAATCTGGATTTCACTTACCTATCTTTTCATACTGTTGACTTGGATCTGCAGAGCAAACCCATTTTGAGTATCCAAAATGTGAATCCAAACTGCAAAATCTCTTGCTATATACAAGAATGACAAATGTGAACCCGATACATAAGTTTTATTGAGGGGTTTGTACCTTTGTTTTTATACGTCAATACATATATATTGTTAATTATTGATCCTACATGTGTATTTGATATTGGGATGTTGACACAAAGTTTTTGTGATTAGATTTCAAAGAAATATGGAACAATGGCGCCTGTTTACAATGTACCCACTTTTATCAACTGTCAAAAGCTCATGTAACTCCCAGATGTCACATTTAAACCAAAGGCATTTAGAAAACGTTCCTACTTATCTGAGGATTAAACAAACCTACTGACTGGATGCTCCCAGCGTCACTTACATTTCTGGGCTGGCAGCAGCTGTCCCTGCATTAACACAGAGCAGATTATTGCCAGTGTACCTAATGCATTTTGGGAAATACTCACAAAGCCTTTCTTCTTGTAAGCAAACTTTGTCAATAAACTCGAGAAGCTACCGTAGACTCTGAAATACACAATAAGTGCAATAAACATATTTCTCTTTAATATGCTGTTTATTGAGAAGTAAAGAACATCTAGTTTGCCTTGTGGCTAAGTGTAATCCCCTCATGAGTCTAGTGGCAATGTCTAAATATGGTTCAGTGGCTTATTCCAGGAGAGGCTTACTGGATTCTTACCATACTGAAACTGTTGGATATTTAACCAAGACCACTGCCAGTCTAAGAGATCAGATGCTATAATTAAGAGAAAAAAAAACACACAGGATGATTGTTGCATGTTGAGTAATGCCAGGTTTATCCTTTCATCTCTAGTATTTCTAAAAGAAAAAATGACCAAATCTTGGGATGACAGCTGAGCCATCCATTACATTGAATCAATGACAATTCCAGCAAGTGAACCCAGTAGACAAGTTGACAGAATCATGTACAAGTCTTCATCTTCAAAACATAGATGGATCATTTTTCACAAGTCCGTTGTCTTGTCCGTCAATAGAGTTTCTGTGTGATTAATGAGCAGTCTGGATTCTGTTCAAGCGCTGAAATACACTGAGACTATTATGTCAGGAGATCTATAACCCTTTGATTATCAGTCCTTTCCACTACCAGAACAGGAAATTCCATTTTTTTGTGAAAGTTTCGGACATTCAGAGGACATTGTAGCATTATTATAATCTACTGTTTGTTCTGGTGAACTTTTCTTCTACAATTGGAGCAGTGGAACAGGAAATGAGCGATAACTTTTATAATTCATCATACAAGGTGCCTATTGATGTCTATTGAAGCCTATCAAAGTTAAACCGAGCAAGGCTTTTATCAAGAAAAGCACTTCAAGGGGTTGATTTTGTCTGCTAGATTGTGGCCCAACCTCTTCACTTTTGTATGCAATATCTATTAATGCATAGTGTAATTACTTGACTGTATGCAAAAAAAAAAAAGATGTTTAATTCCATGGTCTGTCTGAAAACTGATAGGCTGACAGGTTTTTATTAAATTTGTTTAGGAGCGCAGGTTGCCTGTGCCGATTTATAACTTTTAATATGAATTCACTGTTATTGTTCAACATAGTAACTCACAGCGTTGGATACTTAATTTTTAAGTAAATCATCTCTACAGCTGGACTGAGAGACACAAAATCTTGTCAGCAGCAATGGATCACTGTGCATTTGAGATGTGTCTTGCACAATCTGGACATCAACAGCTCAACAAATCGAGATTCCATCCCAAATGTAAACCATTCACTTTCATAGGAAATATGGAGATGCATTTTGGATTTCCTCTAATTAATTAAATTTTTTATTTTACGAACATGCTGAATCTTCTCAGCTGAAAAACTCCAGAGCAGTGTTTTTGGAAGTAAGTAAAGCTTTAATTATACCTCCAATTCTAAAGAGCGGATTTAGAGACTGTCTGCAAACTAGGGGTGGGCGATATCTCGATATTTAAAATATATCAAGATATTTTTTAAACTCGATATGAATTCTGGCATATCGTATATATCGATATAATGTCTATATTTAATTTTCGCCAATTTGCTTGTTTGCCTTCTCTGTGCTGCGCTCGTCCGCGCCTCCTTGCTTTTGTTCCCCCTCCCCTTGCCTGTCGTCTCAATCAACATGGCGGCGCCCGCAACCAGCCCGGAGGTTACAGAACTTGTTGCAAAAAAAGAATTGATGGCTCCATTATATGGAAATACTTTGGTTTTAAGTCGTCAGACGAACAACAGACAGATGTCTACTGCCGTGAATGCTGTGAAAGTTGCTGCCAACCAAAGCTCAACTAATCTCCACAATTCTATAACGCGGAGTGTTGAATATGAAAGACAGAGCGGAAGGTGGTGTAGCATCACAGAGTCCGCTGCATTTCACATAGCGGTGGACATGGCACCCATATCCGTCGTTGAACAACGTGGCTTTAAACGTACGCTAAAAACACTTGATCCCAGTCAGATACAGTTTACCGAGTCAACATTACTTTTCGAGACAGAAACTCCCGTGACTGTACACTACAGAGAGAGCGCGGCTTGCTGCTGAATTGGAAAAGGTTACTTACAACAGAGGTCCTGCAAAGATGAGCTTGAGTTGTTTTATTTTTGAATGAAAAGAAGGCAATGTGTATTATTTTACAGTTAAATTATTATTTATGTTGTCAGGGATTTTGTTTATATCCTAATTGTTACAGGAGCAGTTTGTTCCTATGCACTGCCTGTTTTTTAGTTGTTTTATTTTTGAATGAAAAGGCAATATGTATACAAGGATTTCTGAAAGAAAATTTGCAGAAGCACCTCTGAGCTTCAATAAAAAACGACTTTGACATTTGTATTATTTTTTTTTTGTAGTAGGGTTTATTTTGTGGGGTGGGGGGGGGGGGGGTTGTTATAAATCCTGTAAAGATATCGAGATATATGTTGTATATCGAGATATAGCAAAATATATCGAGATATATTTTTTGCTTCATATCGCCCAGCCCTACTGCAAACTTCCAACATCTTGAAAACAGAAGCGGTATAATTTTTTTGCTACTTTTTACTAATAGTTTTATAGTTTTTTTTTTCTGAATAATTGTGTATTTCAAACCTGAAATGGTACAAAAAACAAGCTATTTTTTACTGTTTTATAACAGAAAGCAAAAGTTTTGAAGGAAAAATCCATAAATCAACTAAAAAGCAAAAACAAAGTCAAACCATGTGAAATTTGTATCAAATAACGAGGCGTACCACTCCTAACACTGTTCAAAGCCAAGTGCTTTTGTGCTTTTTTGTGCCAGAACACAAGCCATCTCACAGGTCTTGTATCTAGAATTATCCTTTCTTTTCACCGCTTGATGGCACTTATGTAAAATTACACTGAAAGACAATCGCAAATTTTCTCACATTTAAATTTGAAGGGCGCATTTCTTAATAAAAAATCAATTATGGTGGAACAAATGGGCGAAAAAAAGTTTGCCACTTCACATGTTATTGCCCATTTGATTGTGTTCCACCACGTGTTCCCACCTAGACACTGATCTTTCTTTTCTACAAATAAAATGTTATTATTACCAAAACCTTAGTTGTGTCTATATTTATAATGATTCCAATAATCATGTTTGCATTCATTTTTGCATTTAAAAAATCTCCATCGGTCCCAGTACCCCGAACCTCTAGTCATCTCAGACACAATAACCCACTAGAATCTCCCTAGAATATTAAAGATAGGCAATAAAAATGCATGAAATAGATCCAGCATCTTTAGATATCTTTGGACTGATATCAATAATGACGTGACAACTCTCCTAAAACATGGATGGATCTTCAAATTAATTACATCTCAAGCAGGAGAAGTGTCCACAAAGCATTGCTCACTTGAAATGTGCTTGTTACTTGTTTGTCCACGCTTTGATTATCTGATTCATCACCGGATCATTGAGCAGATGTGGGCTGGAGGCTGGAGCGCATAACGGGCACGTGTGCCACAGTCAGGAGCGCGCGCGCATGCAGCCTCCACCAGAGACACAGGTCCATCCACTGCGCGCTTCCATCCGAAGTTTCACTGCCTCTGCTTGGAAATAAATCACGGAGACAAACCGTAGCAGGAATACCCTACAAAACTCGCAAGAATCGAGTTTGGACGTTACGATTCCGCGTATTTGTCCGAAAATCACAACATCCGACCTGGAAACATGCGTCTGTTCATACGAAACACCCTCGAGTGAATGGTTCCTAGCGGGAGAACCTGGGTTTAGTTCCTGTTCTGACAGGAATTGAGAACTTTTCCCTCTACATTTGGATGTTTTAGACCAACGAATCATGGTCCGACTAATGCTGGATGCTATTTGGGTTTTTTAGGCGATCTTCCGTTCAGAGCAGCATCGGTATTTTTGGAGGACGGAGCAGAATACAGTGATTTGAAAGGAGCATATGGCGACTCGCTTTCACACACGCGGACTAGCTTTAGGAAACAGAAACATGAGTATCTATATCTTTGGAATGTTGCTCTTCTTAGGTAAGATATGTGCGTGCTGTGACTTTTTCTTCTAATTTCCATAGAGTTTCAACCAAAGGATGTAAATACATCTATTTTTAAAAGAGTTTAGTAAAATTAGCTAAGAATACATTTATTTATCATCACTGCCCATCACATGTTAACTTTTAAAAGCTTGCGTATTGTGTAAGAAATGCTGAGATTTGTGCTCCACGTGTGTCTGATTTATACACACGGGGTCAGTTTTGGAATAATAAGCTCTATTTAGTAGATATTTTACAAAGGGAAGGTTTATCAAGGTCACTTTAGGTTTATAAGTCCTCGCCGCATCCTGACTCCTCTCTGCGCAACATTCAGGAGGATGAAACTTGAACTCAAGCATCCTGAAACCGATGTTGAACCTCCTCGTGAAAGTGCACTTTTGTAGGGATCACAACGCTCCATGCTGCGAAGAACTTATTGATTTTATTGCAGCAGCTATTCATTTATTCATTGAACTTTTTAACGTTTAGTCATATATTAAAGACTTTTATCAAATACACTGTTTATTTAAGATGTATTTATTTGGTTTGTTAGGTAATCAGTTAGTTTGTGTGATGTTTAAAAATATGCTGAAAACAATAAACTGTATTTTGGATATTTAATTGCTCCTCAATCAGACACTCTCAACAGTTCAAGAGGAAAAATGCGTACATGATAAATATTAGTGCCACCTATAGGGGTCAGTGGTGGGTTGCACCTTCATTATAACACAATCCCCTTCTCTAGCAGCAGAAACTGTTAGTTCTAAGTACTTTCACATATAGTGTGTTTTGATTTCCTGGTTACAGCCTGTCAATCATCTTGCCTGGTTCTCTATTTTTATAATTAGACATTATTCAGTTGACACATGCATTCTTAATGATCTCGTGATTGCAAGGTCTGTTTCCAAAGAGAATGAAGCAATGTCCCTTTTCAAATATAAGATATTGCTGGGGAAAAATCAAATGTTACTCATTTAATAATATTTTAACACTATATTAGAACCGCACATGATTAAAAGAATGTTTAGTTAACTTGGAAATCAAAGCCAAATGGGGACCAAAACAGTTTTGGATTTTCATTTTTTAGATTTAATTCAGTTAATTTTCTTTTGTTTCTAGAGCACATCTGATTTTAGTTTTAGTCAATTAAGTTGTAAGTATTAAAGTAAGTTTTGCGTTGCACTTCTCGAGCATTTATTCAGATATTTCCATTTGTAACAAATGCAGGGATAGTCATGAAAGTTGTGGTTAATGTAGACAGAAGGTCAGCTTCCTGCGACAAGTTCAGATTCTATTTAACTTATTTATTACATATGTATTACTACATATCTGTAAATGGAATTATAACTAGCCTTATATATATATATATATATATATATAAAAACAATATATTTTGAGATGTCTGCAAATATTTTCCAATGGAGGAGTGCCATAAGTGTAGACATGTCAAATGTACATTGTAAATGTCTTCATTGCATGTTATGACAGGTCACAACCACATTGTAGACGTTTCAATAACGATTATATAGTAATTGAGCACTCTAGATGTATGTAATTAGACAAAGTAAAGTTGGAACTAGAACAGAAAGTTATAATCAAATGTTAAAAGAAGCATATTTAGCAAAATACTCAGTATTAACAGCCCTATGCAAGCTCCACAAATGTATTTTCTGTCCTGCATATGTCCTGTACTCTGTTCACAGCACAATACAATTGTTTTAATCTGCTTCACTCTCATATTCTAAGAAATCTTTTATAGGGATTAAATTTTATTTATTAATGAATTATTTATTAACCCTTTTTTTAAGGGGTTTCATTATGTTTTTCAATTTTAGTTTTCCTTATTTCATTCATTTTTGGTAATTTTACAAACCTTTATAGTGACAAATACTACACAATATGGCTAGTAAGCAGATGGGGATGTGTGGTTTCTCTCTCTGTCACATACACATGGATTCTCTGACACGCGTAGGTATGCAAGGCAGATAATTGTGGGATTTATGAAGCTCTTTCAGTTGCTTATCAAAGCTACTGATTAAATCAATTGCACAACAAACACTTAAAAAGACTGTCACTCATTGTGAGTCAATACATGCTAATTATTCCTCTTTTTCATGATGTACTTGACTTTTTATTCTTTAAGGCATACAGCTTGTACTTTGACACCATTCCTAGCTGTCAAGAGATCTGTGACTCACAGAATAATGGTCACTGCGATTAGCTTGATACTCTTTGCATTTATTGCAGACTGGCTAGTTACCAGTTGTTTATGGAAAACAAAAGTTACTAAACTGAAATGAAAAGTTGATATTTATATGGCTGTTTGTGTAGTAAGAGTCAAAGGCACCCATGTTAATCTGGAGACAGGGGTTTGATTCGGCTTGATTTACCTAGACAGCATTTATTCTTGCACACAAACTTTAATATTGGCTTGTAAAAGTTTAAAAAGTTGTGACGAGGAAAGCTATAAACTTCAGCCAATAAGAAATGATTTAGCAGAGCTTAGATATGTTGTTTTAAATTTGGTTGCTAGGTTAAACAATCTGGTTGCTATGGAGGAATCAACAATATCATTAAAAGTTTCCCTTGAGCATGATATAAACCAAGTCACGTGTCCCTAGCATTTTCTAAAGCTGAGATAAAGATCAGCTGATGTGGTTGGTCCTTGACTTAATGTAATGTTCCCCATCGATATATGAAAAACAAGTCAACCCCATGTTTCCACTATTTTCCAAAGCTGAAATTGAGATATGCTAATTTGGTTGCTATGGAAAAACAGTCCAGTTGCTATGGAGTCGCCAGAGACGTAATGTTCCTCATGTGACAGTGAGTGATATAAACCAACCCTCACATCAGATAGGCTTCAGAAATTTTGGTTGCTCGGGTAAACAGTCTGGTTGCTAGGGAGCTGTCAGTGATGTCATAAAAAAATGTAAGTTATTGCTATGTTTATTATAAAATGTCTTTGCTCTTTCCTATTTATTTTCAATGGCCATTACCCTTTCTAGATCCTAGGGTTTGAATTTTTTCTACAATGCTTGCTATGTTCACAGACTGATGATAACCTCCATAATTTTGGTCAGTTCTTTGCTTGAGTTACAGTTTTCATGGAACATTTCCCAGCATTCTCAGTGATTTCCCAGAATTTCTTTAGTGGTAGCAATCTCAAAAGATACACCAACTCGAGTCAGACTGGTTTGGATGTCTTGGCAAAGTTTGGTGGCTGTAGTTTGAATGGTGTAGGAGGAGACACGCTTTTCAAGCCAACAAAATAAGATTGAAAATTTGATATCACAACTATCATATCAGATTTCTAAACATTGTGATAGAGATAAAACAATATTGAATGATACTGAGTCGCTATTGAAGCCTGACTGCCCTTTTATGGAAGTGATTTTGCATAAATATTGACTATTAACATCATTTTTACACCCAAACAGCAGCACAACTTGTGGTGAACAAAAAACTCATGGGTTTATTTAGATCAGTGTGCCATGAGAAGTTGTTTGGTGTTTAATTGATCTAAATCAACCTGATCTAAATCTAAATCACTGAGTGAGTATAAAGCTGAACAATATTCAAGATACTTTAATGAGAATGACTTATTTGATGACTACATTGTCAATAAATCCTACAAAGATTGATTTTATAACATTTCCGAGTGGTGTGCCCTTTCCATAACAAAAAAAAGTACCATGTGGCAGGAAAAGATTGAAAAGCACTGATTTAGATCATTGCAGGACTGTTCAAAACACCTGAGGTCTACTTTAACTTAAACCGTAACATAAAAAACACCCCTTTTTTGTGCGAAAAACAAAGAATATTTTAATCAATGTATAATGACTTCAAGAATTGTTTGTGTTGTATGTCTATTAACAATCGCAGTATCTTTCATTATTTGAATACAAATATAAAGTGCTCCATTCCATTAGGTTGGAATCTCCTGTAAACACATTGTTTACCTTGATTCTTCTTCTACTCTTTCCACAGATGTGCTTGTGTTTACCATGTCAGGCTCCTCCACCCACTCGCAGTCTGGACAGCAGGACTCTATGGACTGTTTAAGAGCCACAGAGAAGTGCAACCAGGACCAAAAATGCAGCCATCGCTTCCGGGTCATGCGACAATGTCTGGCCGGCAAGGACAGGAACACCATGCTGGCTAACAGAGACTGCCAGCTGGCCCTGGAGGTCCTGCAGGAGATGGATCTGTTTGACTGCAGATGCAAGAGAGGCATGAAGAAGGAAATGCAGTGTCTGCAAAGCTACTGGAGCATCAACATTGGGCTTACAGAAGGTAAGAGCAGAACCATGGGATCATAGAACCATATTTGATTGGCTTTAGATTGTTTGTGACTGAAGATTCTCTTCTTACTTTGCAAGTTTAAAGAGAAGTTTTGCTTACGGGTCCAAACATTTATTTTTTGGGGAATTTTCCATTTCGTTGTCCACATGAATCAGAAATTCTAAATAATTGTATATTTGGGGAAAAGATAAAGCAGGGTCCCATTGGGAAACACTACTGCGTATAAAACAAGTGTTCTGGTTCAATGCCGAAGGTAGGGATTGTGCATGAGCATATCATTTGGATATTTTCCTTAAAACATTGAAAAAATGTTTTACACATTGCAACAGAAAAAAAAACAACAGAATACATTTGTATTTTATTTATATGAAGCAAAGTGCAATACTTGGCTTTATCATAAAATAGCAAATGGTTGAATTAATAGTTTGGCAATTGAAAATAAATGAAACCTGCAGAGGGACATTGATTGCCATCACTCAATGAGGAGGTTCATATTATAATTAATAACAATTTATTAACTATTGAGACACAAAACAAAAACATGTTAGCATTATGTTAATAATCCAATAGTCCTAATAATCTTCATGTGAGTTCTGTTTAACTGAACTATTCTGGAACCAGACTTTATATTTCTTTAACAAAAAAAAAAAATTATATATATATATATATATATATATACACTAATGCTTTGGGTGTATAATCAAAGTTCCTGCGGTGCCTCCTGCAGGACTGGAGCAAGGCAGGCTGCAGTAGCAGCAGAAGAGCTCAGCATTAGTTGATAGTGCTGCAAGGCCATGAACGAGAGGAAATAACCAGAAATATCATGTCAGAAGCAAAGAAAGTCACTTTCAAATTGGCATACACTCAATAGATGTGACCAAAATATTAATCTGACATTAAACATGTCTTCACCATATTGTTTGATTGTAATGCAGATGTTTCATGGATTAATGGTCCAGCTATTCAATTTTCTACACTCTTTTATGAAATAGGTTCTTTACTGGTTTGAAGGAGCTATAAAACACTTTAGAGAATCCCTTAAGTTTTTTTTTTTTGGTTCTTCACTGTTTTTTTTTGGTGGTTTTTGAGACGCTGTTATTGCACTTAAAGCAACTGTTATGACCTTTTTGGTACTAAAATACTTTTTATGTGCTATTTACAGATGCTGGTCAGATATATCATGCCAAAGTTGCTTTATTTCATACATTTGATGGTGTGTTCTAAAAAGCACATTTTAATATTTGTTCTAAATAGTACTTTTGAAGATAAGTGTTGAACGGCACCAAAAAGGTTCCCTTATGATTACTAGACAAATAACTACATTTTGTTTGACATAGAACCTTTTTTGGATAATATTTGAGTTGTTTTGCGGGTCAAAAATTACCAATACCATGTTTAGTTGTAGAAAAATTACTAATTATTCATTTGAAATTGTATGCCTTTTACTAAAGGGTCCCCATTATTAGAAAAAGTGATTTTTTATTTATGTTTTTATTTAAGTTTTTATGTGGGCTGTACACCACTAGGATACAAAGACTCTTATAATGAGTTTATGAGTATAATGAGGGGCTGCATGGAATATTTGTACATAAGTATAATATCATAATGTGCAAACATGATACCTTTTAAAAGAAAAACACCTTTTTTACTCCCTAGCTCCATTCCAAAGATCCCAAACATTCCACAGATGTGATTGGTTGTGAGTGCCATGCCACTGATTTATTTTAATCCATTTGTGACACCAAAAGTGATTGACGCAAATATTGTTTTGAACCAGATCTGTGAAAGGGAAAAAAGCACTTATTGGCTATGGGTGCACTATTGTTGTGGGTCTCTGTTAATGAACATATTTCTCTGAAAATGTCACTGCAATAGCTCTGTGAACTTAAGACCACCTTTTGCTTTTGCTGTAGATTCTGATTATTGCCTCTTGTTATTGACTGATGTTTGGAGCTGATCCTGCTACTATTATATTGTGCAAAAATGCCAATATTTTGTGCAGAAACAGGGAGCTTTGTAGTGGAGCAGACCCTCCCTGTGCTGGCCTTGTGGGTTGTTTTAGGGATGCCCGTCTCATATGCCCTTTGGTTATGGAATATTCTTTAAGCCGGCCCTGTTCTAGCTGATGCAAACTGAACCGTGTGGATTCCAAATAATTGATTGACCTTCTTTTCAGCGGGGTGCATACAGTACAGACCCCACGTGAGCAAATGATATGTAACATGAATTACACAACTTAACTGTAATAGTGAGATAAAGTCAATTAACAGAAGTCTTTTGTGTTTAGCAGAGTTGTATTTGTCTTTCTAAATGCTGTCACAAATGCTCTTCACGCTTGCATTAGCATATAATAAGTTCATGTCCTGAAAAAAAATGCAAAAATGTTGAAAATGCAGCTCGCTTCAAATAAGTAAAGCCTAAATAAGCATAAGAACATGCTGTGTCCCAGTATAAATGAAAGTGTACTGTTTACCTCTGGGTCCTGAGAGCTGAATTCATTCGACGCTCCACCAACATCATAACAATAGATTAGATAGTTGACAAAGAGTAATTGCTTTCTGCAGTATGTGGGCAAGGCTGTGTTGGAAAAGCAGTGCAGAGGTATGACCTGATATGGGAATAGTATTAGATTTCATTTATAAAGGCTCCTGCAGTGTTTCAAGGCGGTGTATCCTCTGTAGAATGAATATATGTGCAGTTCAGAGTTAGCGGTGAAAAGCCTCCCGTTGCTTGTGAAGTTACGCTAGATCTGTTCTCAAAGTCTGTGTGTGGTTCGTCATGAACTCTTTACATTTCAACACAAGGGGAATGGGATGATGCAAAATCAGTTTTGGGTCTGAATCGGGCTACTGTGGGGTAGAATATATTCATGATTAAGTAAACTGTAAATAGCTTCAGAATAAAAGCTGAAAGATTGAATGACATTTGAATGAAATCAATTAAAAATGCATCAAATCAGTTTTTGACTGTTTTGATTTTTGTATAGCAAAATTTGCATGTGCCAATCAAAGCGGCTGTTTTGAATTGAGTAAGAATGATGCAACACACCTATTTCTAATTTTTGATTTCAAATATAATGTGTACATTTCAAAAAGGTTATTAGTTTTGATATTTTTGTTTTTTAATGAACATTGCAAGAGTTATGACTCATAAACGTAATTACAGACGCCAAATTGGTTCCATCTAGCGGTGAAACGAAAGTATAACCATTGGAAGTACGAGACCTGTAATATGGCTTGTTTTTTTAAGGTTCTGGCACACAAAAAACACAATGGAACAAAAAGTTCTTGGAACAGTTTGTAAGGTTTTGGAGAGGTTCACCTTGTTTTTTTTTTTTTTTATTTTATTTTGTCAACACTTTTGGTTCTATTTTCTAATTTTTTTTTTAGATATTTGTAAAAAGGACAAAATGTAATGCCCAGAACTGTATTTTTCCCTACAATTTCAGGTTTGTTGTGGAATTAGTGTAAAAGCATTTGTCCGTGTAAGGTATCCTTGGGTCGCCTTGAACAAAAATGTATTATCATTAATGTATTATTAATACATATAAGCAAATGTTGATGTAAAATCTAAATTAAATATTTCCTTTACTTTTTTTCTTTTACAGCTGTACTTTCATGTTAAATGCATACACATTTTGACACTTTACATAATGCAAAATTAATTGAAACCCGCTGTCATTCATTTCCTCAAGGCGACAGGCATCTTGGAGTGGACAAAATATGACAGTAATAAGTTGATGAAATCATGAAATTCACTGGCAGATAAAGTGGAGTATAAAGTATAATCGTGTAAAATTGTGTACATTTCAGGAGCTGGCTCTAATAAAAGCATTTTATCCCCCAAATGTCTTTGGCTAGGGTGCATAGCAAAATATCATGTATTTAATAAGGTTATAAAATGGTTTATGATATTATCCCAAAGCACATTATTCAAACATCCCTATTTATTTTTGTTTACTCAGAAGCGCATCAGATATGATGCATAGAGAAGTACTTTTATTATAATCAAATGTACTTAACCCTCCTATTATCCTTGAGTTCAATATTACACCAATAAATGTTTTAAGGGGTCATGACATTGTTTTGTTTTTTATAATATGTAGCTCACTTTGGTCTAATTCTAACTTTTCATAGGAATCTTTTACTCTCAAAGTCTCTACTTTAATTAAAATCTCATTCAATCTCATTTTCTAGCCCACGCACTTCCGGAAATGGGTTGATATTTTCGTTCGGAAAAACTACTTCCTGGTTACTCACCTATTGGTTACTGATTACTGGTTGCAAAGTTACTGTCTGACCATCAACATAGATGTTGGAAGATAGTGATTAAAGTGATATAGAAGAGCATGTGTTTGAGACAGAGAATTATCTTGAGGAGGACCCTGTTTATGAGGCATGCTACTTAGGAGAAAGTGTTGACCGTTCTGTTGTCTCCCACCAACATTAACTCCCAAAAATGGAAAATTAATATGGTCCTACTCTCCACTTGAACGACAGGGTTGACTCAGCGCTGCTAATGTCATCAAAATGGTTCCAGGGGCCAAATAAATAAAGCATAAAATCAGCATTTCACCTTTCATTATACCACCAATTGAAAATGATAATCAAATGAAATAAAAATTATGAAATGACAAATTTAGAGGGGAGGAGGGGCTATAGGGACAGCTGGAAAAACTGTGACTGATTTGCAGCCTACAATGGGTGTCTCATTTTTGCATATGTACACTTTATTTTTTAATGCTGATTTGTAAATGTGTCCATAGTAATGCAGTAGTTAATCTGTATGTTTTTAAAGGGCAGGGCGTGAGGGAAGGGTATTTATTTCGAAGTGTTATTAAGTAGTCAACAAAGACATCAATTACCTGACACTAACCTTTTAACAACAAAAAAAAATCATATTCTGGAGGTGTGAGCAGATTTTACGGTAACAGGAGGATGGAATGTAATTAATTGAATGATAAAATCAACTATTAAAATGATTAATTAATGTTTATACCCACATTAAATGTTAAAAATGCAAATGATGAACAAAAGGCTTCAAGTTCAGTGGAACTGCAAGTAGAAAATGCAAAGCACACTCTTGTGATCAATATGGCGTACATTATGTGATGGTTTAATTAAGGAACGGGGTGGATTGAGCGCTCCCCGATGTGAATTTTATCAACATGGTATTGGTGTCACTCTCTTACCCAACATAGTACCCTGCACTGGTGGACGCAGTCAGTATGATGGAGAGTCCGTCATAATTACAGCTGAATCTTTGTGCAGCAGACCAGGTCTAATAAAACAGAAGGCTAATTGGTTTTGACACAATCCCTCCCAGTTGCTATACCAAAGACAAACACTTTGTCATTAATTTTCCCACAGGGAAAACATGAGAAAGACACTGAACTGTTATAGAGGCTTGTGATCCAAGTTTATACCCAAAGGAGATTTGCCTTAAGACACAGATGAGATCATGCTGCTGCTCTTTAAAGCTAAGATCTCAGTCACTAAAAGGGTAAATATTCAGTTTAGCTCAGTTTGTTGTTTTACAGAAACTTGCTTGAGTTTTACCAAACCATGGATTAGTGTTGACAAATGAATTGTGCACAGGTGCATCCTTTTTCTACAGTCACGCTTGAAATAAATGAAAATGCTACAGTGCAAATGCAGTGAATGCACAGAGAAATGTACCATTTGTCTTCGAAGCAACCACTTTCTAGGAATTTTTTTCGTATCTCGAAGCAAAATATTTCCAGTGAGACCTATCTCGAGGTACCACTGTATATAAATACATACACTGTAAAAAAAAAATTAACTGTAAATTTAACTGTGAAAACCAGGCAGCCGTGGTTGTCAGATCTTTACTGTCAAATTTACAGTAGCACCATTTAAGTAACATATTTTTCTTGTCATAAAACAGTTTATACCTGTATATTTTGAGGTTTTAAATTGTAATATTTAGGGTGCATTGTCATCTTTTAAACAGTTCAAAAAGTTTGTATTGGATTTATTACTGTTAATTTTTTAATTGGATTAATTATTGTTTTTTTTGTACTGGTTTTGTTGTAATAACTGAAAGTGAAGTGAAAGTGAAAGTGACGTTAGGACCAAGTATGGAATGACCATTACAAGGAATTTGTGCTCTGCATTTAACCCATCCAAGTGCACACACACAGCAGTGAACAAACACACTGTGAACACACACCGGGAGCAGTGGGCAGCCATAGCTGCGGCACCCAGGAAGCTGTGGTAACTGGTGACTTGCTCAAGGTCACCACAGTAATGGTTGTCAAAGGAGGGAGAGAGATTATATTAATAGTGGTAATTAAAATCAACAAACAGTAAATTTTAGAGTAAACTGTGGTTTACTGTCAAACAGACAGTAGTTATTAGTGTAATGGGATTGTACTGTACATTTTCTGTATTTCTGTAATGGCTGTCTGAATCCCATGGGTTTCCTACAAAAATTCCCCTAACACTTTTTTGAACATTTTAATTTTCTTTTATGTACAATGTCAATACAATGATTTATTAATTTTAAGGCAATAAACCATGTTTCATTATATTTTAACTGTTAAATATAATGTCTAACTATGTAAAACCTTTTTCACATTTTTTCAAATTCTACAGTTATCACCTGTTTTGTAAACTACGGTCTTTTTGTAACAATTAAACAGTATTTAGCTGTGAAATTTTAACAGTGTAGTTATAAATAGCTATAGACATATTGGTTTTAAAAGAAAGAAAGTGACTTGTTTTGTATAAACTGTAACAAAAAAAAAACAAGAAAATCTAAAAGATCCGTCCAAAAGCAAAGGCTATCACAGTATGTTTCCTTAATTTGAAGTTTTACTTTTTAATAAGGTGAATAAATGTTGCATAGCCTTTTAGAAGCTTTTACAAGAGAAGAAAGGTGGATATAGTATCATTACATTGTCATATGTAGCAGTATGTGTTTTTTACAAAATTATTATTAATATTTTTCATTATTATATTTTATTATTATTATTATTAATTATACCTTTGAAAAAAAATCTAAAGTCCAAGTAATCTGCTTTAAAGCAAAATTTAAAAAAGTGGATAAAAACATCACATTTTATTTTCTGTTTTACTGAGTCTAAAACTTTAATGAGCTAAGCATTATTCTTCCTGAGTGGAATATCCTTCATTGTACTATAAAGTGTGTATCCACCATGAACCAGTAGGAGATTGATGGCACCACTGATTAAAATATATGACAGCTGGAGACTTGGCATTAAACCCTTGAGGGCTGCAGTGTTCCCAGAGGTATTAAAAAGAGTAAAAAGAAAAGAACAAAAAATAAAGTACTGCTGTCTAACCCTCTACCCCACCCCCAGTCGAGCTGTGAAACTAACGCCAAGTGCAAAGTATCTTTCCACAGAATCTAGCTATTAACTCCGTGACCGATAGCAGCAGTCAAAGTCTATTACCTCAGTCATCCACTTCCATGAGGACAAGCTGGCCACAGGGAGGCGATAGGATGCCTCACCCTCACCTGCTCTATTTGTTCTCTGCTCCCTCCACCTTACCCCACAACTCCATCCACAGACACTAAATCATCAGCGCTGGCCTCAGGGCCGCTCAATAGCGCTGCACTGGATCATAGATGCTCTCTAAAACTGCCAGACCAGCCCCTCTGCTCTCTCTCTCTCTCTCTCTCACATACAACCCCTCATCATCCTCAGAAACATTTGGCTGCTTGTGTTGTGTACAGCGGAGAAGAAATACGTTGACAGGTACAGTGCTTGTATCTCTGTGCGAATCCCTTTTTAATGATTTCCATTATTGTAAGTGGAGATGCAGTGAGACAGTATTGTAAGATGGATGAACCTCTGGGTGTGATGTTGAAATTGTCTGGCTGCTGGGCTGGGATTCTGGGTAGACACTGAGTGGAAATATTGGGAAGAACCCAAGCCACAGAAAATACATTCAGATGTAGAAAAGATTACATAGCTACATTGTAAAAAAATGTCTGTAATTTAACTGCAAAATACTGACAAATGGGGACAGAAAAAGGCCGTAGTTCAAAACACTTGTAATAATTAAAAGTTATTAGTTCTAGAGTATGCTGTTAAAAATAGCCATATTTTTACTGCAACTGAATACTACAGAAAAGATGAAAACACAGTTCATAAACAAAGTATAGAAATAAAGAATTTTACATGTTTTGCATGTGGTTTTTATAAGATCAGATGTATGAAGATGGTTATAAACGGCAAAAAGATTTTAAATTTTTTTTTTACAGATTATAGTCTGTAACACAAATACATAAACTGTGCTACCGTACACTTGGCTGTAAAATCTTGCCAACGAAAGCTGCTGTTTTGTTTTGTTTATTTTGTTTTTACTAATATTTTTCTGATATTTTAACACAAACCTTTAAATTTGGCAATTCTGAGCCATAAAAAAAAAGAATGGTCAGTTTTGCAACACAAACCTTTAAATAATATCCAGTACAGTGCAATGGTTTTTAGCAGGTGTGAAAAATATCAAGAGCAATAATGGTTTCAGTAAGATAAATAATGAGTTTGTTAATCACAAAATGCAGATTAAGCAGAATTTTTACAACACAAGCCTTAAAATTAGACAGTTCTGAGCTGTTAAAATAGATGGTAAAAAAACTATAAATATTGTGATTTAAATCCTTGAAATAGCATAAAAATATGTTATTAGACAGCTCTAAACTTTAAAAATACTACCATACATTGGATGGTAAAATTCTGCCAAATATTCTGCCACTTTTTTACGGTGTAAGAGTTACTGCAGAGCTAACTATCTTTTAAACATGCAGTAACTATGGTTACCTACTGTGACAATCACCATTAACTATTGATCATAGTCGTAATGTAAATATAGCTTTCATTAAACCCTTTAATGCTTAAAACATGACCTTTACCCAGAGTTTTATCTTCATTAAAAACTAAACTTTAGTGCACAACATTAGTTCTTTCAGTGGACGTCTCACAGGGACTACTGGTGGATCTCCCGCTTGTAGTGGACTGATTCACCTGCTAATCACAGACACCATCCCTCCGATAGGAGATTTAAGGGTTACCCAAAGACATAAAACCTAACAAGAACATGCAAACTCCACTGGAGCAGGCTTCCCATCAAACCGGCAACCTCTAAGTTGACATGCAGCAGCAATTACTACAGAGCCACCATGCCAAGAACATGCCATTCAACATGGCCGCCTACCTCCCAGCAGTTCCATTAATTCTCAAACTCTACATGACATTAGTAAATTATGTAAATATTTCTGGGTCCAATCACCAAATCAAATCTTCAAATCGATTTTTAGTAATGGAAACTCTGTAAAGTGTGTTAAGTTAACACAATTAGTAAATTTACTAAAAACAAAAATGGGATAAAATCATGCTTTAAAAAAACGCAGCATTTATAGTTTTCCTTTGTCTTTTGGCACTTTCAATTTCAGAGAATCTCCACCATGCTGTTCAATAATCTCTCTCTCATCTGTTACGATTAGTGGCGTGATGTGATGTGAGGAACAAATGCACCCACAGCATCAGTGTGAATGGGAGAAGGGAGAATGGAGATGAATATTGGAAGAGGATTGCCTCCATTAAACTGGATGTGGTCTGTGAAAAAATAATGAGTGAACAAGATAAGAATTCTGCCAGATGCTGAGGGGAATCTTCCAATTTGTACAAATACCATCCATTGATATTGTGAAACGATGGTCATGTTTAATAAACAGGTGCTGATGGTTTCTCATGTGATGTTGCTCATGAAATTCTGTTGCTTTTTTCCATTTTATATCACCTAATTACCATACAAATGCTTAATATTCAAGATTACATTATGCAAAGTGTTCAGTGTGCTGCGGTTTTGGGAATACTGGTGGAATATAGACACAAATAAAGCAACATCCTTCTTTATTTATGGACTGATTGTGCCCAGATTCAATCATTTGAAAGAAATCTATTGGTACATGTTTTTTTTTTATAAGTCAGCATTAATGGCTCTGTACATTCTTGAGAAGAGCAGGCATACCCCTGGAAGCTTTGAGTCTTGAACCTGATTAATACCCCGTCTGTGAATGAAGTAAAAAACGATCACTGGGCTGAACAGGAGGAGCGCCCAGTGAAAATAAATGAACTCCAACATGTCAGCCACACAGAGACTGATTATGCTCCTCGGTTCTCTCACAATCTTTTATTTGGTTCTTTGGTTTCAACAGAAATCAAGCACAGTTTAGTTCAATACATATAATGGAAAGTGTCCCTGTTTCAAAATTTTGCTTTTTTCATAGTAAACCCTTTAATTGAAGAAAAGCGTAACAATATAAAACAAGCTGAATACATATTTTGATCCCTGAATAATTGTTTAAAATATGACAAAATGCTTCCCTGTAACCATAAGGCACATCTCCGAACAAGTACCAAAATACGAGTGTCTATTACTCCAGTTTTAGAATACCTGCATTGGTCACCAGTGCATTTTAGGGTTGATTTTAAAATCTTACTCTATTGTTTGATGAGGTAAGGAAGTTCGGGAACACTGAAGATCACTGGAAACAGGAAAGCATATACTTAGAGACATTTGTATTCAGGAGAAGCAATCAGGGCACTGAATCTGTCACCTATCTATCCATTAGGCCAATGTAGTATTTAAGCCAGCCTTACCTGGTCCTCGTTTTCACCCTCCTTCCTCCCTAGAACTCCTCACTGGGGGGCATAACATGGACATGTACTCGCCCATTCATGCTCTTGCTACAGGGCATATCCTGGTGGTAAACTCGTGAAATGACATTTATGCCATGAAAAATGGTTTCTGAATGGCTTGCAGGTGTTGATTTATTTTGTATAACTGCACAGATAGTCTGGTTCAGTTTGTTCACTTACAATATCAATCCACCATTATTGGTAACCATAGTAACAGTGTTTTCCACTATAATTCTGGTATTAGGGAAGCAGCAAACTTTCCAGATTGAAATAGCCATTTCAAAGACTTGATTTGTCGAGCACTGCTGATCTCCTCTAAACTGGACGGAGACATACAAAACATTGTCAGCCGCAGCAGCGGATCTAAACAACCAAGAGGTACACTCTTCACACTGACATGAAAAACTCAACAGATTCTACAATCTCAACAGTCCTCCTCTAGCCCAAATACTAATCATTCAACAAAAACACGAGTTGCCTTTTGTCATGCTTCTTCTTCTTTTCATTAACCATTAGAAGTCTGGGGGGCCTTTTGAGCATTTTTACAAATGTATATTTTTATTAAATAACACCATAATTTCATAACAAACATTAAATTGTACAAAAAATACAATTCTGATTAGTGAATGCTATTTTTTTACTGAAAAAAGTTTTTAGGTTTTAGAACAAAAATCAAAAGTGTTGAGACAAAATAAAAATTCCTAAATCCTTCCAAAAAGCCAAAGGTCAAAAAAAGTGAACCTCTCCTAAACCTTATGCAGTGTTCCAAGCACTTTTTGTGCCATTGTGCTTTTTTTCGGTTCATTTTACAGATGCAAATTTTTGAGTGTCATTTACAAAAATAACTAATATTTTCAGTTTCCTGGCAATACTACATTGGTTAACATTAGAGAGCTTTCATGTGACCCCTCCATAAAGTTAACCAATGCAGTTTGAGCCGGAAACTGAAAAGTTATTTTTCCAAGTCCCCAGAGTCCTTTCCTTCTTTTGTCATCAATGATGGACAGACTACACTCTTTCTAAATGAATATCAGATGCTCTTTTAAATTGAAGTGCATGGTATTAAAAGTCTCTGATAAAGTGTGTCAGAAAAACTTAGACCCCAAAGTGATATGGGCATAAAACTTTTCGTTGCAGATTTGCCTTTGCTTTACGTCTGCTTTGCGTTGAGTGTTTCTTTGGCCTCCGACTTGTGTGTATAACACAGCAGAAACCACGGCTGAAAGTTGCTTTTCTCATACTTGTATAACGAGGTTCCAAAGGAGCTTTTCAGGACTAGCCAATTAATCCAGATTGCTCCACCTAAACTCGTCACTAGTGTATTCAAGCACAAACAAACTTGAGTCACATTGATGTTTATTCAAGCTTTACCTCCTCCACCCCATCGCTTTTTTATTTTTTTTTTTGAGGTACGTACTTCCAACAAGTGAAGCGAAGGGAAGGTGTCTGTAACCAATGTGCACTGTAGCCTAGAAGAAGATGGTGAGAATTTTGATGGAAAGTGAGTGGATCTATAAGAAAAGTGATTGGCTCAGGTGAGTTTGGAGATTGGTGCATGTTATTAGTTGCTGGAAACAACAATGTTGAGATTAAATGATTTAATGTCAGTGAGTGCTTGCAAATTGTGTAGAAAAGCACTTAAGGCCTTGAAGCCTCTGACTGACCACCACGTCTACTAATTCCTGTAATGTTTACCACGGACCTCTTGTAAGTCTATGACTAATAAGCAGGTATGGAAGATAAATGGATATGTTTAAGATGCAGGTCTTTCCTTAATCTGTGTGCTGCGTCTGATGTGGTGGAAATATTTAAAAAGCTCTATTTCCTGGGAACTCTCTGACCTTTACTCCTAATTACCATGTTGATTTCCCTGGAGTGGCTTGGCTAAAGTGCCTAAAAGGTCTCGATAAACAGAAGTTTGTTTCCTTATTTAATATATATTTTGCAGAAAAAGCGAAACAACTGCTGTGTATCATTTGGTCTTCTCAGTGGAATTGTGTCCTCCGTAATTAATTCCGAGAAGATGCTCACAAGAATCATCTGAATCATTTTGACATACATTAGCTGCGTGGCTTTTAGCTGGTTTGTCTCATATCTAGACCTACATGTATGGTGTTGTGAAACACGTGCCTGGTACACAGTTGGAGAGGTACTTAAGCAAGTACACATCAACACCATTCAGGTGATATAAAAATCTCCAATTTCACCTACTGGCACCCTTGAATAGGTGTGGTAGCGCTCTATCATTTAATTGTTACAGAGAAAGTGTTCAATACATTTGAAAAAAAGACTCATTGGTTGTGCAATGATTCAGTTATTTCTTAAAGTCCAGAAATGATTCTTTTCCCTACCTAAAATCTGCAAAACCCCTTTATCCTCTGGGTTTATTCCCTTTATTCTCTGGGAATTTGTCAACTCCTGCCAAAATGAGAATCAATGTGGGGTTTAAATCAGTCACATGAAAGTTTTTCCAGCTGTCCCCATAGCCCCTCCTCCCCTCTAAGTTTCTAATTTCAAGTGTATATTTTTTAATTGATGGTGTAATGAAATGTTGAAATGGAACCATTAGCAGCACTAAGTCTACCCTGTCATTCAAGTGGGGAGCAGGAACGTAATAAATTTCCATTTTTGGAAAATAACTTGTCTGCTGGTGGTTGAGCGACAACAGAAGGGTCAACACTTGGAGTCTCATTCTTATTTGAGGAGGATGCCTCATATTTATAACCCTCCCCAAGATTATCCTCTGGCAGAGTTCTCTTTTTTTGTGTTATACAATAACAAATAAGACTGATCAGCCAACTGATTATAAATGGCCCCAATTTGTCTTTTTTCATTGTGGTTTATGATACAAATATTATGATAATGGAATCGTTTTTAGCATTTTCGTCCTCGGGGTCAGTTTTATAATAAAGGAAAGGACTATTGTAAGGAATTATTAGTCTGGTCAGAAGATCTCAGAGATGAGGATTTATTACACCAGCGTTGTCGAGGATGCCAGCTATTAGTTTAGAGATGGTCATGTTGTAGACTTTTAAAGGAATGGAGGATGGTATTTCTCAACCTTATTGGAACATCCAGTACATTCAGCAACCAAAAAAAAAACAACATTATTATATTATACTGCCCATGAGAGAACATTTAGTTTGTGCTGTAGCTATTGCATTATAAAACTTTATTGATAACCCAAGGCTAACGCTAGATTCATTTGTGATTGATACTTCACTTCACATGTTTGGAACTGCTTATACTCACTTTGCTTATTCTTTGGCATAAGCTTTTTAGATGTAGATTTTTGGATTTTCCAGTATAGTTAGTTGAGAATAAAAGGCATCAGGAAGCCAGTCCCAGCTATTCCTATTCCACGTAGTCCGAGCTTTCCCTGCCTTACACCCCAACTCCTAACTAGGATAGCTTCTGCAATAGCTACATGCTTAACTACATGGCAGGCCCTGGTGTTAAACTTGTAAAAATAATCCCCGTCAGTGAATTTGGTTTGTTTCTCTTAAATATATAGTAACTTAATTAAATACAATAAAAATTAACAATCTGTGGCTTCGAATGATACTGAATCAACATCTGAGACATTGATTCGTTTGAATCACTATTTCTGACTTAGACCATCTGTGCAGCTAATTGCTCTTTCCTTTGCTGTATTCTCAATTAAGAGTAAAATAAAACAAAATTTTTATTTCTATTTATTTTCTTCATAAAATGAGCAAACAGAGTAATCTACTCCCTCCATTTGAGAGTTGGAGAAAGTTTGCATAATGATATGTTTATATGAGAGGACGGGATAAATACTCATGCTACACATAGTTCTAAAAAGACTAAAAAGGAACACTTATTAGTTTTGAAATGCATTTGAATAAGGTTTATTAAAAAAATACTGTTTGAAATGTTTGATCATCTAGAATCACATTAACAGCCAGATAAAGATTTAGTAACACATCGTAGCAGGATTAAAATAAGACTATTTTTGGGGATAGCATGTCCTCTTTAATTTTTGGATAAGGTTATTTTTTGTCATCTATAGAGAAATTCTCTATGGAGCATTTCCTCTACACACAGGTTCTGAAAACGTTAACTTCTACCTGGAGTTTTTTAAAAAAGCTTAAGGAATTCATTCAAATTTATGGATTGCTTTTTATAGTGTCTTTTTTGCATTTCAATGTAGTATGCACATGCAGTGTAAACTTAGGAGCTTTGGAAGCATCCTGGCAGGATGTCTCTAAAATAAACTATTTGAGATTGTAGATTAAATCACAGGCTCTTCTGTATCCTGTGTCTATTTGGAACAGAATCAAAGTGCTTGCTCATTCTGGCCACTATTGAATGTCTTAGTTGAAGCTTCATGGACATTATTGCTTGCTTTGCTTGTATTACTTGTTTCCTGCTGACCTAATGGAGCATTAACAGGATAGCCAAGGCTTATTAGACACAGTTTGTGTCTCGAAAATCAATGCAAAGAACAAAGGCTGCATTGACAGCATTGAAGAGAAATCTCTTCTTTAAGGAGTGCTGCTGTGAGGATCTAATCTACATTCCTAAGCTAGAAATTGTCAAGAGCATGAGCAAACTTTATACCTGTTCTGCTATAAACATATAGAGGTCAATCATGGACAGGCCTCGGTTTCAGGGCCAGTGTAGGCAAATGTTACATACATCCAGGGGGCGGCAGAAATAGAGAAAGAAAAAGGTGCAATATCCACTAATCTTAAAACTATTTGATATTATGTCTTCAGAAAACAGTATAATAGCCTACACTCCTAAGCCCCCCTTTGAATAATGGACTTCACCTGCCACATGGGGGTCTGCAGCCTCCAGGGGAAGAAAAACGTCTATACATATGATTGTCATCAGTTGGACATTTAAGATAAACTCATCCAAGTTCTTCGCGAATCATCTTTCTCACTGAAGCTCTTCATGTGTTTAAAAATTGTAAATGGGCAAACTGTGTTCAAAAATTTTACAGAATATTAATCAATTAATGAAAAAATGAATTCTCAACCAGAAGAATGTGTACAAATTTTAAAGCAGTGATGGAGAAAGGCAGAAAAGACGGAATGTTTTTGCTGGTGAGGATCCTTTTTAAAGAGAAATGGAACATTGGAGTGTATTTTTTTAAATACATGACCAGATTTAGATCACAATGTGTCACTAATAATATTTGGTTGCTTAGCTATCTGCCTTGTCAATCATCCCATCACATCCTCCACTTTTCTCTCACGTCTCGTCATCTTGTAGAGAAGCAGGAGGCTATAAAAAGCTCACTTGTTTACCAACTTTGATATATCGTCTTTTTTACATGGAGTGCTGAGAAAGGCAGGTGGCAGAATGTTTGTATGATTATAATAATGCTTTCAGAACTATAAATAACGATTGTTTATTTTTTCTACATTAAATTAATGTTTCGTGTTACTTCCTTTAGATTCCAAAACAGCATCAATTAGTTAGGGTTCACTTGCTTTTGCAGGTCACGTGTATAATTAAATTAATAATTCGAATGAATACAATAATGATCAATGTCACACATAGGTTGAAACCCAGTCATGAACAGAAACAGCTAGTTTGTAGGAGGAACAACTCTGCAACCTAATGTGAGATTGAGAAAGAGAGTTTCTTCTCATAGCAGGATTATACCCAGCTGCAGCTGCACCACTCTGGGAACACCAGCGTGAGACTGGTGGGGCGGGGCCTAACCAGACAATGTGAGCCCGTTTGCGCCAGCAGGACATGTGACCATGCCGCTTCCGTGGCATTAGTTTACAAAACACTGGAATGCTAGCGGAAGATTTAGAGGCTACCACTCAACCGACAATTTACTTAAGAAGCTAATTGTTCTTGTAGCTAGATTTTTATTGTTTATAAAAGGAAAATGTGACATATTCTGCAAACGACATATTTGTTTATTATATTACATATGTGCACAAAAATATTGGATCAACGCAATGTTGACAGCTGAAATAAAAAAAAAAAACATAGACATAGAACACCCAACAACGCACGAACACACGTATGTAATTAAACACAGTCAAAGTTTTTTTTTAAATCCTAAATGGGAACAATGAACTTTAGACTTTTTATTTTTTTCCCAAAACAGCACCATATCCTCTCCAAACTCACAAACAGCTCTTTGAAATGATGCTACGTCTTAAATTTTATGCTTAAATATAACAAACCAGGTTTTCAGACACAATCCCAGATTCCTCCATCTTCTTCTGTATTTTTTAAATGTGGTGAAGTCCTCCAACGGGATCAGTCTTCTTTGTTTTTATGTTTAGCAGTGCATCACATCCTAGTGGAGTTACAATCGTATTTGACTCCGCCCCACCAGTCTCACACTGGCTTTCTGAGAGTGGTGCAGCTGAGTATGTCTCAATTTTAAAGCCAACTGGGCTTTCAAGTTAGTTTCAAGCTCTTTTGCAGAAACACAATGATAGTGGCAACATTGAGAATTGTAGATGCAGTGACTCGTCTAGGGAACTGATGGGAAGCTAATTACCCTTCAAAATCAGAAGATGTCCAGGAATGAGCTCAGTGGGACCCAGGTACATCTACTGTCTGGAAAAGTCTGGCCAGAATTAGTCTTAATGGAATAGTTTCTTCAAAATGTCATGTCTCCAATTGGAAAATACACAAGTATGCACAAAGAAAATGGCGGCAGGTGATCTGGACTATTAAGCCCTGAATTTATAGTTCTGTAAAATAATGATCCTGAACAGAAAGTCAAAGCCATCCGTAACTAACTTTGGCATAAAGACGTACTGGAAGTAATGGCATGGCCCCCACAGACATCATTGAGTGTGTCTGGGGTTACCCAAGGAGACAGAATAAACATAAATCTAAAAACATTTTCCATTTTATTTAAAAGTATCAACTGTATATATAAGAAGATGAGGAACAGACCATATGCTTGTGGCATGACGCTCTTCCCTGATCTGCCATCTCTTTACACTTTACACACCAGCTGCTCTCATTATGCTGATGACAACAGTACTGGAAAAATGACAAGAGTGTGTACAGAACTTCATCTAGTGAGTGCTTTGAATCTCAAGAATCTGCGATCAAAACGATCTTTCCTGTCAGTTACATATTGCTAAACTTGTCTCTTACGACAATAACAGGGACTTATAACATAATGCTCACTCAACCGGTCTTGAAATAAAGACAACAGTGTTGGATGAGTATATTGCGAGCCATCAACCTAAGCTGGAAGCAGAACACTGTGGAGCAGTGGAAGTGGGAGAGCACAGCAAGAATCAAAGAGATTGACAAAAAGCTGGAGGAGGTGGAGATATACAAATATTGAATCACGTATGCAATTTAGGAATTCGGCAAGTTAGGCAGGATCCCATTAGTTGAGAGCCTAGAATAGAATGGAATAGAGTATACTTTGTTAATTCTTTCAAGAAGTCACTCAGGGAAATTCTGATACTAGCAGCAATACAAAAACAACAGAAAAAGAGAGAATTTGACATAAATGGAATTATATATAGAATAGAATTTAACCCTTTTAAGTCTTTGCACGCACTGTGTGCCAATCACAGCGGCTGTTTTGAATGTAGTAGGAATGACATGACCCACCTATTATTTAATTTTGATTTTAAATATAATGTGAGGGTTTTAAAAAGGTTATTGGTTTCGATATTATTAGAAAAGTTCATTTTACAGAGCCTTAATTGGTGCCATCAATGGTATCTACTGGTTATAAGAAAAGATAACCCTTGGAAGTACAAGACCTGTGATATGGCTTTTTCAAAGTTCTGGCACAAAAAAAGTACAATGAAACAAAAAGTGCTTGGGATAGTTTACAGGAATTAGGAGAGGACCGTCTATCTTTTAAACAATTTATTTGTCTTTGTTTTTGGGGAATTTAAACATTTTTATTTTGTATGAACACTTTTGATTTTTTTGTTAAAAAACAACAGAAATTGTATCTATTTTTCTTTTTGACATTTTTGCAGTAAACAAACTACTAAATGTTATACTCAAACTATTGTGTAATGTAATGAAAAAAGCTGGGGTTGTACTAAAAAAAACTATATTAAGAATTACCACAAAAGGTAATTTATTAGAGCTAATTGTTAACAAAACAAAATGCTAAATAAAATCCCTGGACTATAAAAATAAGGATTTGCACACTAGCATACTTGGAATCTATGAATTATTGCACCAGATGATGAAATGTTGACAACCAAGAAGTGAGTTTTTGGAGATATTTATGGGAATTCTGGGAAATTGAGTTCAGATCAAAAGGTATATGAGTGGCTGCTTATGATTTTATTGTGTTAAAAGAATATGCCCTTTTTATTTATTCTGATTGCATGAAACCAATGTAAACAATTAAAACTAATTCATTGACCATTTTTGGCATGACCTAGAAATTTAAATAGTTTTAATTGTTTAGGATTTGGGTGTCTGTAGGTGCTGTGATGTCTGAGGAATGACTGCGTTTCCAGACATGAAACCACACTGAGCAATTCCAGTGAATCCCTGAGAAATATTGCATTTCTACTACCCTGAACATTAAATTGTACAATATATAATTATTCAAATGTATTCACCACACAGTGTGCCAATTGAATAAGGAAGCTGGTATGTAAAATCTCAATTTTGCCAAGCTTACATGCTAAAAAAATATTTTCATGGCATTTTCTACCAAGAGAATTTCTCAGTTTTGTTTTTTTTTTTTCCACACAACTGATTGAGATCTATGCATTCAGACATTACAAAGAAATCTTTATAAGGTGTCTAAACAAATCCCTCCAGAACACAAAGATGTGGCAACTGGAGTGTACAGTTTTATCTCTTCAGTTGAAACTTCAGGGAGATGTCGAGTGTCTCTAGTATAAAACCTTCAGACAAGGTTCAGCTGTCATTGTGGAACTCCAGAGCTGAGCTCACTGACAAAAAGAGACAGACACATAACAGAGACAAAGAGACACAAGACAGGTAAGTGAAAGACACAAGCGGAAAACAGAGACAGACTCCCCATGGACTCATGTAATAGGCTGTCTCTCCAAATGACCATCAGAACGCACTTCACAATGTAGTGATTGCAGGTGACGCTTTGGCAAAACGAAGAGTGAGTGAAAGACGATGGAAAGCCTTTCGTAAAAGGACATATGCTAATTCTTATGCTCTGTGTTTTTTGGTAAGCGCTATTTAAAAAAGCGCTGTGTTGTGCAATGTGTTGTTCAGTTAAAACGTAACTACTCAAGTCAGAACAAAGAAAATAAATAAAGAAATATAGAAATCTTGTCCCAGAGGAGATGTTCATCCTTCAGACTGTTTTGTCACAGCTCTGGAAAAAAAGAGATCTTGCTCTTTAAAACATCTGTAACACAAAAAACAATGTTTCAATTATAGTTAAATGTGTTTATTAGGGCTTGAGCACAGAAGGTGCGTAAAGCCTATTATATTGTGTTTTTGCAGCCTTTGACACATTTTTGAGGGCCTAAACATACTTGAAAAGCCACAACTTGTGAAAATTTACATTTGATTGGGGTTAAATAAGTGAATGTTTAAAGATGACTCTATAGCGCCACCTAACAGGTATCTGCCTACAGTTTGTCGCATGCAAATGAAAATTGGCACACATTTGTAGAGTACGAAGACTTAAAAATAATTAAAATAGATTGCGTTTCCACACTCGGCGGGAAGTCAGCTATTTTGCAAAAACCTTTAGCTTATGTCTCATATGTGATGTTAAATCACAAAGCTTTTTGATTTTGTTAAACTAAAAATCAAAAAAACTAAATTATTCTTTTCACAAATTTTGACATTTGAGATAAGATAAAAGATAATAGACAATAACAGAACAATATTTTTTCTCATTCATAGCGGCACCTGGGGACTTGACACTTTTTTTGTGATAAATATTATTTGCTTTCCAGAAATATTAACAGTTTGTGCTTGAATCCATCTCCCAAATAAGAGTTGGCCATAGTGCCAGTGAAATGCTAAAGCACTTGAGGTGTGAGAGCCCTTTGATCACTGCTTGCAGTTGTAATTCATAGTGATATTCACATTGAAAGATTCATTATTCTGTTTTCAATCAATGTACAATGTACTCAGTAATGTTGCAAATCTTTTTTGATAATGAAGAAAAGTTCTGCTTCGCCATTAGACATAACTGATACTGTGAAGGTAAATGTGCGGTTTAAAAAGTGGGCTTTCCATCTTTAACACATTTTTCTGCTGTTGTGAAAAAAAAATATTTACGCTGGCTCGTAACATGGGGTAAAACTGAATCTCAAACTGAGAACCTCATAGAAACTTCAAACAAATCACACTTCTGGAAGTTATCAGTCTGTGCAAGAACAGACCAACCAATGTGCAAAAGTATTTGAACCCTAGGCTCTAGGAGGGTTTACCATTGACTTATAATGGCCATTGAGCATAAATAGGAAAAAGCTACGAAAAAACTTCAGGATGTAACATCATAGAGAAATCACTGACAGCTCCCTGACAACAAAACTGTTTTCCTTAGCAACAACAATTTCTAGACCCTGTCTCAGCTTTGGTAAATAAAGACATGGGGGTTGATTTATGTAACATTATGTTATGTCACTGACCCCTCCATAGCAACCTGACTGTTTACCATAGCAACCATATCACAATCTCAGTTGTGGAAAATCATATAGAGACATGGGGGTTCATTTATGTTACTCATATCGCCATGGGGAACTTTATGATATCAGTGACTCCTTAGCAACCAGAAATTCTACCTCGGCAACAATGCACAATGATTTACAAGCCAAAATCGAAGTTTGTGGACAATCTTTTCTAAGATTCTTATTCAAAACTAGTCAATTTGCTGAACAAAAGGTTGATTGAAGCTAAGCAGCCATTTCTGTGGATTTTGGCTGTATCTTGGAACTTGCAATCGAATTGACTTTTTATTGAGATTTAGTGGATAGATTTCTGAACACTCAAAGTATGACAAAGTGATTCTTAATAATAATGATAATAAAAGTCATACATATTTTCATTTTTCGTGTGCATTTCATGTGCATTTGGGCAAATAACAACATTATACAAAAAAAATCACATCTAAACATTAGATTTATAAGTCATGAATTTGGATGCCACTGCCACTGCACGGCACGCACAAGAACAAGTCATGTGACAGCAGTGCGGCGTAATGTGCACAAATGGCTAATTGTGTGTTGCATAATATGGGAATCGAATTGAAGTCAGTTGTTATTTTAATGATGTTCAGTGATTTTTTTTTTCCTCAGGTGAGGATTATTACGAGCCATCTCCATATGAACCCATGGTGCCTCAACGATTTTCAGATGCATTTCGTCTGGCACCAATCATCTCAGGTAAACCCAAGAGTTTTAATTATGATTATTTGGGGTTTAAGTTGATATTCTCTCAGTGCATGCATTCACATTTGTTCTTTTTAATCTTGAGTTCTCATGTGAAACCTTTTAAATACTAGAAACATAATGTTCCCCTGCAGAGTCCAATTAAAAGGTAAAGTTTATTCCAAAAGTTTTCTTCTTTTCCTTGACGAAAATTACAAATTAGGAAATGAAAATGAAGCAGCACTGCTCTGTTCAATAGGGAACGTGAATCAAGAGCCTTTGGTAGTTTCAAGGAAATAAAAAAAAGCATTTGTCATTGTGGCAAAAGTTTAAAGTTGAGTGTTCATTACAGACAAATATTGCCTCAAATACATTATCAGTCAAACAGAGCCAAAGAAGAACTAGAATAACAGGTTTTTTATCTACAACAACAAAAAATGTTAAACAAAAAAAAAATCCAAATAAAATCCATCTTCGTTTCCAATTCTCTGCAAAATAGCATTTTAAGTGCTGAACAGCCTGCTGAGAGTAGCAGCTGACTTTTGGAGTTTGCATATTTAATTTCCTTTGTTGTTGAAAAGCAAATCATTGCAGCTGGGAAATGTGGACTCAAAAACAGCCTCCATTAGTTCAAGTTGTAAACACTAAGTAATTATGCGACAAGTGGAGAAATCAGGATTTAATGTGTTTGCTGCAGAATTCTGAGCATTCTTTTGTTTATCACATGTCACAGTGACTTTGCAATCTCAAAAATAGAGAACAAACCCAAAAGGCAGCTTTATATTAGGTGAAGAGTTCCAAATCTAAGGGAAACCTCAATGCAGTATTGTATTTACAGAAGATTTTAAATACACATTTGTCACAGAAAGTATATAATAAAAAGGTGATATTCTTTCGCTTTACTGTGTAGTTCATCAAGAATTCTAGCAGTTGTTCGAGTTTTTATGGCACTTTTCAGTTCACTGTTCCCTTAGTGTGGTCGGACTGGTTATCAGGCAGGTCGCTTAGAATTATTATCCACTTTCATGTTTTTATTTGTGAAGATGTCCGTCATAAACCCAATAAAGTCCATAAAATAAAATGGTGCTGCATCTGTAAAAATAATAATAATCAATTAATAAATAAACCCTTTTTAAAACTGAAGGGCGTTCAAAAAGAGACAGAAATTCATCTACAAAGAGTAACCAAAGTATTGTAGTATTGAGTATTGTATTCAATACTCAGAGCCAGCAGTAGCCAAATGGAGATAGAGGAGCACTGGAGCTAACAGCAGCAGGGAGAACACAGATCCACACACTCCATACAGGACCAGTGTTGTTTTCAGCGATGGCGAAAATATTTCGATGACGATAATGAGATGCCAACGAGCGTAATATGTCTCTGTTCTGACAAAACTTGACGAAACGTGCTTTAAGTTTTCGTTAATGAAAATGTTATTATTATTATTACACGTTCAACATTCATGACATTTCTACTTTTCATGAATTTATTCAAAATATAAAGAACCACTGGCACTTGTTATCCTTGTCTGGTCGCGCAAACCACCGAACGCGCTGCACACAGTCACATTGAGCAGAGCATGAGGCACCTAAGCTGGCAATAAATTCATCTCGCCAATTCTCAAATGAAATATCTCGTATAATATCTCTTATACAATGTAAACAAAGTTTTTAACTTAATCCTTAGTAGATCAATACAATGACATATACATATATACATATATATATATATGTCATTGTATTTTTTGATGAAAACCGTATTGACAGCAATACAAATACAAAAATACAGCAATACAAAATTTGAAAAAGAGCATTAATTTGTTCCATAAATTTAAATATAACATTTGTAATATTTAAAGAGACCAATTAACTTATTAAAAGACAATTTTTAATCAACTTAATCTGAATCTATATTGACTAAAACCTTATTTTTTTGGTGACTAAAACTATTACATTTAAAAAAAAAAACAGTAAATGTGACTAAAACGAAAATCATTTTCATCAAAAAGACTACGACTAAAGCTCAGATGGCTACCAAAAACAACTCTGGACGGGACAAGACATGGACTGAAAGGAAATGATCGATAACTAAATAAGAGAGTGACACGGAGGAGAAAGAGAGGGGTATAGTGGGATGGTCACTACTCCTGAACAATCTGGAATTTCACCGCGTGGCATAGCGACGTTTTGGTCCCGTCCACAAAACAGCGTAATTTTGTAATGTGTCTAAATTATAACAGGATGCTCTCTAATCTACTTTACAGCAATACAGACGTCCAAAAAATGTGCATTTGCTTCATATTGAGTGATCAAAAAAGCAGACTGACCTGACCTCACCAATGTAGTGGCTCAAGACGCCTCATGTGACCTAATATCGCAGGACAAAGTTCCTCCAAGATCCGACTTTCCGTCGGAGTAGAATCTGGAATTCCACAGCGTAGGCAGGTGCTTCCGCTTTTGTAATGATGCATGTGATCCCCCGATGAAGATGTACATGTTTGGACAGCCCTTTTTATATTTTCCTATTCCATATTGCGTAAAATCGTTTATGGATTTAAAAGTGCTTCCCCAATATTTCTTGGTCCAAAATAAACCTTGAAAATGAATATGAAAAAAGTGTATATTTTTTTTGTAATGAAACATAATAAACACTTCTCATGTGGCAATTATTTTTGTTTACTTTTTAGATATGAGCCTTCACAAATTGTTATTGTAAAAGATGCCATTTTTTATTTTTTCATTTTTTATTACACAGTCAACTCAAAAACACTTTGTTCTATAAAAAGAGTCAACTCGTGTAGTTTTTACCAATGTCTCTTAAATGTGCTCAAAAACTGTAAATATTAAAACTATCAATGTTATTACCGGTGATGATGATGATGATGATGATGATGATGATGATGATGATGATGATGATGATGATGATGATGAAGCCATAAAGACAAAAAAAAGAAGACCAAAATCGGACAAAGGAAACAGTGAAGTGAAGTAGCTCAAAAAGACAGACAATAGCTGAGCAGCTAGCGTAGTATTTCAGGACACCTGGGGGAAATATGGAACAGCTGCGAGTAATTAACTTGATGAGTTTTGCTGAAATTAAGTCAGTGCAAGTGCTTGTGGGCAATGGAGTTGTCAAGTAGAGCTGTGCTCTTCAAATCTACTGCAGTGCTATGTTTCAGTAATTTTTCTGTGCTTTTTGCATTGAAATATTTTTAAATACTGCTTTAATTCCTCTACTGTTTAGAGCAGGGGTGCTCACACTTTTTCAGCTTGCGAACTACTTTTAAAATGGCCAAGTCAAAGTGATCTCCCCGCTACAAAAATGTAAAACATCAATCAACAAACAATTATTTTCAACTTTATTGAGAATTGAGAAAACACACAAAAGAATTAATTATTTACATTTTTTGTAATAATGTGAGTTTAATTTGATGACTTGCACTGAATTGAATCATTAGAACAGTTGTGTGGGACCTGAATTTGGTGGTAAAAGAGTGATTTTTATGGGAGCAATTGAGCTTTGATCCAAATAATCAAGAATAAAAATGATGCTCTAATAAGTATTTTATTTTTTTATTGAAACTGAGTCGTGCAGTACAATATGCAGATGAGGAGTGGCGTGTTGCTTGATTTTGGTTGTAATAGAGCAATTTAGAATGAAGTTATGAAGCATATTCTGGGTAAAACATATTTTGGATCTGGTCATTTGCAGACGGTTCCTAAGCGATTCCGTGTCAGCGGGTTGCTCATAGACGGTAATGTGTTTCTGCGAATGCCGAGGGAAACTTGTTTTAATAAAAAACGTTTTGTAGTTTGTCAGCTACATAACACAGATTAAAAATAGGTATTATTTGTTTACTAAGAACATTCTGGTCTCGAGCTATTGAGCAGAGAAAACCAAATCCGTGAATCTGCAGCTAACTTTACTGAACTGTGACGGGATCGATGATCGGCTGATATTGTTTCAAGTTCACACCGCGATCGACGTAATGAGCACCCCTGGTTTAGATTAATACTTAACATTTTTTTATGAATAACACTTGTTGTAGTAAGACAACTGAAGCACAGACACAAGGTTAACAGTTCAACACCAAAACAGGGATATTTATTTAAACTAAAATAAAACCACAATCACTATTTTGCTAGAGGTGTCAGGGTGGGTTAGAGGCTGCAGTGAGGGTAAAGTGATTCGCTGATGTGTACCAAGGTAGGCTACCCATACGTCAGTTATGCGCAGACAGCCTGCCCTGCTGTGGTAGTCGCATATTTTCATCTGGTTGCATGTTGGTGGCAGGAGGTTCCACTAACATTATACTTTAGCTGCATGTTGGACTGCTAGACTTTTCTTGTCTGTCAAAAGAGCAACTGGGGGGTATTCCAGAAAGCAGGTTATGTGACATACCTGGGTATGTTTAAGGGTAAGTTCGTGGATAACCTCAACTTTCGGTTCCAAAAACGGAGGTAACTTTCTGGGTATGTATGTAACCATAGCAACTGACTCTCTGAAGATAACCTGCTCGGGAGCAGGTTATGTTTCAGTGTAACTTCGTTTCAGAAGGTTGGTGAGCATGGCGTGCCCTTTTGATGAGGATCCTGTGGATGTAGAAGCACAAATTATACAAGGTTTTTTTTTTCGTCGGGAGAGGGTTATAAGACCGCTTATTGATGTGTTTGCATACCCTAATGAATATTTGAAAGAGCGTTATTGTTTTTCAAAAGATTCGTTAGTTTATTTAACACGTCTTTTAAAACCGCATATCGCGAATGTGACAAACCGCGGTTCTGCGCTTAGCACAGAAAACATTCTGTGCATAGCACTTAGGTTTTTTGCGTCTGGACATTTTTTGTACAGTGTGGGCGATTCAGAGCATGTGGGAAAGGCAACTGTGTGTAGAGCCGTTCGTACAGTATGTCTGGCACTTAAACAATTCTTACCCACGTTTGTACAGTTCCCTGGCCATAAACCTCTGCTTATTATTAAAGACGAATTCCACAGAGTGGCAGGTTTGTCCTTTGTAGTAAAATCTATGACGCATATTTAATATTTAGTCATATTATGTATATCTATACACATGTATTAATTATGCGCACACACACTTCATACTTCCATAACTTTCTGTTTCAGGATTTCCAAATGTAATTGGGTGCATTGATGGCACTCACATTCCTATTAAAGCTCCATCAATAAATGAGGGAGACTATGTTAATAGGAAATCTGTTCATAGTATCAATGTGCAGGTAACAACTTAATTTTTTCCCTTCTTAAAATCATTAAAGTCATTACTTTTTCCACTAACTAGGTAATATGTGAGGCAACTCAAATCATTACCAATGTTGAGGCAAAATGGCCAGGATCTGTGCATGATGCCAGAATTTTCCGCGAGTCATCATTATGCCAGACATTTCAGCAGGGTATGTTTTACTTTATACTAATTTTTTTTCCCTTTTTACTGTATTTGTGTTGTACACTTCAATCATTACAGGACAGTACAATGGTTACTTGCTGGGGGACAGAGGATACCCTTGTCTGCCCTATTTAATGACACCCTACCCTGAACCTGAGCCTGGACCACAGACACGGTTTAACCTGGCTCACAGCCGAACACGGGCCAAGGTGGAGATGACTATAGGGATCCTCAAATCTCGGTTTCAGTGTCTGCGTGGGCTCCGGGTTAGTCCAGAGAGGGCATGCGACATTGTGTTGTGCTTCACAATATTGCCACTATAAGAGGAGAGAGCCACCCTCCTTGTCTTGAGGAAGATGGCCCAGAGGAACACCTACAGATTTTACAGGCCAACAGAGACGGAAGACTTTTGAGAGACAGGATCTGTCAAAATTACTTTTATTAATTTTTTTGCACTGGTCTGCCAGGCAGTTTATTTCTTTTTTTCCTGAAAAACAATAAAAGTAAAATTCAATAAAATGTTTTTTTTATATTGCTTTATACATACATACATACATACATACACACACACACACACACACACACACACACACACACACACACACACACTCACTCACTCACTCACACAACACTTTTAACATGCAACAGATTAATATTCAGACAAGTTCTCACCTTAACGCGATGCTCCAGTAATTCAATTTCAAGTGCTGCTTTTTTAATGAGGAGCCTTTTTTCTTCCATTTGAAGCTGTATAAGGTCCATCTCCATGTCACTTTTTCTTATTTGTTTTTGAAGATGGACCTTATACAGCTCCTTTGCTGGCAACTAGGAAGGTGGAAAAAATTTAATAAATGAGATTGTTTGGTCAGACAATAAAATTAAAATATGGACACAAATTGTTACCCTGCTTAGATCGTGTGCTGAGGTTGAAGGACCCTCATCTGTGGGCAAATCCCTAGGTATGTACTGTGAAAGGACAATGACAGTTTGTTACTCTAATGCAAAAAGGGGCAATACATTATAATGGTATGCATCATACCTCTGTGGATCTACCAGCATTGTCCACTTCTGTCACAGCAGATGTGGTCTCTTCATCGTCATCTTCATCATCTTCATCCTACAGGAGAAATATTCAAGTATACATTATCTGGCAAAAAAAAAAAACCTAAAAGCAACTAAAGGTACCAGACAACAAGTCACTTACAACTGTGACAGACTGTGTTCTTTCTGGAGGGTCCAATAATACAATCTGTCCATCAGTATCTGTAAAAACACACAACCCATAAAATTCAAATTTATAATAATATCTAATTTATATTTCAATATTATTAAAGAAAATAATACATGAAAAGAGTAACATGTCAGTCTAAGATCACAGTAGCCTATACATCATATGCAGTTAAATAAAATAAGCCTATATAAATTTATCTTGTTCAAAAAGCCTTTAAGAGACAGAGATAGTAATTTATTAGGACAAAAAATGAAAACAAATCATAGAGGTAAACTTACATTTCACCATTTTTTCACCATCACTTGTGGTGCATGGTGTGTGTGAGGAACTGCCCCCTGGAATGCCAGCAACCACTGGTCGCCCTTTATTAAGGGACAGAGCCAGCTCCTCAGATGGGGTGAGGGGAGGTGGTGGTGGGCCCCCACCAGTTAGACGGGCTTCAGTCTTCTTTCTATTAGCTACATGACAGAATGAATATACTACATCCTGTTATAATAATAATTCAGTAATTGTGTAATCAAATATTACCTTTTGGCAGAATGTTTTTGTGTTTCATTTTGACTTGGCTTAAACTTCTTGTGGCTCCAGAAGGATTACACCTTATTAAATAAGAAATATACATTATTAAACTAAAGAAATAAATGGCAGGAAAAGTAAATGCTTTCGTAGTGATATAACATATTCAAAAGGCTGTATAAGTCATACTTCATTATTTTGTATTATAATAAAACGGGAGCCAATACCAAATTTGTAATTTAATACACTCACGCATTTACTCTGTCCGTTATTTTTTGCCAAGCCAACTCTCTTGCTTTAGCTGATGCAGCTGTATTGCTTCTTTTTAATATTATTGGCTTAAACTCCTCATAAGCGTGCATTAAAACCTCCAACTCCGCCTCTGTGAAATACGCCGCTCTCTTTTTTTCGCTTTGACTTTCCATGGTGACTCGTGAAATCGGCGATCCATTGAAAATGTCTTTATATATGCACCGTGCACGCGCATTAACTCTGGGTAACCAGTTGGAGGTTGATTAAACTAACTCTTCTCAGGTGTTTTGGAACCGACATACTCATGGTATGCCTGTTTAGGGTAAATCAACCCAGAGGTTATGATTTATCATATGGTAAGTTAACCAAGCTTTCTGGAATACCCCCCTGGTTACAATGGTTATTTTAACCCTGGTTGAAGAAATGCGACTGGAGCGCCAGGCTAGATGACTTTGTTTTCTCTGATTTGTTTTCCACATGAGCTTCAATGTTTTGTGTTGTGCCACCTCTCTAATTTCACCCCTTATCCCAACTAATTCATTATGTTTCATTCATTCATTCATTTCCAACACGCTTATTCCATTTTTGGGGTTAGGGGGGTCTGCCGATGCCTATCTCCGGCGCACATTGGGGCGGGGGTACACCTGGGACAGGTTGCCAGTCGATCGCAGTCATTATGTTTCAGTCAATGTGTGAATAAAATTCAGAATGGTCGTTGATCTCAGGATATCAAGAAGCAGGTTTCTTTAAGTCTTTCATGGCAGGTAAACAAGTTTAAAAGAATCTGTTAGAAATTGTAAAATGTTTTACATGTTGCCAAATTTTTTTCTTCAAAAAAAAAACAAAAAAAAACGAAGAAATTCTGCGGAATAAATGTACATTTCTGATGAGAAAAAAACTGAAAATTATCTTTCTTTTTGAACAAGAATATATAACCATTAAACATGTACATATACTACCAATTATTTTATAAAACTGTATTTTACAGGTAAGGGGTCATAAAGTGAAATTTATGGCAACGCTTGTAATTTCATTCATTTTCCAACCTGCTTATTCCCTTTATGGTGGTCACGGGGGTGATGTAGACATTGGGAAATGTCCATCGCAGAGCAACATTCACACCGTAGAGGAATTTAAATTATTCAGTTAACCTAACGGTATGTTTTTGGGATTGTGGGGGCAACTGGAGTACTTGGAGGAAACCCACCCAAGTATGGGGAGAACATGCAAACTCCTTCCTGGAAGTCCACTGTGCCGACCTGCTTGTAATTTTTTTATGGTCAAATACTGTTAAAAACGTTTGTTATTTTTTTTGTTCACAGTGCAGCATTAGATTTATGGGAAATAATCTGTAATTTTAGGGTCACATGCAAGCTGTACAATAAATATAAAAATATTATAGAGATATAGAATAACTATACTACTAAAACAGAAAATCTCTGAATTTTATAGGTATACGTTCATCAAGTGAAATAAAACTGTCAAATATTTGTCATTTTTAACTGTAAATTTCTGTAAAAACCAAAAAATACAGAGCAGAAACACATATACTTATAAATGTTTCAGGAGGAATGGGACAAGGTACTTTTAATGTAGAAAAAGTTCTCATTGGGGGTTGCCTAACCATCTGATAAAATGCTGGGCAGTTCAAATTCGAAAAGGGTACAATAAGTATACAAATACAAACAAAAAATAAATAAATTGATTTACTGTGCTAAAAAGCAAGTATGAGGTAAGCCATTCTGGTAACATTTAAATGTTTATTTCTTCACATGACAATATTACACTATGTCATATTTACAAAACAAAGAGGAACCTCTATCGTCTAGGAAATGGGGTGGGGTCAAGAATTTGTTTATCATCAGCTAATGACTGGTGCTATAGATTCAATACACAGCACATAACTCCAGCCTAGAAGTGAAATGTTACTTTTAAAACGTTCCTGTGGCATAGCTTTCTCCGGTTCAGTCAGTTTAGCATTGCACTAGCAACACAACGTTGAAGCTTTGAACCCCAGGGAACACAAGGTCTGAAAAAATGTGTTTATTCCTTGATATTCCGTGAGTTTCTTTACTTAAAATACCTACCAAATGTGTAAATGCGCCATAAGAAACATTTCAAATGTAAATAAACTTTCCAGTGAATTTCAGACTGTATTAAGCGTAAAGGTTTAGGAGAAAATGCCTTTTAAATGAACTTCAAGTGTGCTCAAATTTGAAACATGTTTCTGTGAATCCGTTGCTTCAATCAGTTTTCAATTCTTCGAACTCTGTAATTGAATCTTCAGTCCTATCAGTGAAAGATGAAGCCAAAAATGCATCTCATTAGATCTTGCCCACAATCCTCACCGATTTGAAACGGCAGCTTTCTGATCTGCTGTGACAGCCGCAGTCTTTATTTCAGAGCTGCTGTATCTGCTCATTTACGACTGAGGATGTGTGGAGCAAGTGGACTGTTGCACCAGCACTGACATATTGAGGGTAAATATGGCAGACCCGCTCATCCCGAATATACTCCCTGGCGGGAATCTCACGCAATCTGGAAGTGGAACAACCCTGCCATATTTAGGATCAGGAAACATTAATTGTGCTCCCATTGTGCTGGCTGCTGTTATACCCACCCCTGGATTCATACATCACTGGAAGCACTAGTATGCTTTTCCCCAGTCAGTAAGTGGATGCGCCTAGCAGAGTAAAAACTTTAAAACACACACAGGGGATTCAACTGGGAAATTTTCATTCCTCAAGAGTATGAGTTGTGATGTTTAGTTTTGTGGATAAAATTCACAGTAGTATAGTGACATAGTATAATGAATTGGTACATATTTAATAAACAATGCCATGATAAATAAACAAATGCTATTTTAAAAATTAAAATACTGTGATATCTGAAATATTTTACTGCCTTCGAAATGAGTAAAAATCTTTCGCCACAACGTTTTAATTCACTGATCCCAGTTGGTGGAATTCTCTTCCAGTCCCAATTCGAAAAAGCTGAATTACTCACAACTTTTAGTGAAAAGGTTTCTTTTCCAAGAGTATGTTTAAATCTCCTTGTGAATAAAATCGGAATCAGCTGGAACTTCTTCTGTTTCACCGACCGTGTTACACACTGCTTGTTGGTTGTCTGCTAAATGCCTAAAAGTACTTAATCCATGTTTCTAAAGTAACAAATACACTCATTAATCATACTTTTACATTTCCAGAAACATATGTACTTAAGTGAGATATTTTCATCACATTAGATAATCGATACTCTGTTATTTTGAAAAGATGTTTTGACATACACACGCTGATGGAACTATATAAAAAATAAGTTTCATGACTCAAAACATTTTGAAAATCTTTAATATGGCCTGGGGAAAAGTGTTAAGTTGCTTTTTGAATTTAGTTTTGTTTCATACCATTTCAAAAATCTTTGCCAAGATTGAAATGATCAATGCCAAGTTGATAATATCCTACACAGAAAATTAACTCTATCCAGAGTGTATTTGGTGCCATTCTATATAGAGTTAAACTACTATGAAGAACAGTTATTTAAATGAGTTTATTTTTTACCAAATCTGTGAATGAAAATTCCATCTTTTTGTTGTGTACCATTTGTTTTTGTATTATGTTTCTAGAGCCATGTATGCTCATCATCACTAATCATCAAAAATACCTAAACAGTTTATTTGAACTCTTATCTGAGTGCATTTTGTCCCTTTCTGTACAGATACATTTTATTTAGAAAATACTGAAGAAAATAGATAATTAAATAACTCTCTTTTTTGCAGTCGGTTAACCCTATGCAGAGTGGGACCAATTACACTCTGAGTTGAGTTAATTTAAGGATTTTACTGTTTACTATTGTACCGTTACATTGAATCCTGATATGAAAGTGGAGTGAATGCAGTTTTAAATGGTATGCATTAGAGTTTGAAAACTCTAGATTTTATATAAATCTTGGTTTTATGTCATTTTTGTGGTTTTTAAAGGGATTGTGAACTTAGAAACCAAAGTTGCTGAGGTTTTGATTGAAAACAAAAAACTCATGATTGATTCATAAAATGACTTTTATTATGCTCAAATGAAAAGTGTAGACGTATAACCATTTTGTCTAGCAACATTCCAGAATTCTGGCCCGAAGCATGATGACGTGATTAATGTCAGGTTGATTTCATTGTTTACAGTGAATCTCGATTTGAAGATGGAGTGAATAATGTTCTTTTTAAATGGCATGTGTGTAAGAGTTTGGAGGAGTACACAACATTCAAAGAGTTTTAAGTCATTTCTGTCATATTTTAAAGCATTTTGAACTCCAAGCCAAAAAAGTTGCAACGATAAAATTAGCAGGAACTCTTCAAACAATCAAATCTTATAAACTGCTGCAGAAGCAGAATAGAGGTCTTGCAGTAATCTGTTGGTTTTAAATACTTCATAATGATATATTCCCATTTATATTGATGCTAAATTTTGCATTAACATGTGATGAAGTTTTAATTAAGGAGTTCTTAGAAAATTGTCTTGTGCTATAAAAGATGTCAACTACTGAAAAATTATATATATGGTCCAGATAATATACATGAAAAACTGGCTTTATGAGCTTTTACTGGATGCAGAAAATACAGTTGAATTACTTTAATGACTCTATACTTTATTTATATATTGTACTGTAAGTTTAGCAGTGGTTTTGATTGGGGGGTATCTGCCTGGTTACAGTGAGCCCTGGGTGGATATGAAATCGTAGTTTTAGAAACATCACGCTGAGCCAATGATGACACTGAGCTCTTCACACCTCCTGGTGAAATCTCTTTTCTAGACGAGAGAGTGCGCTCTGAAATTAGCTGCTACCAATGTGTTCAACCATGCCTGCATTTGGGTCAAAGACAAAACCCCCTTTCTTTTTCTGTCTTCAATTATAAATGTGATGTGTGAACTTGGGATACATGTATTAAATCATCTCAAATATATTCAATGTTTAGTCTGGCCAAATTTTAAGCATTTAAAACACGATCTTAGAGTGTTGGATTTATGTTCAGTTTGTTTTCTATTTGTATCTTTCTCATTGTACCAAGGATACGTCTGTATTAAATCTGTGTGTATGTTTGTGAATAATTTCCTTCATCTCCATCCCTGAAAGAAAGGATAGTAAGAATATGGTTGAGGATAGACTTGCAAATTTAAGAGGTATTCTTGTTTGAAATAGAAGCTTTGTTTGTGTTTAAAGCATGAATCTTTAACCCTTTTAATCACCTTCATTTTGATAAATGTCTTAGACATGTTCAAAATATTTTACGAGAATAAAAAAAATAAAAATAACAAATAACCTTGAGCTTTGAGACCCCTTCCCAATTGCATACTAGATTAATTTCCTTCAACCGCATTTAAGAACCTAGATGCATTGTTGTATTCTCTCTTCTATCTGTAACCTTCCGCATATATCATTTCCCTTTCCTACGGTCTATATTACTGCAAAAGCACATTTGAAATTCATACTCCATAGTTGCCTTTGTGGCCCTTCAAGGGAGAAATGTAATGAGACATTGTTTACAATGTGGCTTCGCTGTCAGTAGGGAATGAGGTATGGTCCGCGGTACACAAACAAGTCTGAGTTGGAGAAACTGATTATTAAGCCAACTTCGCAGCCTCTGATCATGTTCAAAGTTTGAAACTCTGTGTTTTTGTGTGTCCTTAGTTTCTACACCAAACCAAATGACTCATATAACGACCAATTGTCACTTTTTTCTCAATGTTTTGAAATGAAGGTGTTGCAGTATGATTCAGCAGGGTTCAACTCGGGGTAAATGGCAGTTGTTTTTTTCTGAAATTGGTATACAGGCCTTTGAACATACAACGTGCGTGTGCGTTTCTGGAGTTTTATGACAAGCCAGGAAGAGGCGAGCTGTTTCCTCTTGTCAGCTCCATTGTTTGTGTCACTGCTTTGCCAAGCCCGAACAGAGAAAGTGAAACCTAGAGACCACCTTTATGTGGCAGGCACTGAAGTAATCCTGTTATATTTATGTTATATCCTAGCATTTCTGTTGATGTATTATATTTACACATTATATGTTTTTGTCATGTAATTAGAAGGCATACACAGCAGTCTAACAGTGTATGCACCTTTAACCCATGGCATGCCTCTCTCTTTATTGTTATGATTTACACTACTTTGTAAAATGTTTTAGGCCTGAAAACAATTCATGTAAGCAATAAGTTAAAAATGGAAGTGTTAATCATTTAAATTTACCACTGAACACAATGCATTTAAGGAACGAAGGAGAGATGTAAAAAAAGATTTAGTAATCAGCCTTCAAAAATGCAGCAATTCTTCTAGCTAGACTTACACAGCTTTTGAAGGAACTCAGCTAGTGGTTGTTCCAAACATCTTGGAGATCTAGCCACGGACCTTCTGTATAGCTTTATCACAACTATTCATGTAATTCCAGAGATGGGATGTTGAGACCAGGGCCCTGTGGGCACCATGCTAAAACTTTTTGTAGTTCTTGTCCTTCTTCATGCTGAAGGTAGTTGTTAATGGGTGATTGGCGGGTACAAACATACTAGGCAAGCTGTCCGGTTTGAGATCCGTGTTTTGAAATTTGATAATCCTTTTGGTGGTATTACCATTCTGAACCATGCTGTGCACGCTGCTGAGAATGTAGACGATCTTCCTTCGTTTGGCCAGACATGCCGTCAGTGTGGGAGCAGAGGTTTAAAACACCTAATAAATAAGACAAATTGTTATTTTCATAGCAAACACTTGGAGATGTTGATTCTAAAAATGACAAACATAGAAACATAGAACCACAAAAGACAATATTCCAGACAGGTAAGTTCATTGCTATCCGCATTAAGGAATTTCCCAGCGAACCTTGTTGACTGTGCCAAGGATGGTGGTTTCCCGGTTAAGCGGCTATTGTGACATTGACGTGAAGTAATTGTCTGTGGTAACATTTCTTCCTTTGTCTAGCAATGGCTCTATCAGACTCGTCATTGCATATTTGGACAGTCTCTGGGACAACTGTGGTCCTTGCCAAGATATGGCAGGACATTGCAAATGTACTTGGATTTCAAGCTTGGATCCCAAACTTGTCAGCTTTATTTGCAATATACTGCAGGAAACAGCAGTGAGTCTTTGACGGGAAAAACTGTCAAATGGTGATATTGTTGTAGGATGTGATGCAGTTGGCGACAAACAATCCATACACACTGGAAATTGCAGCTAACCTTTCATTTTTTTGCTCGATCACTGTGGGTGGACCTGTCATCAAAGCATTGGCATTCCATGATGTCAGTACATAATTCCAATAAAAAAGCCACCTCTAAACAACCCCCCAACTCTTGTGCAGATTCCTCAGGTAATGACAAAATTTACACAGGAAAGGATGCAAATGAAAGCCAAAAGTGTAACCAGCTAGCATCCTCTTAGCTAAATGTGTGGGACGTCTAGTGTTAAGCGTCCTTTGGGGAAGTTTGGGAAGGGGGTGAAGAATCGAAGAAGGGGCAGCTTTGACGAGATTGTTGTTATAGAAGAATGAGAATGACCTTTTTACACCCGTGTCAGGCACTGATAACTCCTCCTGAAACATGTTATTCAAATGTAACTTGTAGAAGTGCAGTTTCAAGGAACCTCCACCATGCTTCACTGTTGCCTGTAGATATTCATTATATATATACTGGGGTGAATGCTTGATTCAAATATGATGGTGTATGTCAAAAGAAATATTATAAAATAAACAATCAAATAACTATAAGTGTATTTCTTTTGCGTCTCGAGTGCCATTTTCTCTCTCTCTCTCTCTCTCTCTCTCTCTCTCTCTCTGCAAGCTTCACAATAGGAAGATGAGTGATGATTGGAAAAGAAAGGCTTCTGGTTGTACTTGCAGTAACAATCACAGTTAAAGACTTTGTAACAAGCTTACAGAGATTACATCTAAACCCTGCTCCTTCTCCTAATTGCAATCAGCACAGGCCGAGCAGAGAACTGTGGATAACCTAGACTGAACCTGATGTCCCTTTTGCCATTCATTACACACATCCTTCTATTAATCAAAATGGCGTATCTTCAAAATAAAGTTGTTTCTTTCTTCTGTTGAAGATACCAAGTAACAAATTCTGGCTTCTTTCAGACAAGTGAACATTTCCTCGAAATGTTCTTCATGACATCAAGCAATCGTTAGACTTCTGCTAATTAGTCCTCATGAGACCTTTGAGATCATAATGTTGCTCTAGATCAGGGGTGTAATATATGGATCACAAAGGAACTGTGAGATGATTGTTTTTTTCATAATGGAATTTTCAAAGTATATTTATCTTATTCACACAACCTGTATAGTCTTTAACTGGAAGAAGACTTTATTAGAAAATACATGGAAATGTAAATTATATATATAATTTTAGCTGTTCCTTCAAAAGCTCCAAATAATTCATTCCAAGTCAGTCCTGCGCAGCAGCAGCAGCATTTATGGCATTATGATGAAATGGGGTGAAGACTTGTTGTGCGCAGAGTTTATTGTTGCTGCCTGATTGAGCATACCAAGTCTGATGCCAAATTTGTTTACTACCTAGTAGGAAGATCCTACATCACCACTGGTGCTGTGCCAGTCAGAAAAAAAGGAAAACGGAGAAAGAGGCACCAAAAAACTTGTTTGAAATAGCACCGCTTGAGAGAAGGACAAATCAGAAGATATTGTAAGATATAACATTGCTTGGGTCGGATCATCTCAAGATGTATAGGTCAGTATTCAAAAGGCAGAGGAAGAACATGATAAAAGAAGACTTGAAGAGGATGTAGGAAAGCCAATGCTTTATTCGACTTTCCGTGCCTCCTTTTAAAAATAACAGGAACAGGTTCAGGATGGACTGGCATGACTTATTTAAAGCAATTTTTAGAAAAAGCTAAAATAAATGTTGCTTAGTGAATGTTAGTGCTCCTAATAACAGGATAATGTACTTGTATATATGTGTTGCCCTTTTTTGCCCACCACCCACAGTGAAAAATGCACCCGCTGGTACAAAGTATCAGATAATTTTGCTTATATTTGAAGAGTGTTTTTTTTTCTCCAACATCCCCATATGTGTTTTCCCTATTGTTGCAACCATTTAAAAGGCCATGTATCATAACATTGAAATATAACATATAAATATAGATTGAATGTATAAATATCTTGGAAAAAAAAAATATTTATATATGACGTGTCCGACGTGGCCTTAATTCTCAATTCTTTTAAATTAGTAAGTTTTTCACAAAATACGATCCTTGGGCCTTATTTCACAAAATGCTTTAAATCCAAGGAATCAATATAAATCCTATAACAGACAACATTAATATTGAATCAAGTGGTTTGTTCCGGAATAGATCAATTGAGAATCCACGTCGCGCAGTCTCTCCTTTCACCTCTCGTCTTTTTGACGTGTCCGCTGGACTTCCGACGTTCCGTCTTGATGGAATGAATCCAAACTTTTGCTGCAGATGACAACCGGCATTTTTCCACCTCCTCAGTGCTTCATCTCTGTGCTTGATTTAATGGACTTTTTGCGTTTTGAGAAAAAAATTGAGTGGTGTTTATCTCGGTTTGATGTGTCCATGTCTCTCTTGGCAACCCGCTACAATATACATATTGTATATTTATTTTATTCATTGTTAATCTGTCAAAGCCAATTTTATTTTAAATTTAATAAAGAAGTTTAAAGCTATCTATTCTTCTCATATCAAAATATTTTAAAATTACTGTAGTAGCATCTCCACTATTGATGACGGAATTGTATTCTTTCCTTTGGTTTCTCTTTGTTCATCAAGACAATATATTCACATCTCCAGTGTCCTCTGACCTCCAGCTGCAAAAAGATCTCTTATGTACTCTCTCTCCAATCAATTTCATCCCTCATTTACAGCTTCTTCCTCCAGTGTGAGATTCTCAAAGACTGCTCTCTCACACACGTGACGCAAGAGATGGAGGACTGTTGGATCACATTTAGAAACACTCAAAAACCACAATTTCCTGTCACACAGTCAGAGTATATGAAAAAAGCCTTTAGGGAATACTATTATTCCTTCAAAAAAGGGGCTAAGTATTTGTAGATGATGGATTACAGTTACAAAAACACCAGCTCAAGCTAGTTGTGTTACTTATGCACTGTTTGAAGCTAATGCCATGTGCGCTGAAGTTGGAAGTCAGTTTTAGTTTTAATCCTCACACTTTATTCCTTTGCTCCTTCATACTTGTCATCACTTATAACCCCAAACCACTTGCTATGCTGCACTCAGTGTAAGGTTCTCTCAGTAGCACAGATGCGCTGTCTATTCACCCACACTGCTGAACTCTCTTCCAGGTGAGCTCAGGGATGCACAGAGCTTTGCCATTCTTAAATCTCATCAACTTTTTTTTAAACCAACCTTTGACCGTCGATGTTTTATCATGTTGTATTATTTTATAACCTCTTAAATATTGTGTTGCTCTTTTACTGTTATTCTTTTATCTGTGTTGCTATTTATAGGTTTTATTTTTGATGTACTACTTCTGTCACGTGCTTTGTGAAGCATCGCTTTAGACACATTTTTATAAATGGTTATTATCATTATTGTTGTTGTCTTTATTTTTATTATTATTATACTTTTTTATATTTTAAAGTATAAAATAAATGAAAATTTAATTACCGGTAATGGTGGTTGTTGAAATGGTGGAATATGATGTTGATTAATTTTTCAAAATCAAATCAATTTTTGACTGCATCAAACTACAGTTTTGTTTTGTTTTTAATATAAATTGTAATGGTTGTAGTTGAATTGAAGAGTCCCTGTTCTATTGAAGCAGAGTGCAATATGAAGTCGAATCTAGTCTGTTTATCTTCATTATGTGCTTTCAGTCTAAATCATTTTCTTTGGCAAAAAAAAAGTGTGGACCAAAGATGAGGCTTGATTTTAACAAGGATGAGGAATGTTTGAGGAAAAATTATATACAAGCTTCTGTACACGTATTATTAATCTCCATTTGTGAAAACAAGACCTCAGAGCAAAGATCACATCTGACAAACTTGAGGATAAATATTAAGATCAGTCAGTCTGAAAATATCTTCAAAGAACTTCATAATGTTTTTTTCATCCTCTTTTGCCATAACACAGGGTAATTTATACGCCTGTTCCTTTTTTATTTCCATAAATATTACATTTCTACTCAGTTAGAGTAAACACTTCAGACATGTAGATCATTAGCACTTAACTGGTAAGTAACAAAAACCCATTTGGATTGAAATTCATCTTTTCCTCTCCACACGGGGTCTGAAAAACCATCTGTTCTCGGAGTTAGATCAGCACCACTGGGTTTTATTAGTTTTTCTTCTGCAATCAGCAGAGCTGCTGTCAAGGCTGCGGACGCCATTAGAGCAACACATCAATGCTGACCTTCATAGACTTTTAGGGCGCTATAACTTCCCTCATCTCCAGCTGATGTGTCCCCGAACCCCTCAACTCTTGCCACAGCTGGATACATGCCCTTGTTCTCACACTTCTTCTTTATCTTGAAAATACTTCCAGCCATGGAAGTACTATACACGCCTTGTTTTCCAAACGTTTCTACAAAAAAATTCAATTGAAAAAGTCTTGCCTCAAGTGCAAAATATATTCAATTATATTCCACATCAAACCTGAATTATACAAAAATTTAGATTCCGAGTAACACATTTTCTCTTTTTTGTACTGAAAAAAAAAATCTTGAAAGCGATCAGTTTTTGTTTTATAACAGAAAGCAAAAGACAAAATAAAAATTCTTTTGTTTCATTTTGATTTCAAATGTAATGAGTAGGTTTCAATAAGGTTATTATTTTCGACATTTTGTATTTTAAACAAACATTTACAAGAGTTATGATGCATAATTTGCAAGGAAATTTAAGTTTAAATATGAGAAAAAAATTCGTCTTTCAGTTTTATTTTACAGATTCTAAATCGGTTCCATTGGTGACATCTAGTGGTGAAAAGAAGGGATAACCTTTGGAAGTACAAGATCTGTGATTTGGCTTGTATTTTTAAAAATTCTGTCACAAAAAAGTGTATATGTGTTTCCCTTTATAACCCCTGTAATTTTTCCCTTTCCTGGCTGGTTCATTCTCATAGAATTTTTGTCGATTTGTACATTTTCTAGGTGCCTCGCTTTGCTGTAACTTTTACATGTTGAAGAGGTATTTAAGTTTGATCCTGAGTATTGTTTTGGTTGCATTTATTTTCTGAGAGTATTTATGTTTTAGTTTCTTTTACTCTGTTCAAGGTTATTCTTTTAACTTGTCTTAGTTAGTCTTTAGTTTAGCTTTCCATTTTGCCTGTGTTTAGTTTATTTAATGTTTTCCCCTCTCACAGGGCTTTTTGTGTTTATTTTTTTATTTAAATAAAGATCTCCTCTGCTGACTGTCTTGCATTTGAGTTCTTTTGTCTCACTTCCGCCACCTATGGAGTGAGACAGCTAACACACACTTTGTCTTTGCTTTTTTGGGGGGGATTTAAGAATTTTTATTTTGTATCAATACTTTTGAAAACATAAAAAGTGTTCAGTATCATTTTGAAGAAAAAAAAATGACAAAATGTACAAATAGAATTGTACTGTCTGTACAATTTCAGGATTTCAGGTTGTGGAATTATTGTGCATTATAATAAAAAAATTAAAATATAATTAAAACCACTTTTCATCAAGTTCTCCAGCATATCTCAAGCTCCTTATTGAGGTTCCAATTTGAAGATGGGGAGATAATGGTTGTTCTTTATCATCCCTTCTCCCTTGTAGGCATGCATTCGGGCACAAGTAAAGGCCAGCCACACTGCTCGGACCCAAGCCGACCCTGCAACCCCTGCCTGGATGCCACTAAAGCCTGCAATCTGAATGAAAACTGTAAGCGGCAGCGCTCCAACTACATCTCAACCTGCACCCGAGCGCAGGCACAGGGGCAGACCCACACGCAAGACGGCTGCAGCCGCAAACGCTGTCACAAGGCTCTGAGGCAGTTCTTTGAGCGAGTGGACTCGCAGTACAGCTACGGGCTGCTGTTCTGCGCCTGCCGGGACCAGGCCTGCGCTGAGCGGAGGAGGCAGACCATCGTTCCATCCTGCTCGTATCAGGATAAGAGCAAACCCAACTGCCTTCAGCTCATCAACACCTGTCGCCTCGACGTAAACTGCAGGTATAGCAAGGTCTTCTCCCTGCATTTCATTCTGGTTTTGCCGGATTTGTTCATTCTAAACAAATCAATATAGTGGTTTTCAAAAGTTTGATTGGCAAGAATTTCTTGAAAGAAAATTCTGAAAGATATGTCATATGGCCCCCTCCTTGTGAACCACTTGCAAAGTTACGTTCAAAAGATTTCAATACTTACTTATTTTTCTTTCTAACTACTTGAACATATGCATTTTTCACTTTCTCTAGGACTAATGTCAGGAATAAATATGTATGTATTCAAATAACAGTGTTTTTTAAGCATCTCTATACCCGCTAATTGGACATCGATGAACAGTACAAAGTAAAAAAAAAACAAAAAAAAAACAGTTCATGACCCCTTTAAGAACTGTTTTCTTAAAGAATCTTCCCAAAATAAACTTGATGCAGAAGCTTTTATCTGTAACCATATGGCATTTCCTTTTGTGGAAGACACACGTAAAACGACATGAATAATAATGTGCTGTTTTTTAAACCACTCTTTTGCATTATAATGACTTGCTACTTGAAAAAACATTGAGAAAAATGTGAATTTTCATACAACAAAAAACAATTGCATCAACACACAATTGCATATTGAAGTTGTCTAAAGTGTTTACAGCAAGTTTTATTCACAGAAATGTGGAAAATACGTTTCATGACTATTACACATTCGGTATGCCAAATAAAACATGACCTGGTCATATATTGGGTGCCACAGATTAAAAATGTCTGTGTAAAAGTGTAAAAACACAGCTACATTTTCTGTGAGCTGATATACAAGCCACTGTCAACATAAAGACTTAAGGCCTTTACAAACCTATGGGTTTATTTTTTATGCAGGGGCTACATGCAGTAAATCTATAATCTCAATTATACTGTGCTAATGTTACAATACACACAAGACTACGTCATTTTACAAGAAATTCGCTGAGACAATTTTTTTTTAAGCAGTGTGTCAAACGCTGTGAATAGCTCGTTTGGTCACATGTCTATAGCCTGAAAAGGCAGTGTTGGGCGGCGCTCAAGAACAAAACGAGGCGCTGTACTTCCAGAGAGGCAGAATTAGAATTCCCTCCAAAAGCCTTGTCGCTTCAGGAGTGTCCAGTCCAGTCATGCAGAAGTCTAGTCGAGCTAATTTCACTAGGATTTCACAAAACGTAATTTTAGACATAATTGCAGAGAACTTGTTCTTAAACTGCATCTTGCGACAAGCACTCGCAAGAAAGACTTGAAAACAGCGCGAGGTGACGTGTCACACTGACACACACAAGAATGGGATTGTTATCAAAAATGGGTGCGCGCAAGTTTTTAATTCATTTACTGTGTCAACATTTTTTTTTTATGTTCTATTTTTTTCTATGAACCAAAACCACAGTTTATATTGCTGTCTATGTCTTTGTATCTCTGCAACTTCTCGGTGCCCTCTGGATGTGACTCTCACTGGCTGCAGATGATCACAGACATTATTTTAGTCAGAACACAGTGAGACACGGATATTTGAGAAGTATCTCGCTAAACTGTGACTCTCGAAGTCTGTCACACCGTTACACGAACCCTGATTTGCACGCAATTCTGAGCATAAACTCAAAATTGAGGCTAAAATAGTGTGTCTGAAACTGGTTTTAAAGAGAGGTGGTTTGTTTCCCAGAAAACAAATAGTTTGGCTTTATATTGACAGATAAGCGATGACTCAACCTCTTCTCTTTCTCCATAAATGCGCCTCACACAATGCGCCATCGTGTGGCATGGAGTGAATTACAGTTCAAGCGCCATCTAGTGTTCAGGAGAGGGTATGTGCAATCATTTTTAAACGGAGGAGAAAGACTCAGAGAGCTGAGGTTCAGATGCTCCGTAGATTACTTCAACCAAGCAAGCAATCAGTTGTAGTTAAACGAATTGAACCACAAATTTCCAAATCCATTGTAAAGTTATAAATGATGCATTTAGTGGTGCTTTCAAATGCCAGTCTGCACCTCATTATATTAGTGTCTTGATCCATTGCCAAGAAAGTAATTGGTGAAATTTAGAAAAACACTTGAGACTGCTTAACTGACAAGACAGTGTTTAGTTAGGCTGAACCAAACATCAGTACATCCCTTTTATGGTTACATGTGATTTAACAACTAATCGTTTTATTATTACAGGCTTATCCTAGCCATTCTATGTTATGTCATTTATCTCAATATACTATGCATCAAATATTTAAATAAAATGTGCCTTCGAAGTGTCTTTCTGATATTTTCAAATGGTAGACATGGATTTAGTTAGCTTCGGTTCCTGATGTGTAATACACAGATTTTCTGGAATGCGTGGGGAGCTGAGCAGTTATCGGTATTCCTCTCGAGTCTAGCAGAAATAGCCCAACTTCACAATTGTGTGTCACTTTTCGTTCACTGACAAACATGGTAACCATATCCCTCTTTGTTTAGCACGAGGTTGTAGTGCTCACAGTCACTCAATACACATTCAAAAAGAAATCAGCAGCGCAGCTTTCAAATCAGAAATGTAGGAGGCTTAGTTCTGCAGCAGAGAATTAAAGGAGGATGTGAGTCAGAAGCAAACATCATCAGTGACAAGAAGCCCATTCTACACTTGTGTGAGTTCACAATGAAAGCATCATCACCAATGTTCAGATTGATAAATCAAACAATCACTTCTTCACACATCAACGGCATCTGGGTTTAAATTTGGTTTTGTTTGTGTGCATTTTTCATCACATTTCTACACATCTGGAGGGGCAAACATACAAAAAATATCTCTAGTGTTAGAGTTGAGATGAAAACTGAAACCTAAGACCATCTGTAAAGAAAATAAAAGCTTGAGTAAACTTAAAAGGTTTTAATGGAGCGAAATTATTTTCCATAAAAGAACTACAAACTAATTTTCCCCTCTTTTCAAGGTTTATTCTGTACATTGTGGTCTGGGATTCTCCCTTTGTTCCTACAGTAGCTCTAATGCATTTTAGAATATTAATATAAATAGTAACGTGCAAATTTTCTAGGCAGCTGTGCAAAAATAACAAAGAATGCTTTCAAAAATGGAAGCATTAGTCAATTGTTATAATCCATTTATAAAATGAAAGGAAAATACAAAAAAGAACCCAATTATTTTGTTGACTAGTAAAGCAAACAAATTGTTAGTCATCTTTTGTTTAGGACAAACTAATTATATTCAAGAAAAAAACATCATAGAGAAATGGGTGTTTGTTTTACTTAACTCCCTAGCAACCAAACTGTTCACCCTAGCAACCACCCACTGTGCACAGACACGTCCAAACAACGTCTGTTGCACATCATTTTTGGAGTGGAGTTTAATCACATTACAATATTTGCTGTATCCATCCAACGAGTCCATGAGAGAACAAAATCATCACTTCCAAACTTTCACCAGATATGAACGAAAAATGGAAGTAACTCTGTTCGGAGAAGGCCTATTTTATATACAGTAGCTAACTTGCATCTTAGAGCAAGTAGACGAATCGCAATATGCGCAGTCATGTCAACGTACTTTTGGAGGGGGTAACTGCTCTTTGGGCGAGCAATTTTTGGAATGACAAAACAATATTTCAGTGAAATGATTCCGGTCCATTGACTAGCGCCAGTTCCAACAGAAAAGTAATAGTATTTACTCAGTTTGTTTCCACCAAAGTTCATTCACTTTTCTCTCACCAGTTAAAACATTTATCCTACCCATAATTTTTAATCCATATTTTTTAAAACGTATGCGCCTATTTTCGTTTCCTTCAAGGGTTTTTTAGGCAATATTCCAAAATGTGCATTAAAATGGTGGATGGAAACGCAGCTACAGATCCACAGAAGTAAGACTGAATGTCTTGTGCATGGTGTAAACCCCCATCCATCTGATTTAAGGTACAGGAGACTCCTATAGAGAGAACACACAGGTAGTGATCATGATCTATTATCTTGCTTCACAAGTTCACCACCTTTGCCTGCCTTGAGCAAGTCTGAGAACAGTCAGATAGTACAGGGTAGGACTTAAATACTGTATGGTTTTGATGGATGGGTTAGGGACACAGGTGGCATGCCCTAGTTGTTTCTCTCTTATTTTCTATGAATGGTCTCAAAATCATCTCACATCATTTCTTCATTTTGAGGTCGGTGTTTGGATTGGCATTGTTAAACATGATCGTGCTCAGCTTAATCCAGGGCTTGGACTGTACTCGGTTGATTAACTATAAGCCTGCCTCCCCTTCCTTTCTGTCCTCAGAGCTGGAATCTATTGCAGTGGAAATGGGCTTCCATCTCCTCTCATTTGGTGGGGCTGTGATGGATAGTATTGTCTGAGCATAGGAATTCATGATGAACCGGCTAATGAATGGCACTGCAGGCCATGGTGTTATTTAAAGGCATAGCCAGGAATCTGGCAACCTTCTGGACACAACTGGGTTTAATTCATTCTCTACAGCCTCATTCAGGGTGTGTATATGCTGCTGGTTTCAGGTTTTGAAATGCTTAAAAGTGTGAATTTAACACTTAGACGTGACCATCACAGCGTCTGTTTTGAATTAAGTAGGAATGTAGGAATATTTTTGTTTCAAAATTAATGTGAGGTTTTCAAAAAGGTTATTAGTGTAGATATTTGCAAAGTAATTCATATTTTAAATGTGAGAAAATATGTTTCATTTTACAGAACTTAGGTGCCGTCTAGTGGTGAAAAGAAGGGATAACCTTTTTAAGTACAAGAATTGTGCTATGGCTTGTGTTTTTCAAAGTTGTGAAACAAAAAAAAATGGAACAAAAGGTTTAGGAGAGGTTCACCTGTTTTTTTTCTTTTTTTGTAGGTTGTTTTGTTGTTTGTTTTTAAAATACATTTTTCACATTGTATTGACCTTGTCTTTGCTTTTTTGTGAGGTTTATTAATTTTTATTTTGTCTCAACACTGTTCATGCTAAATGTTTTTGGAATGTATGTTTTGTTTATGATGGCACTTGTTTCTTATGAGTATAAACTCGAAAAAGCACATTTTTACTGGTCAAACATTGAGTTCTAAGTGAAAAACAAATTAAAATAACAGCACAGCATGTCTGCCCCCACTTTTCTTTGCCTGATTTCATGCGTTCATGGAGCATGTGGATCCAGTGGACTGCCGCTAACCATGCCCCATTTATGTCATTGTGACACAACAAATTAATGTGTTTTTTGCACAAAAAGATCTCTTATATTATGATCAACTATAAAATTTCTAATTTTAGCCCAGATCTTTCGTTTTCACAACTGATAAATGTGTTGATTCCTTGAAACGTAAGACAGAATCATCTTTTGTTGAATCATCAACATTTGTTTGAGCAAATCCAAAGTGAACTTTGATAAAAAGCTTGTGTTTCCCGTAGGAAAAAGTGGTTCTCAAATTCCAGCAAGAATTTGCTCTTTGAAATTCACATATTCTGAGAAAAATATCATATATCCTGATCCAGCAGCTGAAGCATACAATGGCTGTATTAATAATCAGCATTTTTTTTCAGCAAAGGGGATTGTAGAAACTGCAAATCTACCACCGATTAGAAAAGAAGTGTAAACGGTCACTGACCCCAATGGCATTCCATTCCTAGTCTTTAACCAACTCCACACTAATGGCTCCCAGCTCATCAAAAATTAACAGCAACGTGCAGCAATCTGTATACAAAGAGAGCTTTCTGAAAGCTGAAAAATTCAAAGTGTGTGAAGAAAAATATTTGATGTTACTACATTTTACCTTCAAACCAGCTATTTTTGCACAAATGTATTTTGCAGAATTATCAACCACTTATACCAAACAGATGCTAAGTATCTTAAATTTTGGGAAGAACTTTTGGAAGTTCAGCACTTCAGAGGTTTTTTTTTTTTTTTAATTAGTAAGCGTTCTCGAAAGAGTAGAGAATTCCACCAGCCAGGAACTGTGAAGGAGAAAGTCCTGGTGAGAGATTTTCTTGGGTGTAAGAAAGCTACATTTACAGAAGATCTGTGGTTAGTCCACCAAGATGTTTGGAAGTTCCTTCAAAAAACGATGTGCAAGTGCATCAAGAAATGTTTTGAAGGCAAACCATGTACTGATTAGATTTAGATCAGGCTCATTCATGACAAAGTTTTCACGGTTTTTGGACACAACAGCAAATACAAATATTCAGTTTTCTTTCAGATAATTTTTTCTTTGCTTATTTGCATTACAAAACATGACCAGCTGCTGTATGGATCCGAATGTTGCTCTGAGCTTACTCCATTTGCAGAAGAGGGCACCTTGTCATCAGGACAGTAATGCTGCTTTCCTGTCAGTGAGCAGTTTGACATTTAAAGTGAGATCAAATAAAGAAAAGCGTGTTTTAATGCTCTGTTTTTTCCTTTTTCTCTTTTTTTGCAAAATGCATACATAAGGATCAAGTTCGTTTATTTGTTTTCCAGGAATGTTGTTTATCTGTTCTCTTGGGGTTGGTTTGGAGCTCCTGCTTATAAAGCACAGACAGACCAAGTGAGCAATCGATCCGCCTCAGGCTCGGCTGCAGATATGAGGATATGACGTACCTCCTGTAAAATAGGCTAAAAACACTTCTGTTGCTAGCTCTTAAGTGCTGACTCTATATAGATATGCCAGGGTATTTGAAGTGATAAGGGTACATTTGTAAATATTGATTTGTTCTTTGCTTTCATCCTTCAAGAGCTTATCTAAATCTAAGAGACAATAAAGCATTGAAGCAAACACAACTGAGTGAACACCTCAAACCTTGTGATGTGCCACACCAGTCAATATGTGTTTCTTCTGCGGGCTTTGAGAGTTAAATTAAATTAACACTGTGTAGTACCACTGCTCACAAGTGCATCCCTAATTCACTTCTTTTTCCGCTTATCCGGTGCCGGATCCAAGGGGGAGCAGTCTAAGCAGGGATGCTCAGAAATCCCTATTCTCCAGTTCATCCATGGGGACTGCCAGGAGATATCTCTCCAGCGTGTCCTAGGTCTTCCCCAGGGCCTCTTCCCTGAGGGACATTCCCAGAACACCTCCCCAGGGGTTATCCAGGAGGTATCTGAAACAAATGCCAGAGCCATCTCAGCTGGCTTCTCTCAATGAGGAGAAGTAATGGCTCTACTCCGAGCTCCTACCGGGTGACTGAGCTCCTCACCTTATCTTTAAAAGAGCGCCACCCTGCTGAGAAAACTCATTTCAGTCTCATTCTTTCTGTCATGACCCAGAGTTCATGGCCATAGCTATGGGTAGGAATGTAGATTGACTGGTAAATCGAGAGCTTTGCAGCTCAGCTGCTTCTTTACCATGACAGGCAGTACCAATCCATCTGTTAATCTCTCGTTCCATAGTCCCCTTACTCGTGAACAAGACTCCAAGATACTTGACCACCTCCACTTGGGGCAAGGTCACTTCACCAAGTCGGATGGGGGTATTCCGCCTTTTTCCAACTTAGAACCATGGCCTCAGGTTTGGATGCGCTGATTCTAAATCCAGCCGTTACTCATTGGGTCCACATCAGCTGCAAAAAGCAGAGATGAATTCACATGGTCCCCAAACCGGACACCCTCCAGCCCCTTACAACACCTGGAAAACCGGCGAATAAGGGCAGCCCTGCCATGCACTGGGAACAGGTTTGACTCATTGTTCTCAAATGTTACGACCCCTCCCTCGCAAGATGTGACAAGCTCTTGGACCGAACATTGAGGAAGTATAACAGGAAGTAAATTAATTCAAAAGCAAGCTAGCAAATACACAACACAAACTCAAACACAACACAAACATAAACAAACAATAATCAAGCAATGCATTTCACAGGTTCAGGGAAACTCAATGGGGTTGACAAACAATAATACACATGAATATAAACTTAATGCAAGGACCTACTTCCAAACAAGTATATAAGTATTTAATTCACCAAAAAAAAAACAATAAAATGAGGGCTGCTGAAATCAAAGCACAAACTAAAGTTTTACAAACTTTCACACAACACACATGCAAGCCGTACCACCGCACACCAACTGAACCTGTCCCTGGATTGCTCCAAAGTAGCCTAAAGTAAAAGTGAACGTTACGAAAGGGACGTGGATAAACTAAAAGGTGAGCTGTAAATGAAGCATGCGACTGCTGTGGTAATCGAAAGTGTGAAACAAGAACGTAGCTAATAATAAACGAAGAAAACTAAGCTAAACTAAGAATGCTTAACCCAAACCAGAGAGTGTGGAAGAAAGAGAGAACAGGGGAGATGAGACGCTGCACTTTGGAGAGTGATACCTTCGTTCTTTTCGAAGCCCGAAAAGGAGACTCACAACATAAATTAACAGATCGCCAAGTTCTCGAGTTGAGAGTTAACGAAGATCACAGAGTTCACGGACTCAACGACTGACAGGAGAGACTGAGAGAGAGTGAGTGGTACTGATGCGGGTCTCTTAAATAGTCCCCCCCTTTTCACCTGATTGGTAAACACATGACGACATCAATCTCACGCACGCACATAAACACAAAATACATAAGCACATAATAAACATAAAATATTACAACACACAAATATAATAATTAACACTTCTGTCCAGTTGTACGGACCAAGCTTCTGCACTGTGTGAACAAGGACTGAACAACCCTTAGCAAAGGGCTCGGTAACCCAATACTCCCAGAGCACCCCCCACAGGGTGCCACAAGCTCCACAAAACACTTGTGGACTGGTTGGGCAAACTCTCACGAACCCTCCAGCACCCTGTAGAGCAGGGGTCACCAACCTTTTTGAAACCGAGAGCTACTTCCTGGGTACTGATTAATGCAAAGGGCTACCACTTTGATACCCTCTTCTGAATTTATTAATAATTAAGGATATTCATCTCTGCAAAGACACTGAACATGTGAATTATTTCTCACACTGAATATGAATTTAATTAATTAAATAAGTAGTAAACAAATAAATAGTTATATGCAACACTTTATATTTATGATTTGTCTTAGTGCAAGTGTTATTTAAATTGAAAAAAATATATACAAGTTCAAAACACTTCAAAATGATCACTTCTACAAGAGTCCAAGAAAATCACAATGTACAAATAATAAATCATATAAATACAAAAAGTGAGCAAAGATCTTTTTTTTTTTCATTGTTAACATTTTAACAAACCCAAATGTTACATTTTACAAATGCATTGAACCAAATCTGGTATCGGTTTCTTTCAGTTATTGGGAAGCCGGGCATTGCGTGCGGTTTACCAGTATGTTGTACTCTGAGTGAGTTTTGAGATGGTGTCGCGAAATTTCTCTCCACGTTGTGCCGCTTGACCACCACCTCCACAGTCGTCGCGCAAATGAGACAGAGGAAATAAAAAAAACCTTTACCTCGCATTCGCCGCGAATATTAAATGATCTTTCTATGAGTCAGTCGTCTCATTTTCTCTGCGGTGCTTGTTTGTCGTAGCGCATCATACTTACCTTTCAACTCTCCCCGGTCGTAGTTCATATATATATATATATTAATTTTCTTTAATTTATATATTATCACATCAAGCTTACAGGCAAGTGTCATTTAAACAAGAATAGCAATCATAATAAATTAGATTCAGCTCACTGGAAAGTGGAGCTATTTGAGCTATTTTTAGAACAGGTGGCGGGTGACTCATTTGGTCCTCACGGGCGACAAGGTGCCCGCAGGCACCAGACACCCCTGCTGTAGAGGGTATAGAACTGGTCTGATGTTAAACACCCATAAACAGTCACCAGTCACCATTCCATTGCTTGATTTTATGTTATATGTGTCTACCAAAAAAAAACTTACTGAACATTCACAACTTATTTACTTAACCACACAATAAATGAGCTTCTGTAACATTTTAAGTAAAACATTTCAAGTTTACTCTATAATATGAGGAAAAATGTCTCTCTCTTGGGCAAATCAATACATTGAACATTCCCCGCATTACTGCTGGAAGAACAATCTCACATAACAAGCCCTTGTAACAGCCCTCAACATTGATAAGTCTGAAACTCAATAAAGATGGCACAGTTTCAATTGCTTTTCTTGGCACAAGGTGCAGAGAGCTTCTGTTTGTCAGTGTCAGTCATTAGTCTTAAAACGATGCTATTTGTCCTTCAAGGCAGCATCAGGAGAACAATTTCTTTCTCGGGCGCACACACACAAACACACACTGACTCCATCGTTTGTCAATTGAGAAGACTTGCTTTAGGTGCTCCTTATGCTGATTTTAATCTTTATTCACCTAACAACTTCAAGCAGTTGCAAGATACTGTGGTTGCTTCGCAATCAGATTACTTCAAATTAGTAGATAAACAAGATCTGTCGTTCAAATAACAAGTTTCGGGAGGAGCTTATAAGGAGCTTCCCCTGTTTATAAGCCAGAGCTTCATTAACCGGTCTAACTACACGAATTGTGAATGTTTTACCACCAATTTTGTCAAATAAAAAAAGTTTAGGTAGTTTCAGAGATGGAAGTGGTATTCCTTTATTTTCATTAATGAATACAATGCAGTGAATGAAAAAAAGAGACAGCAGCATCCTTTGAGAGCAGCAATTCTTCTAAAGGAACTCACTGTTGGGTGGTAACATATTGCAAAACTATCCATTCGGTGGATGGAGCATTTTCACATCCTTTTGTATCTTCTTGCAATTTCACAAACTCTCTGTGATGAGATCAGGGCTCTGAGGAGGCCATGGCATTATTTACAGAACTTCTTGTTCTTTCGTTATGCTGAAGATAGTTCTCAATGACTTTGGCTGTGTGTTTGGGGTGGTTCGGAAAATTTAGGACCAATATTCACTTCCCTGATGGTGTTACTTGATGGATTTTTATCTGGCTGTAATTCCCAGCATTGTAAACACCCAAATCTCCTACTTGCTTAACAAAAATGCAGCCCCAAATATTCAAGGAACCGCCGCATGCCACCCAACTGCCGTTTGCTACAGGGAAATGTTTCTGTCCAGTCCAAAGCTGCTGTCGCCATTTTGCTGCACCCCAGATTCTATTTTTTTTTTTTTGCATACTTTGGTTGCCTGACCTTGATCTCACATTGGTGGTGTGGCTTTTTGACTTTCAATGAAGACCACCTCTGGTCAGACCTATCCGAACAATATATGTACCAGGGTTCTACTGTTTCTGCCAGATTTGTACAGATGGCAAATTGAAGGATAATTTTCTTGAGGTGCCTTTTATCTACTGCCCAACCACTGCAACTTCAATGCTCAAGTTGGCAAAACAGAAGCATATCTTGATCCTCTAGTCGCCTTTAAAATCTCTGAGAGACCTTGTTGATGCAGTGCAACTACCTTTTGGTTTGTTGCTGTGGTAAACCTTGCCATGCCAAGAACATCTCTGTTTCATGACTGAATTTCAACCTGCATGTGACAATGATGACCATTGGCACCTATTTGGTTTAAACGATGGGTCCAACACCTGGTTATAATCTTACGAAATCTCAGCAAACGTACCTACAAGAATCGATGCTGGCAAAAGGTAGTGACAGCAAATATTGATTAATAAATGGACAAGGAATAATTAATAAAATCATTATTTAAATTTCTCAAAGTGTTCTTTGCTTGTTGCATTTTTTCACTCCTGCCTAAAACATTTGCTAAGTACAGTATTTTAAATTACATTTTCAGCATTGTAAAAGTATTCCCATTGGCATTTTTTAAGCTTAGACCAGATCGAATTCAAAGTGACAGACCTTGATAACCTTTCGTGTTGTCATTGTTCTCGTGGATCATTGTCTAAAACACACTTACCCCCAACTGGCTGAAAGAGCATGGGTTATATATTCATTACCACCAAACAGAGCAAATGACAGATTTCTCATAAATGAAACTGTGAGTGGTGCACATTTTAGGGTTCTCCGAGAACGGAGAAAATCTTAAAGGACCTTTCGAACCCTTGGAAGGCAGACAGGCTATAATTTGAGCTGTGAGTGGTCCACTCAGGTGTTGTAAAGGAGTCCTGGTGTGAACTGAAATGTGCTCTATCTTGATGCCATAGCACTTTAGCACCAAACAGCCCTCAGAGTGAACAGTGAATTATAGCAGTTATATTGTTCTCACTTGAAAGGCAAAACCTTTCTATTTTAAACATAGCTCCCCTCTCTGCAATAAAAACAAACTGTTTTGTGCGTTTCTGAAACTGCTAATAAGACACATTTCATTAGCTGCAACTGCTCCCTCCAGACAATTCTTGCCACTTAATGTCCACAGATTAAAGGGATACCTTATTTGCACAACAATGAGGATGAGGAAAGGATGCTAGACAATCATTAGTCTGAATGAAAAAAAAAGGAATTGCTCAAGATACTAAGAGTTTACATTTGGCTTTAAGAAAGTGTTAACAATAAAGACATACCAAAAAAGAGAGGCACAATTTGCTTCATTAACAATTCAATGTTACACAAAAGAAAAGGGGACCACTTCTTTGTTTACGCCTTGGCTGAATGGGCAAATTAAATTTATTACTAATAACTAATTATGTGTGCATTTTTTTTGTTGCTATATTTTAAGAGCATTGTCAGCCTTTAAGAAGAATAGCACTTTTTAATTGAATTTCCCTCAACTTACTGTCACGATCTCAGGGGTGGTTAGCAATTTGGACCCAAAAGCATCCAAGTCTTTAATATGGATTGGCAAAGGAACAAAAACACAAAATACTGCCTTTGGTACGCAGGTTAAAAGTTACAAAAGGAAATCCAACTGAAAAAGTCTTCTAGTCAAAACTGGAACAGAAAATAGTCCACTGAAGAGTTGAAACAGCTAGGCAAAGGCACGGCTAGGAACTTCCAGTCCAAGGAACAAAAAAAGTCAATAATGCTGGTAATCCTGAGGGAACAAGAGCGGAAGAGATTGTCCAACCAAACATAGAAACCTCTCAGTGAGATGAACTAGTGACAAGAGCAAGAAAACAGGGGTTTAAATAATAAAAATAAACAAGCATCAGGTGGCAACAATAATAACAAGGGAACCTATGGGGGAGGGGAGATAGGAGACCAATCAAGGAGAAAAGCACAAAATCCCTGAAATATCAGGACTGTGACACTTACATACTATGGAGTGATTATTCATTGCATGCCACACACTCTAATACTTGTCTGGACCTCCCTTTAGCTTTGATTATGGCACACATTCGCTGTGACATTGTTTCGATAAGCTTCTGCAATGTCTTGAGATTTATTTCTATCAGGTGTTATTTTTTTCACCAAGATCTTGCATTGAAGATGGTAGAACACATCTCAAAGATTCTCAATGGGTCTCAGGTTTGGACCCGGTGGTGGTCAAACCATGTGTGAATATGATTCTCGGATATCGGATTATGCCGGTGACGTGAGGAAAGAATCAATCCATTAATGAAATCACCTTCAGTAGATTCAGGTAGTCAGCTGACCTCATCCTTTGAGCACTTCCCAGACCTGAGGAACTACATCAACCACAGATCATAACACTGCCTCCACAGGCTTGTACAGTAAACACTGCGCATCTACCTCTTTTCTGACCCTGATGCGCCCATCACTCTGGGTCAATCTGGACTCATAAGACCACATGGCCTTCCTCCATTTTCGAATAATTTTTTTTTCCGGTTAACCTCATAGATTAATGGTTTTCTTAAGGCTAAACAGCTGTTAAGCTCCAATTCCTTGGGCTCTCTTCACATTGCGATTGTGGAAATGCTCTTACTTTCACTGTTAAACATGGTTCTGCTGTTGTTTTTCTCCTATTTGATTTCACCAAAGTGGAAAAAAATGTTTTCTTTGAAGACTCCGTCCTCACTAATATTCCAGTTTTCTAAGCGTGCTGGTCAGCTCTCAACTCAAATTTAGTCTTTCTGCTATCTCCTTAAAAGTTTTCTCTGATAAATGACTGCATGCATGCTGGGGACATCTTATTGGCTGGTGAGGTTTACGAAAAAAATATGGAGAACCAGGAAAACATGAAGATGAAATGGAGAGGTTTTTTTTCTGGTTACGTTAGATTTAAGCATCTTTGTGTTGTTTTCCTAGTGAAGGATACTAAACATCCTCATTTTATGTTGGTGATTTGCATTAGCTCGTTGAATTATGAGTATTATCTTTAAAATAGTATTTCAATAAAAGTTGTGAACACAATAATCATTTTGAGTTACCACTTTTTTTATTAAACATTGAACTTTTTTTAACAATGTTAAATGCGCCTTCTCTTCTATATGATATTGGTCTTTTTGCAAGAAGTAAAAAATATGTCTTTTATGCAGCCAAAGCTACTGCCGATATCCATGGTTTGTTTGCCAGACAATGTATATCATAGCTTTCTGTATAACAAACATAAATGCAGAAAATCTTTACAATGCCAATTTTTACCATGCCACTGCTTTGGGTTGTTGTTACAAAGTACAAGAGGGACACTGCATCATAAAACTATATCAAGACCCAAGAAGAGCACACGTCACCCCTCTCCTCATCTCTCTCCACTGGCTTGCCATTGAAGCTCGAATCAAGTTCAAATCATTGACGCGGACATACAGGACAGTCACAGGCTCCGCTCCTTCATACCTCCACGAACTCCTCCAGCTCTAAGTCCCCTCCAGATGCCTCCACTCAGAAAATGACCAGCGTCTCATGGTCCCATCTCAGAGCGGCAAAAAATCTCTCACCAGGACCTTCTCCTTCACAGTTCCTGGCTGGTGGAATTCCATTGCCGTCCCATTACGGAAAGCTGAATCTCTCTACGCCTTCAAAAAGCAGCTAAAAACTCTACTCTTTCGAGAGCACTTACTAACTTAACGTACTTACTTACTAACTTAACATAAGCACTTACTTACTAACTTAACTAAAAAAAAAAAAAAAAAACCTCTGAAGCACTGTTTTGATCTGTACTAGCCCGAATGTGTTCTATGTGTATGTCTACTGATCCATCCACTTTGTACCAAACTGCTTGATGTTTACTCCCAATGTAAGTCGCTTTGGATAAAAGCGTCTGCTAAATACATAAATGTAAATGTAATGTAATTGTAAATGTAAGACCGCATACTGTTTGCAGGACAGCGGGGTCTTTGCCTTGACTCTTCTAGTCCCAGTGCCAGAATGATGTATAGTGCTGGGACAAAAGTTTAAAGACTTCTCGTCTTGTCCTTTGGTTTAAATGGTATTGTTTGGCATTCTATACAGTAGCTATATATATATATTTGGATGGATGGATAGATATGTGTGTGTGTGAAAATATAAAAATGAAGTAAAAATGTTACATAACTCCAAACTAAACCAAAAATAAAATGTTGTGCAGTTATCTCTGTGCATCTGGAAAACATAGCCTTGCTTTCCTGGAGGAAAAGTTTACAATTCTCTTCCACAAACTGCTGGTGGTTTATTTATTGCCCTGGACATACAGAGAACAGAAGGCTGAGAGAGAGAAATGACTAAGAAGAGAGTTCAAACATCTCTGATATTAAAAAGGCATTTCTGACCTCCAGGATGCCCACAAATATGATTTGGTCATGTTCAGCAAAGATGACTAACAAGTGGACAGAAGAAAAGAGGGAATGAAAACGAGGCAAAAAGACTGACAGTGTTTGTCAAGATTGAGCCTTTTCTTCAGGAAAGCGCAGTGATGTGTGAAGCTGAAGATGCTCGGACTCAAACTTCAGCCTCTTCAGGCATAAACAGACTCAAAGTTTTAGCATTTTCAGCTTTTAGCAAAACTGGGAGCATTTTTTTTTAATGGTTTGACGACAGCGTGTTGCTATTGTGTTTTTGTGACAAGGTCACGGCTAGCTGATTTCCACACAAACTGTCAGATGACGCCTCACTCGGTCAGCAGCTGCCTCAACGATGACTACCAGGCTTGCCTAACGTCCTACACCAGACTCATTGGTAAGAACAACATGGTTACATTGGTAAACCTTAAAATAAATACAGCGTTTTCATAGAAATACAATAACAATGTATTTCTGTTTCAAATTAAAACTGTATATGAACAGATTTACGGATATCATATAATATTATTATACAATATTATTCCTAAACCAAATTAGAAGACTCTGAAAGCAAGGTTTAAGAAGATTTAATAGAAAACGGGGCTTTATTTAGCTTAAACATAGAAGAGTCAGCTAAAAAACACTGCTCCGAGAAATAAAGACAAAGATACATGGGGGGGAGGGAAGGAGTTCAGAGAGGAGACCCTTTCTTTTGAACACAAAGTCATATATCAACCAGAAATTATGAGAATTCATACTTTTAAACAAAGAGTTGTGAACCCATAAATGTTAAACTGGGAAAACAGGATGTTTTTTCATTATAGAAACTTTTTTTTAATTTTAACATATCAATAACATATTAATAATTGACGTTTAATTTTGACCCAGTACTCTATGAATCCATAACCCATGTTCTTTCCAGCTGCCATTAGTTCATTCCTTCTATAAATAGCAAAAATATATTATAATAATAATATGATAGTGAAAATAAATAAAAATAGTCATTCCCAAACTAGCACATCATTAACTCCATCACAGCTGTCTTACGAAATAGGCTACATTCATCTTATTATCCAAAGGCAATTCAACTGATTTGTTGAGGTGCAAAAATGAACCGATATTTCTGTACAATGCTAAATATTATGAATGAAACAAAAATGAATCACCAAGTGCTGCACAGAAAGTTTTGGTGAGCGGTAGGTGGTCACCCGTATATTTCATTTCCTGAATTTCTCATCTCTTTAACATGTTCTTGTTGTGCAAGCACTTCCAAGCAATTTCATGGCTTCAGAGTCATATTGTCGAAAAGTAAATTCTGTCCATTATTCAGAATGGATTCATGTTATTTTGGTGGAAATATGGCCTGCCAGAGCTGCCAGTGATCAGATTTTGATTATTTCTTTTACTTATTTTAGTGAAATACATTGTCTTTTATTGCGTTTTATTTTTAACAACTCTAGTTTGAGTTGTTTGTTCTTGTGTTTCGAAGGGAAAAATTCCTATTTATTACTTGTTATATAACTGGCCTCTCTTGCTAACATGGTGATTTCTATCAGGACCTACTGTAACCATAGAAACTTTCATTACTTATGTACCACAACAAATCCAGGGCCCAAGTCAAAAGCCAATGTAGTAGTCCATGAAACACTACAAATGATGTCTGGTCCATGTCTTGTGTGCCGCATTAAAACCAAAACCACCTCTGCAAGACTCATGGCAAGTTTGTCCCATATTGCGAAAAGCCCATACTAGATGAATTGCAAACCGTTGCTTGTTTTAGTTAGGGATAAGATATAAATTTATAGATCAATTCATAAATCATCTCGTCGTTGTAGTGGTGAAATTTACATAACAGACACTAGTGTCCATTTTGGAAACTGAGTAAAATAGTCAATGGGTACAAGTACCGCAAAAAAAACAAACAAACAAAAAAACAGATAGCGATGGGCTTGTTTCTTCGGTCATAAATCAATTTCTTTTGTTGAAGTCAATGACCAGTTTTCCACCTCTCCAACAGGTACAGAGATGACTCCAAACTACATAGACTCAGGACACTCAAACTTTACCATCTCCCCATGGTGTACCTGCAAAGGTAGTGGAAATCAGGAGGAGGACTGTGAGAAGTTTCTACAAGATTTCAAAGAAAACACCTGCCTCCGTAAGCTTTTCCTCTGTTATTTAAGCGTCTCACTTCATTAGGTTTGATCCTATTCGGAATGGATCCTCAGCAATTTCTTAAAAACTGAGATTGAGGTTGTCTTTTTGTTTAATTGTGAGCAGCTGCCTTTTCAAAGTTTAGAATCTTCAGAAATCTCTTCCCATGCGTGAAAGCTTTACCCACCTGCCCAATCATAAACGTCAGAATGTTTATTCATGGCATGGCTGTTAACACAAATTAAACATGTAGCCTGAAGCTATATAGGGCTCACTCGTTTGTTTTTCTGCTACTGGCTGCCTCAGGAGTCCTGTTTTGGCATTGTTAGTGACAAAAGGACACTGCATTGCCGTGTAATCATTGGTTACTCTAAACAACAGCTAAAAATGGGATTATTAATATCAGTAGCAGATTTTCTGAGTTGAAAAGCTTTATAAAAATTGAAAGTAAGATTTGTGAATAGTCCACACAGTCCTATAACATCATCTTAATGCTGTGTGAATCTAGTTAAACGGACTATTTATACTTATTAAACTCAGTCACCCAGTCTCTCGAAACGGTCAAAGGTATTCCATTAATCACAGCATGGTGAAGCCCACTGAGTCCTATTTCCTAGACCATCACATCAACTGCAACTCGACCTCTGCAAACATGCCTAAGATTCACCCTGAGACTAAAGTGTTGATTATCATGAAGTTAACGACAAGATACACTGCTGATGTGGCAGACATCTTCAAGTACAGACACTAAAAAGAGTGATTTGAAGAGACTGGAGACATTTTGGACAAGCTCGGGTTAGGCAGACCATGCTGGACAACAGCTCGAGGGGACCGTTTGTTTGTTTGCTCCAAAATCCAAGTCTAGTCCATTTTACACTGTAGCAGAGCTCCACGAGACCTGGTCACCTGAAGTCCTTGTGTCACCAGAACCGTTTGTCTGATTCTGTCTTGAAATGGCCACCATGGTCGAGTCAGTGCCCAGAAGGTAAATTTTTCAGATGAATCTTCTTTTGAATTACACCACAGTCACCGGAAATATTGCAGGAGTCCTACTGGAGTCTGCATGGAATTGTTATGTTTGAAATTAAATAATTGATCTGGGAACTCATGTTGACGTGATTCTTTTGCGACGCAGTGACAGTAAAAATTAAGGGGAAGAGTGTAAAATCCGACATTGTTTGCACGTCAGCTGGAAAAACAGTTGCTGCCCTTAATCTTTAGTGTGCTTTGCATAAGACCCTGTTTATGGACTTTGTAGTTACATGCCGTAGCCTTTTTGCCTTCATTCAAAACACAACTGGGACTGCTCTTTCTTTCACACGAATGAATGAACCAAAGACATTTGAATTTTGGGTCTAGTAATTAAATTTACATGGAAACATTTCTTGGTTTGTCATAAAAAAACGTACAAATTCTCCCCAGACAAATGCTTCGCACATAAAACAATTACCAGAGTCACACAGAATTCAGAATTGAACATTTTCGTCCTTGTTTGTTTTTTTCTAGCAATTAGCCACGGCAATCTAAAATGTGCTGGTGTTGCACAATTAGCTTTTAACTGAACTGCTGACCATCGATAACTCTGCCTCGCTCCTCACAAACTTGGAGCAGAATACACATATTGCTTTCCTCCTCAGGGGATACAGTGATTTAATCCAGCTCTCACCGATTTTATACGGAAGCATTCTTTCATGAGAATATGCTTTGAAGCTGAAGTTGTTTTTCCTTTTCATTTGCTAAAGGAAATGCCATCCAGGCCTTTGGCTATGGGTCGCTGCCCAAGCCTGATCCTCAGCCAACTACAAGCTCAGTGAAGCCTGATTCTGAGCTTACTGCCATTGTCCTCAAAACAACCCTGGAACCTGCAGAGGAGCCCTGCACCAGATCGTCTTGTGATCAATTAAATGTAAGTCCGATCTAATTGGGTTAGAGACCAATTAACATTTAAATGTTATGTTTATCAGAGTCATTGTATTTCTTGATTTCCTTATCAGCCGTATCAGTTCACCTATTCCACATTTGGGTGCTCACTGTTTTCTATATATGTAGAAATAGTCCTTAAAGTCTGCAGAAAAGATCTGTTTAGTGAAAGAACAGGTACTTTTTAAATAATCCTTTTAAAATAAGGTTACATGACCCTATTTAGGGTTCATCTGGATTACTTACGGGAAAAAATGGCAATTCGATCTACACAAAAGTGACCTACTATAATAAGTAGACACAAAAATGCTTGAAAACAGTTCCTTTCTTCCACAGCTCTGGCACGGTTCCGAATGAGTTTACTCTAAAAGTCAATAACTGAAGCTCATTGGTCTTTTGGATCATTTGGAGAATTTTTTTTATATATATTTTTAAAAGATAGACATTAATACTCTTTAATGCTTGATGACTTATATATTGAAGTGAAAGTAAAGTGAACATGCCATTAGGATAGGTGCATCCAAGTATAGGTGCATCCAAGTGCACACACACAAAGCAGTGAACACACACCCGGAACAAAGGGCAGTGGAGCCCGGGGAGCTGTGGGGAAACTGGTGACTTTCTCAAGGCCAACAGGTGGTTGCCACAGGTGGGAGAGAGTTTTAACACTCATCCCACTACCAAATGAAGCTGAGGATCGAACCGGCTACTTTTTGATCTCCAGTCAGTCACCTTATCCACTAGGTCACAACTGCCTATAAACATGGATAGCAACCAGAAGAAAACAGTCTGCCTGAGTTCTTTCTTTCTTGCTACTATGGCTCTGAAAGATCAACAATGCTTTTATACAATGCAAAAAAACACTGAAAATATTCTGAAATGTTATTTACATTTGTTTCATTTCATACATGTAAACCACCAGCACATAATTTTGACAATACATCGCAATACAAAACTGTCACAATATGTGTATTTGATTCATGGAGTGATTGTGATTCTAGTCACTTCTGAAACTTCTTTAGCTTGTCTTCTCGTTTTATGTAAAAATAACCTTTGAGACATTTATCCTTTACTCACATTTTAAACAAGAAAGATTCTAAAATTTCACGTATACTAAAAAAGATGACTTAATGCAAACAGTAACACTGCCCCCTAGTGGATGGATGGTATCAAATGCTCTCATATATTTAATAATTTTTAATCATTACATTTTATATTAATAATGCTAATTAATGTTAGCCTATTTTCTGAAAATAAGACACGCTAACATGTCATTATGATGTATTGCCAATATGGGGCAGTATAAGATGGATGGGCGGAAGTGAGTTCACTTTATGAGGTTAGGTCATTAAGATGCAATATATTTTAAAATGTGAAGCATATCATTTCCTAGACATAATATTGAGGTATGTATAATAGCATAAGCAGAGTGTATCGTCACATAGTTTTAAAACCATTTATCTATTTATTTAACGTTTTTTTACTTGAAAGAACTTGTCAAGGAGAATTAAATTGATATTAACGTACATAAAAAAGCAGATTTGAAGGTGATGAAAATAATAAACACGCTCTTACCACTGTCAGGTTCTGTTAAAAGCTTTATTTGCTCGTGTAACTGAAGATGTCTTGGTGAAAATAACACATTTACACTTTGAATTACTGGTACTTCGCACTGTTTCCCCACTGATTAGACTAGTTGACAAAAGTCAGGTAATGAATAGTCATAATTGAGATTTGTAGATGAGTTGTATATTTGTAAACAAACACACGCTGGTAAGCCGTTCTTCACCTGAGTGCAAAACACTCTCCGTTTCATAATTAACATTTTACATTTGAATTCATTAAACCAATGAGTGGCACTGGAAACTGCATAATAGATGAGACAAATGTGTTCACACAATTTCCCAGAGGAGATGAAAGCTGCATGCCACTATTAACACAGTTTGGTTGTGTGTTGGCAGGGTGGGGCGGGGGGGAGAAGCAGAGCAATGCTTAATTTATTGAAAATAAAATGGTAATTAGCACACTACCCAAGCAGGAAGCTTATAATTAGCGACCGCCTGGGGGAAACATTGTCAAACTTCACATTTTCCCCATAATTTTGAAACTTGGCAGATGTGCATCACAGGTTCACCCTTTTACTGGAACTCGTAGATTTCTTCTGGTCTGACTAAAATGAAAGATGAATAGTTTGCCATGAGCCATTTTTCTCATTCTGACAGGTAGAAGGAAATGGCTAAAGTGTCGCTCTGTTTATCATGTTTTAATTCCAGGCAAGGTTTGGCATCAGAGTGATTTTTAGAGGTGAAGTTCTGAAAGAGTGCTTTGCTCTCTGGAGCAGGTCCATTAGTTTGCCCAAGGCAGCAGAGATGTTCCTTTGCATAATCAACATGTAGATGTGACCCGTCTGCTCGGACCATTCTGATCACTTCAGCCACATCTAACATTATAGCTCATCGTTATAAGTGCCACAGTCTCAAACGCTTCGTTTTGAATTGCGCCAAAATGCCTTTAAAAACTTGATTTTGACATCAACTTTTGTACTCTTTGATAGAGACACTCTCATAAAATTTCACAGTCTGTACCAATGCATACTTGTCTGGTTAGATTTGGTAAGTTCCAATCTCAGAGCTTGTTGTGTATATACAGGATCTTCTAAAAAAATTTGCATATTGTGATAGGGTGCATTATTTTTTGTAGTGTACCGATAAACATTAGATTGTCATATATTTCAGATTCATTTACACACAACTGAAGTATTTCAAGCCTTTTATTGTTTTAATATTGATGATTTTGGCAAACAGCTCGTGAAAACCCAAAAGTTCATGAAAAGGTTCTCTAAACGAGGTATTAACCTAATCATCTGAATTAACTAATTAACTCTAAACATCTGCAAAAGATTCTCGTGGCTTTTATAAACTCCCAGCCTGGTTCATTACTCAAAACCGCAATCATGGGTAAGACTGCTGTCCAGAAGACCATCACTGACACCCTCAAACAGGAGGGTAAGACTCAGAAAGAAATTTCTGGACAAATCGGCTGTTCCCAGAGTGCTGTATCAAGACGCCTCAGTGGGAAGTCTGTGGGAACTAGCACTGGACTCTTGCTCATTTGGAAATCAAGGTGGTAGAATCTGGAGGAAGACTGGGGAGAGGGAAAAGCCAAAATGCCTGATGACCAGTGTCAAGTACCCACAGTCAGTGATGGTCTGGGGTGCCATTTCAACTGCTGGTGTTGGTCCACTGTCTTTTATCAAGGGCAGAGACAATGCAGCGAATTATCAGGAGATTTAGGATCACTTCATTCTTCCATCTGCTGAAAAGCTTTATGGAAATGAAGATTTTTTTTTTCAGCACGACCTGGCACCTGCTCACATTGCCAAAACCACTGGTAAATGGTTTACTGATCATGGTATTACTGGTGCTCAATTGGCCTGCCAACCCCATAGAGAATCTTTGGGATATTATGAAGAGAACGTTGAGAGACACCAGACCAAACACTCTGGATGAGCTTAAGGTCACTGTCAAAGCATCCTGGGCCTCCATAACACCACAGCAGTACCGCAGACTGATTGCAAAAGGATTCCCGACCAAATATTGAGTGCATAACTGAACATAATTATTTGAAGGTTGACTTTTTTATATTAAAAGCACTTCTTTTATTGATCAGATTAAATATGCATTTTTTTTTTAGATTTTATGAGCTGTACTCCAAAAACATCAATATTTAAACAATAAAAGGCTTGAACTACTTCAGTTGTGTGTAAATGGATCTAAAATATATGAAAGTCTAATGTTTATCTGTACATTACAGAAAATAATGAACTTCATCACAATATTTTTTGAGAAGATCCTGTATATAGAATATGACCAGTATTACGTGGCATATTTCAGTCAGTCGCTAGTCAATCGAACCAAGGAAAAGACAAACCAAACTTTTAGTGGAAAAACTCAAATTACGAAATTTACATCCAGACACATCTACAATAACTTTTGACACTGTTGGATACAAGAAAATCTTGTTTAGCAAGTTCTGTGTCTACCATTGTGTTTTACATTTATGGCATACTACACATTTAATTGATTTTTAATGTTATTAAAATGTCTTATTTCCTCAAAATTCATCAAAATGGAGTTATGTCAGTTTGAAAACAAAAAAACTCTTCATTTTACTTTCTATTTATGTTATTGTGACTATTTCAAAAATACGAATGTGGCCAAATAAGTTAAACTTGACTGTAAAAGTCCAACCAATAAGAAGACGGCCCACCACTTTTGCTTGTTTAGCGAATAGCTTGCACTGTTTACAGAGCCTCGTGGCAAATCTATTTCACAGAAATACCAAATATGTCTTTTTTTACTTCAAGATTAGTGTTGTTTTTGATTAGTTAGGCTCCAGCTACTCCCTGTCATACTAATAGGAGAGTCTATATATGATAAATGTATATTCATAAACATCTTATGTAATATCCAGGGTGTACCCCAGCTTTTCCCATAGTGAGCTAGCTTAGGATTTAATCTTGTCTAGCGTGATCAGTGCATCCCTCGACCGAGTGCAAAGAAAGTCGTGCTGTGTTTCATGTAAACAATCAGACAAGTGTGAGAGTTTGAATGCAGAGAGATGAGGCGTGGAGGAGTGCGTGCGAAATGGCAGGCGGTGTTGAGAAGTGAAGAGAAAAGAGCAAGCATTAGCAGAGATCTGCGCTCATGTCAACAGGCAGACGACACACATCAGCGCTTCTGCTAATTAATTGGCTTTTAGTCACTGTCCTTTTTTTCCTCAACCCTTTGCCTGTCACCACGCACATCTCCCCACCCTCATTGCCAGCTGCACTGAGGCGTTTGCAAAGCCTGCATGGCTCTAATTATTCATGTTTACATGGGAGACTCTGGAAGTTCACTGCACGAGCTAATGCTAATTCAACACAAGCACAGCATTCAAATCTCAGACACAAAAAACACATACACTCTCACTAACTCACTTAGGTAACTGCAAAATTGGTCATAACCTAGAAGATAAACATAATGAGGTGACTTTTCTAGGGCTGAAATGCACCTAGTAATTGTGTTGTTTATTTGCACAAGTTGTTTTTTTAGCACCCACGTTGCTGAAGGAATTATGCAAATCAGACAATGGTGCAAAACACAGTAAAAGCGCATCTGTGATGAATGCAGATGCCAAAGAACAATTCCACAATCTTGTGAGGTATGTGAGCGGAATAGTGTAAGAAATCATGGCTCTGCGAAACCTGAACTAATAAAGCTGATTTGCATGTATTTATCCTTGTAAAAGTTACCAACAAAATGGGTGCATTTCTTTAAAAATATATGTCGTTAAATTGAATAGGAGATGTGCGTCTCCTCAACAAGACACAGAAGTCAGCATAGCAATCCCCCAAGCTCTCTTTAACAGCCTGTGCAATGCCCGTCCTAATGGTCCTTCATGCTCTATCTTTTAATCAGAGGAGGAGAGATTAAGATTGATTGGGTCATAAGGAAACAACGCTATATTTAGAGAAGCCTGACTACAGGGGCAACAAAAGTGAAGCAAGTACATCTGAATTGACAAAGTCACGGCTACTTGACCAGTCTCTGTTGGAATTGTCTCTGTGCCAGAATTTGATTAATCCAGCCGCTTGAGAGACGCAAACAGATGCTTAAATACACACAGTAGTTCACAGGTTCATTGTCTAGAACTGCTGGTATTTTAACCAGGATTGGTGGATATATAAATGTACTAGGTGGGCTGTAAGTGGATGGATGGAGATCTGTGACGAGAGGATGGAAGATGCGGTAGCTTGATTGATGTCAGGTGGTTAATTAGGTATAATTAGGGGTGTGATCATGAGCTTAACTGTGGTAACCCATGCTAACTCCTCCCGAAACTTGTTAATTAAACATCACTTAACAATTAAGGGATCATTCAGCATTTTAAATGCAAATATAAATGAGAAATATATTTAGGTAAAATAGCTTTTAAGAACCAACACATTATTCATCGATTGCTGAGAATGCTGGGAAATTTTCCATAGACTTAACATGGGGAGAAATTTTAACTTAATCTGAGAACCTCATAGAAACCTGCAGAGGTTAGCAGTCTGTGTGAAAACATACCAAGCAGTGTGCAAAAGTTTTTGAACACCAGGCTCTGGAAAGCTTAAATATTTACTTAAAATATCCAACGGCAATATCTTCAAGGTTGAACATCTTGGAGAAATGTCGATTTGATTTTGTTAATCATTGTAACAAATAACAAAAAAACATCACTGACAGCGCCCTAGCAACCAAATTTTCTGAACTCGGCTTTAGTAAATGATAGAGACATGGGAGTTGGTTTATATAACTTATAATGACAACATACATATTATATTATACATGTAACATTATATAACCTCTTCATAGAAACTGTAGCAACCAGTTTGGCATCTCAATATGTTACTCATTTTGGCAAGGGTACCTTACTGACTCATTCATAGCAGAAAATGAATCACTGAATTGAATGTTTGCCTCCAAAAGCTATAACTTTTGTTATTTAAGAAACTCCTAGCAATTGTTAGATGAAATGAAATAGATTCAAGAATAAAAACACACAAGATCTGAGTATTTCTCTCAAAAACGCCTTCCATTTGGCCAATAAAACTGTGGACTAAGATGAGGGCTGAAAATGTACCCCTATGAAACAGGACGCCCCTACGAAGCTGCATACATCAACCAAATATTTTTGCATCACTCTTGATAGTTAAGTTTATAAAAAGAATTTATAATTTATAAAAAGTATCATACGTGAGTCTGTGTAGCGTTAATATTATTTGGCCAAGGGTGGTGCATTACTCCTTTTTTGTTATTTGAATACATTTTCCTGACACATGTGACCAACATAGCATGGTATAAAAATATAACAAAAAATATTTTCAATGACAAAGCTATTTATTAGTGTAAAGCCCGTTTTTGAACGGGTTTTGTTCCACAATCCTATCCAGGGTGCAGTTATGCCTTGTAAAGTTTTTTCCATCGCATATCTTTTTTTCCTGTCCCATTTTCCACCCCACATCTGTATTATTGTCATTGGAAACACAGCTCTGGTAACAGCAGCCTCTTTCGCAATGACCTTTTAATTCTTACCCTTCTTGTGTAAGGAGTCAATAGTCATCTTTTGTATACATATTTTGAAAACTTGTTTTTTTACAGCTTTCATTACTGTCATCTTGCCCATGTGATTTGTAATACTAATAATAAAAAATGTACAGGGACGCTTTTAAGGTTCTTAAGGACAAATATTTTTTTATTTAGACACATACATTGATTAGTAACAAAGTAGAAAATGTAAATAGAATCATTGAACCTTAAAATAAACCAAGCCTAAACAAATATGTCTTTAAATTTGGTGTGTTCCAGAATATTAAGATAATTATGTTCTCCATCGATCGATCAGAGTACATTGGTATTCTCAGCTCCACTCAGCTCATCATGGAAACAAAATGCCTTTTGTTTAAAAGAGGCAAAAATCAGTGGTCAAAAGAAAAAAGCTTCTCTTGAAATCTTTACACCAAATTCAATAGTGATCGTGCATCACTGTTGATGACATGAAACACTTTTATTTTATTTTCAAGGTGTTGGCAATGATTACATCTCTTCTAAGCCTCAGTGGTATTATTGCAAATGCCAAGCTGGCGATGTGGTTGTACTGCAGACCTGGCTGAAAGCTCTCCGTCTTTATTCCAACATAATTGAAAACAGATTTATTGGATTAAGGCGACTCTGCACTACCTCAATCCCGCCCTTCTTTGTCATAAACAATAAGAGCTCAGACGTATTGACAAACAAGCTTTGATGGCCTTGTTTGGAGAAACAGTTTTTTTTTTAAGAGAAGGGGATGCTAGATTGAATGTATAGTTATTGGAGTCAATTGAAGGGAATGATTTGCACATCCTTGTAAAGACCTTCAGGGGCTTATTGCAGTCCTGCATTGCCTAAAATGACATGCTCTGAATCCGAAAACAATTCAGATAGTGCATGTGCATTTCTCTCGCTCTTGATGGTGACCTGTTTTTCTGGAATTCAGATTGATTCCTGTAAAAAAAGATGTTGGGAACTTGCCCTTCTGTCATTGACTCATTCATATTTAGTGGACTGCACAAAGAACATTACTGGAAAACATCCATCACATATTCCTGTAAATGATTCACTTGTTGCAAGATCAGGATATTTGCATGGCATGTAGACAGAGGCTGTGCCCCTCTTTTACGAACCCTTAAAGTTTAGACACAAAGGGAGCAGATTTAATCTAGGACTATAATAATTAGATATTATGAGAGAAATGTTATAATGTTTTATTGCTTTATCTTAATTCAGTATTTTGCCTTTCCTGAAGTGGAAAACTGTCATTGACACGTAACAGAAACTTGAAATTTATCCTTTCTTTCCACATTCTACCCTAAAATCTACAAATAATTAAATTTGACCCCAGCAATTGAAATTGAAAACCTCCAGAAATTGATTTTTTTCTAAAAGATTATCTGCGCAATGTCTCTTTGTAGTTTGGTGTGTGACGCTGTTTGATTGGATATATATATATAAGGCAGTTAATGCGAATCCCATTTACTTCCTGCTCTCTATCAGTACGCTCATGGGTGTTAGCATAAGAATTTTAAGAAGCTAAGACAATAACATACAAATATATTACAAAGAAAATTCCACATATATGAAAACTGCAGATATTAGAATTACCAGAAGTGGTGGTAAAAAAAAGTTGCTGGTTTTATGTCTTGGTGATGACTGACAGTATAAATGTTGGGACCTTTTTGATGCCGTTAGTCAACCCTGTCGTTCAAGTGAGGAGTGGGACCATATTGATTTTCCATTTATGGAACATGATGTGTCTGCTGGTGGTTGAAAGTAAACAGAAGGGTCAATGCTAGGAGTCTCATCCTCATCTGAGGAGGATGCCTCGTAATCAGGGTCCTCCTTCAGATTATCCTCTGATTCCACCACAATTTGCAACAACAGCAGATATTACAGTAAGGGTGGTAACTAAAATTGCTGCAGTTGCACACTGCACTGGGTATTAGGGGCAGCTGTTGAACAAAGAAGAGTCATGAATAGGATGTATGTATAATATATATATATATATATATATATATATATATATGATTTGTAAAACCAAAGATTCATTCTTCATGTCTTTATTAAATGTTTGACATTTCTCACAATGTAAATGAGTCAATGTATGATAAGTAATGGTTATGTAAATTGCTGGATTGGGTATTAGGGGCAGCTGTTGAACAAAGAAGAGTCATGAATAGGATGTATGTATAATATATATATATATATATATATATATATATATATATATATATATATATATAACAAGGTCAAAACCTCACAGTAAAATATCTTAACCTTGCTTTTTTTTCTCTTCAGGAACTTGATTGTTATCCATCAAATGACTGTGACAACGAAGAGCTGAAAATTCCCAAACCTGTAAGTTTAAGAATCATGTATTTAAATGAAAATCTAAATCAAAATAGAGCTGCAAGCAGTAATCAAAGGGCTCAAGAACTGTTAAACTTACTAGTTTAACCAGAAAATAATCTGTTATGATCACCAGGTGGCGCTATGACTTTTTTGGTATTGTTTTGGAGTATAAAATGAACATTTGATTTATTTTTGTTCGTTCAGCAATTTTCTTTTTTCCGTGAATCACAAATCATATTTTCCGTTCTGTGTAAAACTTTAGCACAGTGCTATATTTCTTTTTTGAAAACAGAAGTTTTCATGTACTTTTCTTCATTTGCTTTAGGTTCCTGGCAGCCAGTTGAACACACGGGTAGAGGATCCTGGGAATTCAAGCCCTGGTTCAAAAACCCTCGTTGAAATGTTGATCCTCAGTCTGTCGCTGGCTCTGGTAAACCTCACTATGTAGAGCGACCACAGGGTGGCAGAAAGAGAACCAGGCTGATGGAAAACCCTCCCATGATCATCTTCAGACCAAACTTTCACTCCTCTTCTGCATAAACACCAAACACAGTGATGCATATCTGAAGTATTGCTGCATTCATGGGAACAAGACATTGCAGAACGAGCAAACGGCCAAGAAACAGATCATCGATACTTAGCCGCTTGAGGAAGGTACCTAATTTGGTGGACCTACTTCCTGTTGACCATACAGCCATATAACAACATCGTAACGTACTGAACGTAGCTGTTTCCAGACAACAGATTACACCATCTCTGGGATAAAAAGTCCACTGCCCAGTTATTGGATTAGTCACGCTCTTTTTTGACAGGTGGTTTGACTCTCTCATTGTGTTTCCTTTTCATATCCATCACTTTTTTCCTACTTTTGTCCACCAGTCGAAATAGGACTAATTGCTTTATATAGTTCTAAGTTTAAATATGTATCTTGATGAAATGAGGTAGAGATTGAGGGCAGCAGAGTTCTTAATTCTGTTCAAACTTTGACAGATTTGAACAAGACAAGTGTTGAAGAGAAGATCATCAGAAGTTCATGTGGATGGGATGCCCACCTGAAATTGACAGATGTTCACTATTGTTGTCTTTAAAATGTTCTCATCTTCTTGTTCTGCTTCATGTTATTTAGAATTCGGACTATTGAGTGATCAAAGTGAAGTGAAGTGAAGGATCATGTTTAATACGAAGAGCATTTACAGCTGGGTAACATGTGGGTGAGTGGGATTAGCGGTTCCACTGTATTCCCATGGAGTTATCCATTTTGAATTTGGTGAAACAAAATCTGCTAGCAATTTAATGTATGCAATGTTAAATCTGATCGTACTCTTTGTTTTCCTATAGTTTCGAATCACAGTTCACAAGTTTAATAAATGCTATAGACATGTATGGTTTAATCTAAAGTATGAACATGCCGACATCCATTAGTAAGCTTTCAAAATTGTACAAAAGTCTTGTTAAATCACCACATTGCAAATTCAATGTACTGGTTGTAAATACGACACTATTCGGAAATGCTTCACACTTTGCAATTTATTTGATATTTTTGGCAACCATGGCTATATATTTAATTTTAGCTTGGTTTATTTTTAGTGATCAATAAATAATTTAATAAAATTATAATTTATATAACACAAATTCGAAATGGTATGACAACAACCATCTCAACCTACTGGCAGCTTAAGATTGTGCAATAGGTTAGATTGTGCCATCGAATTTGCATTTGTTTTTGGGTAAATATTGAGTTTATAGAGAACCAAGTAAGCTCCAAAAATTGCAATATGGAGATTTTCAGGATATGGAACAAATTCTTATTTAAGGAAAGAGTGGATAGTATTTATTTGTAATGATGCCCAAGTCAGAGTCAACACATCATTTCATTTTACCATGGATTCTTTCCCAAAGAAGACACAAACTGACGCTGGAGCCTACCACTATAAGCTTTTTTGCCAATGATCGTACACCACCGATGTTTTTAGAGTATTAGATAAATAATTCATTAATAATGTAATTTTTTCCCCACAATAACCTCAAACACCATAAAAAGTCTCAATGATGTCTCATTTAGATAGAATGTGATTATGAACTCATTGAATTGCCCTTCAGTCTCATCACTCAGTTCTGTTTTTATACAGAAAACCGTATGCAGCCTTAGTTTAAGAATGTTATTAACTTATTATGGAAGATGTATATTTTCAGGCACATCTTTTGCTCGCTGCAGAACAACGGATACCACACAGGATTCCAAAAAGACTAGCCAGTGTGTGTTGCTAGGGTCCTTAACAACTTTGGGTCATAGTTTGAAGACCAAAGGTTTACATATTTGGTTGTTGAGTGATTCAATTCAACCACAGAGATTAATTTCATCTTTTCATGCTTTGACCGTAAACATACTTTAAATGGTATACTGAGAGTGGCGCAGAAGATTCCAAACATCAACATATCGATCTGGGTCAGGCATATTTTTTTTAATAGAAATGTCAATGTTCGTTTTATTAGGCTTTGAACGATACAAAGTGAAGAAAGTTTAAAATGTTCGTTATAGTAAGCATTTTCTTTGAGCAGCAAAATATTAACTCGTCAGCCACGTGAATGGAACATTAACACGCGTAAAAATATGAAGAAATATTTGAACATACTGCACTTACTCAGGACTGCCATTAGGTGCAGTAGGCACCTACTGAACCATATTAATGTGCTTGATAATCCTTGGTAATAGCCAATTCATTTTGCTTCAAGACTTTGTGATCAATTACATATTGTATATAAATAAATTATGTAGTAACATAACTACATAAATATATATATATATATATATATTTTTTTTTTTTCAGTTTAAGGCAACATTAAGGTTGAACAAGAACAAAATCATACACATTGGCATGAAATTAATTCCTAATTCTTATAAAAATTCCACAAATTTTCCAGTATTAGGTATTTGGCTTATCTGATATTTGGTTTATTTTGTGACTGGTGGACAAAAGAGTGTATGAGTTTTGAAAGTGTGTATTTTTGCCTAAATGTACAGAATGTTTTTGTATGATTTGATCTTTTTTTTTTTTTACTGTGGTTACGTGGGAAAGGGACATGTGCATCGGAGAGCGCGAATGACAGATTCGGATGCAACAAATAAAACGTAAAGATAAGCACTTCACTGAGACGTTGGATGGAGCTTTTTGCTGTGTCACTTGACTTTGATAAACCATCGTGATTTGGTCACCTCTGGAATTAGCAGAGCTCTGTGTCATCTCATCACTGCTTCGATGTAAGGGTTACCTCCCTTTGTAGACTGCTGTGAGGTCCAGATATGCTAATGCTGTGCTTGTTTCCTGATCAATAAAGCCACTTCATTTTTTACTGCTTTCTACGTCTGTTATCTTAACGCACCGATTATGTTTAATCTAGATTAAAATGTAAAATAATATGATTTGTGTGGAACTCAATATATTTTAATAACTTTCCCGGAGTACAGTTCAGTGAAAAAATATAAAACAGACATCTAGCCCAACAGCTTTTTTCCAGGACCCTCACTTATCACTAACATTCAGACTGCACAATTACAGCACGATTTTTGACTTTAAAGCTCAAAAGCTGGTCATGGTCAAATGGGTGTGAACTATCCAATACGTAATCTGAGCAAATAACAGACAAGTCACCAACATTTGGAGAGGGGTTGGATTGCAGCTCGCAGTAAAAGGTGCAGACATGGATCCACACCCACTCTGTCTATGCCCCCTAACCCTACATCAACCTAATCCTTGTTGCAGTGCCATTGTGTAACCACAACAAAATAGAAGAAATCCCAAACCCTAAACACCCAATTTACAGTTATTTTAGGAGTACAGTGGTACCCCGAGATACGAAATCAATCCGTTCCATCTCAAACATTTTGTATCTAGCATGTAAAACGCCTGATCCGTGCAACGGCCCTCAGAAACAACAGAATAAGTTGATTAAAAAAATTAAAACCAGTGAAAAATCAAGTATCTTTTCTTAAATCCTTAAATCTACACATTGTTAATGTAATAAATGATAATAAAAAATACTTTCAAAATATGTGATATGTTTACAAATGTGAAGGTGGAACGGGTGGCAGAAAACATTACAACACCACATGGCAAAGTTAAATTTCTCGAGATATTTCACAAATTACTAACACCAACACGGTTTCAAGCACAATTCGTATCTCGGGGTACTACTGTATTTAAATCAGTACAATAAAATGTACCCCTCTCTGACTGTTAATATACTTGAATTATATTAAGGGAACAAAGTTGAGCATTTTAACATGGCTAACAATAAGGACAAGGCTCAATTCTGTAGTTAGCCTCTAGTGGTTATTCTAAGGACTGCAAGATCTACCTAGTTCTTGGTTCCGAAAGTTTGGGCCAGAAGCTACAAAGTATAGACAGTGATTTCAACAACAAAATCCTTTATTTTTTTCTATTTCATTACAAAGTGTGCACATACAATTTACACGGCAAGCTTATTACGCATTCTTTAGAGGTAGAAACATACTAGCCCCCCCCACCCCCCCTAAGAGACGAAACGGTGGAAGGACGGCAAGGTCTTGGGGGAAAGGCAGAAGCCTAAATTAGTTCATTTACATTTGCATTAACATTTTACATTTTGTTTTTGCTCTTGTTTCCCCTGGGATTTGAACCCACGACCTTTGCGTTGTTAATTCAATGCTGAGCACCAGGAAAGCTAAAAATTCAAGGAGTAGGTGGCGAATGCCCGTGGCTCCTCCCAAAATACATATAGACAAATATCACTGACTATAATTCCAGTCTGCAAAAACAGGGAGCTGTTTGACAAAGATGTGCTGAAAAGAGAGGATTTGTGGTGCACTTTTTCTTTCCTGTTTCCTGTACGAAGCCAGCTTTCATTGGTCGTTCTCCTTGCGAAAACAACTATCCGATATGGCAATCCTTTGATTAGATGTGTGATTGGCACCCATGGTTTTCGATCGAGGCGCTCGGAAGTCACACAAAACTTCCGAGCGAACATTTGTTTGTGTAAAAACTCCAACTTTGGAGCGAAATAGTCCAAAAAGAATTCAGTGTGTAGAGGCCTTAAGGAATACTTTCTACACCTAGATGTGTTTATAAAATGCAGAGAACCTCTGTGAATTAATGCAATCAAACATTTGACAGGGATTCATTTGCATCGTTTTGACAGTCCGTAACTGTTTGTGACACGCAGACTGTCGAGTATGAGTCCATCATTTATACACAAACTTGGAAGAATCAGTGCAAAACTGCTGGCTTTCAAGGATTAAACCATGAAGATAGCACATTCATTTACACTGCATTTGTCAGAAAGATCAGCTGCTAATGGAGCGTGCAGCTCAGCTTCTTGTGGGTGGGATCCCAAGCTTTGTGACTCATGAATGTGGAAAAATTACCCAAAATGAGGTTTATCTTGAATCTCAACAAAGCAAACTTCATTTTCGTCAGTGTTTTTTCATCTGTGAAGGATTAACTCGATTCTAAAGCTTACAAAATCTGTTTATACTCTGTTCAAACACTGCTTCTCCAGCACGGCACACTGCTGTCAATGTAGCAATGTAGCACTTTTATCTGTTATCTGTCTTTTATTGATTTTAGCAATCACATTTAAATATATTTTGAAGAAGAATGGTGAAATAAACTTAATAAGCTAATCCTGTTGTGCTGGAGTGTAATGACAATGTCAGGAGTGATGAAGACAATCAAGCAATGCAGACCACCCTATTCAATCAGTGACAGATGCTTTTTTTTCTTTTGTTCAATCAATTTCTATTCAACTTCTCCTTTGATCTCAGAGGTTTTGTTCATGTAACTGCAATCGTGACATTCATGATGTCTTTCTACATTCAGTGCTAATGATTAAAAAATGACTGTATGAACTCACACTTTTATGGGGGGTTTTTCTGCATTGACAGCAGTTCCTTTAGATTCATGAGCGTTTTTTTGTTTTTTAAATGAAGAAAGCCATTACTAAGTTATGTTTAACTGACAACTGACTTGTGAATATATTCCACTTCAATCTTTAATTGATTTGAACTGACCATTACAAGAATAATGTGATGCTCTGGATCTTGACAGTTCTCTTTATAGTTTTCCAAAGGACTTTGAAAACTCTCGCATCTTGGTGTTTGATGGAATTTAATCCAGATATTTTATCCATAAAGAAGATTTATTGAATACTGATTACTTTTAATGCATCTCAAGTGTATTTTTGCAATACTATTATATAACATTACAATGAGCAATGTGTCTATTACCATTTATGGAAATGAAGAGAAGTAGTGCATAATTGTTTTTGTTAGCATATGTAGTAGTGGTGGTGGTAGTGGTGTTAGTAGTAAAAGTAATAGATGTATGAGAAGTAGTAGTAAAAAAAGTACAGGTAGTAGAAATAAAGTTAGTGAAGATTGGTAGAAATTTTAGTAAAGGTAGTAGTAGAATAAATTATGGTATTAGTAGTAAATTGCAGTAGAAGCAAGATTGTTATTAGCAGTAGTAGTATTAGGTATTTAAAATAGTGGTAGTAACTAGTTCTGCTAGTGGTACTACAACTAGTAACTACTATTACTAGTAGTTGAAAAAGTTATAGTTACAGTAGTAGTAGTAATAGTAGAAATATTTGTAGTAGCCGTAGTAGTAGTAGAAGTAGTAGTAGTAGTAGAAATAGCGGTAGTAACACTAGTAGTAGTAGTAGTAGTACAAATAGTAAATAAATTACTTAGAAATCTAACTTGTAAGTAAAAAATATAAATATGCAGTGCAGTACACGATTGAACCAGGAGTTGAAAGAACCAGGAGGTCAATAGGCGAGATGAAGAGGTCAAGAGCTAAGAAGATGAACGTATGATAAGTATATATGTAACACGGTCTGTCTGAATACTCAATTCTGATTGGCTGGCAGGTGTTGATTAATTTTTAATAACCGCACAGGTAGTCCAGGTCAGTTTATTCACTCTGTGTATCAATCTGTCCCCCATAACCCTGGCGCACATAATCAAAAATCCCTGATCCAGTTCATTTAAACCCCAAAAGCTAAGAAATTGGACTTCTGGATTAGGACAGATCTCTAAGGTAAGGCTTCTTTCCCACTGGACGGCACAGGGAGAACATGCAAACTCCATCCAGTAAGGTCACCAGCAGGCCTCGAACCGGAACCTTCTAACTGGACAGCCACAGTGCTACTTACTGTGCCACCGTGCCGCCATTAAGTGACTAAAATAATAAATTTATTACAGCCATACATATAACTGCTACTTTAAAGAACTGGATAGTCAACACTCAGCAATGCCTTATATATTTATAATGCACTTCGCGCATTGTTTGGTAATTATAAAAATTTAATTATAAAAATTTATAAAGAAAAGCTAAGTGTTGAATATCCCTTATGTATGCAAGTTGAACTAGAAACCCAGTGAGTGATAAAACCAAATGAGGCATTCATTCAATTCACAAAGAGTGACATTAACAGCAGAGCAGTGTTTAATCAACTCACAGAGTGTTAAATTAACACTGGTGCAGTGACTCTCCAGAAGAGGGTTGCCTAATCTTGTTGTATAATATTTAAACTTCCTCAGAAGAACAGAACCTGCAGGGGTTAACTGGATGACAGAAGCAGTGGTGTGTAAGGAAGGCAATGTTGTTTGTTTTAACAAGCATTTATGGAAATGTGCTGATGCATGTTATTAATGCAGTGGTTTTCTAGCTTCTGAATGGTGCAGACTCGGCGATATTTCCAGCACATATCTGAACTGATTAGCATTTCATCGCCCCTCTGAACCCATGTAGCTGAGTCAGACAGATAGAGTCAAGGGAGTATACTAGAGTCATATACGATACACACATTCACACAAGCAACATTGACACACTTACTGTACTCTATGAAGCAGAAAAACAACATTATTATGTTATTGATATACTCCATTAAAAGAGTACAACCTATTTATAAAAACCAAAACACACAAAGAAGAATGGAAGCTCAAATCAAAATGTTTTTTAATTGAAAAGAAAAGAGAATGCACAGAAGCCAAAGTGGACTGATATTGATAATCTGTAAGCTAAAAAAGTAACCACGCATTCGTTCCATTCTACATATGAAAATATATAAATAAACAAAATAAATTAAGACACCATGCAAGCTGTAAAATAATATTTTTTACCTTAATAATAAGAAAAAAAGAGAGAGAGCTGAGATAGATGCAGTGTTGGGTTATAAATGTTATATATTTTTTATTTTATAGTTTCTAATGCATATTCCACAAGAAGTATGATTCTTAAGTGTGAATTTTACTCATAACATTGTCATATAGATTTGGACAATGTTAATTGTTAACTGGATAAAAAATAATTACAAGGCAATTGTGCCAAACCCCATTGGTGCTACCACTGCACATCTGGGACTTTTATTATATTTACATATGATACAATATCTAAAATGCAAAGATCACACATTTTGTGGGAAATGTGTTTATTTGCAGCAAATTTAGTAATTAAAAGCCTACATTTCAAATTCTACACCAGAATAAATTCTTTCAGCAAGTATTTCCATGAGGTTTAGACATCCCTGAATTAAGGGGAAAGAACCATGGCTTTTGGCATTGATAACAAACCTGGAACCACTGATGGAACCATGGATCCCTGATGTTGAAAATTGTTCAAATAAACATGAGCTGTTTGATTGAAGGCTGCATTCTCAAAAACAAGAAAAAAAAAAACAAGTCAAATCTTGAGAGCTGCCATTTTTCATAAACTCAGAGGGCTTTGACACCTGACTTGTTGCACCTGAGTTCCTTTTGAACAACTGATACATTGTTGCAATCCTCTGTAGGTTTAGTCGTCATTCTCACCACACTCTCTTCGATCTGCACCAGCTGAAACCAAGGACATCATACGTACCCCTCATTGGTCACATACATCATCGTATCCTTTTCCTGGACAGCTTTTTGATTGGTTAGAATGAATGTGCATATGGAAAGAACAACGCCTAAAGACTGGGACAGCGCGATCAAAAATGGACAGATTTCGCTGGTTGACTTTGACCCTTGGCATCTTTTACGTTTAATTTAATTTATGTTAACTCCAAGTTTGACCTAGGGAGACTACCTCCTTGAGCCGGTCTCAGACTCCTTTTTTAGTGCGCCTTTGGTGCGGTCTAGAGTTCGGTTGTTGCTTTCTCATCTGCCCAAATGAACCCGAACTAAAAGGGAAAGCGAACTCTGGTTCGAATGAATCAAAACACTCTTCGTTCAGTTTGTTTGGCCATGTGAGAAAGCCACAACCAAAATAAAAATCAGCCAAAAGTGTACATTTAAAAAGTAGTCTGAGACCTTCACGAGGAGGTCTGTGGCAATAGAAGTAACTTTAATATCGGAATTCTAATATTTTTATTGGTTAGGGTTAAGGTTGAGAGTGAAAATTCTCATTTTATTGTATATTCCAAAACGTGGCCCTCAAATTGATTGAAATAGATGCGATTGTTTTCTGTATGTTGCAGTAATCAGAAATGACGATGCATTTTTGTATATTCTGAACGAATAACATGTTTTTTCCATCACATTTACAGACTGCTGACCAACAGTAAGTATTTTATTTCACTCATCTGTGTCTGAAACAGGCGGAGGAAGGAAGAATAGCATCCTCTGTCTTCCTCACCTGTAATTTCACATCACATGCGTCTGATCACATCAGCAGAACAATAGTCCGCTTTCGGAGGGCATTCCAGTCTTTGCCATAAATAATTGATCTGCTTTTGAGCCTCGTGGGAGAAGTATTGGTCATGATTCCTTTGAGCTGTGTGAGCTCTAGGAAAGTACTCTGCATCAGAGTGTAACTAGAGTCAGCCATCTCGTGCAAAAACAAGGAGATAAGCCCTATCATGTCCCGCTTACTAAACACATTTTCACGTATTTACTTTATCTCTGTCTCTTTGTAGCCCCAGACCTCTGATTCACAACACAGTACAAAGCTGATATTCCCAGACTCTGACAGTGAATTGGAACTATTTTCTAACTGTTTTTAGACATTTAAGCCAAAGTGTTTTCACTGGCAAGGAACAGGGCAAATATGTAAAATCATTCACTGAAGTTAGAAGGCCCTGGCACAAATGTGAGAAAATAAATCCTGCTGAATAAAACTGCTGAATTTTCGTTGTTTAGGGGACTATGGTGCAGCGTCAACAAAAGGGCTTTGTGGAAAACAAGAAATGATATTTGCTGTTAAGAACACGTCACTTCTGCTGTTCATCTACACACCTAAGGAACAAAAACGGGGCTGAAATACTGTGTTTGCATATCTGTTTCTGGCAGACACTCATAGCTGTGTTTATAACAAACACAAAAGCTAATAGACTGCAAAACTTTAAGCTTGCAATGAACTCTTCTCGCTAATTCTCAAATAAAATGATATCTAAACAAAGTAAATAAAGATGGGTTTTAACTTACCTTTAAAAGAATATCAGTCTGGTGAGCCTTCAGGTCCCTCAAGAGATTGGTTGTATTTTTTTTATTCTTGAATTTATTGTTCAAAGCTTCAATTGGCATTTTACTTCATGCTTTTAAACATGTAACTACATGTTCTTCCTACATCGCTCTTTTTTTGGCGCATATATATATATATATATATCTGTCTCTTATACACATCTAGATGTGTATAAGAGACAGGGTTTGGATGTCTTGGCAAAGTTTGGTGGCTGTAGCTTGAATGGTGTAGGAGGAGACACGCTTTTCAAGCCAACAAAATAAGATTGAAAATTTGATATCACAACTATCATTTTATCATATCAGATTTCTAAACATTGTGATAGAGATAAAACAATATTAAATGATACTGAGTCGCTATTGAAGCCTGACTGCCCTTTTATGGAAGTCCACTGCAATCTCGGAAATGATTTTGCATAAATATTGACTATTAACATCATTTTTACACCCAAACAGCAGCACAACTACATGGGTTGGTTGAGGCTAATTTTTTAAATGTGCCGGGTGTTTTAGGGTGTTTTACAGATTTGTGGTGAACAAAAAACTCATGGGTTTATTTAGATCAGTGTGCCATGAGAAGTTGTTTGGTGTTTAATT